>NC_069451.1:20713714-20750280 GCF_026875155.1 Cherax quadricarinatus | reverse complement strand
TTCTTCCTTCGTAGTACATCGAATTTGCATGACAGTGTCTTCCATGGAAGACACTGCAAGACTCCAGGCGGACATCAACCAAATCTTGAAATGGGCTGCAGAAAACATGAAATTCAATGATGAGAAATTTCAATTACTCCGATATGGAAAACGTGAGGAAATTAAAACTGCATCGGAGTATAAAACAAATTCTAATCACCACAATAGAGCGAAAAACAAATGTAAAAGACCTGGGAGTGATCATGTCGGAGGATCTCACCTTCAACGACCATAACATTGTATCAATCGCATCTGCTAGAAAAATGACAGGATGGATAATGAGAACCTTCAAAACTAGTGATGCCAAGCCCATGATGACACTCTTCAGGTCGCTTGTTCTATCTAGGCTGGAATATTGCTGCACACTAACAGCACCTTTCAACGCAGGTGAAATTGCTGACCTAGAAAATGTACAGAACTTTCACGGTGCGCATAACGGAGATAAAACACTTCAATTACTGGGAGCGCTTAAAGTTCCTAAACCCTGTATTCCCTGGAACGCAGGCGGGAGATACATGATTATATACACCTGGAAAATCCTAGAGGGATTAGTGCCAAACATGCACACGAAAATCACTCACAACGAAAGCAAAAGACTTGGCAGACGATGCAACATTCCCCCAATGAAAAGCAAGGGTGTCACTAGCAAGTTAAGAGACCATACAATAAGTGTCAGGGGCCCGAGACTGTTCAACTGCCTCCCAGCACACATAAGGGGGATTACCAACAGACCCCTGGCAGTCTTCAAGCTGGCACTGGACAAGCACCTAAAGTCAGTTCCTGATCAGCCGGGCTGTGGCTCGTACATTGGTTTGCGTGCAGCCAGCAGCAACAGCCTGGTTGATCATGCTCTGACCCACCAGGAGGCCTGGTCACAGACCAGGCCGCGGGGGCGTTGACCCCCGGAACTCTCTCCAGGTAAACTCCAGGTAAACTCCAGGTAGAATAGTTTGTTGGTGAGTTGTGCAAAGGACCTGTCCAGTTGGGCCGGCGCGCGTCAGGTGTTTTAACCGTTGTGGGATCTGATAGTGAGGTGTGCCAGACCCCTTATATAGCTTCCTTGGATGCTTTACTTTCATAGTTCCTTGATAATGTGAGTAGTCACGAAAGCGCTTGGAATTTCTCTATTCTTTCAGAGTGGTTGTTTTGCATATTCTGAAATTACCTGTTTACTGTGATCTTATTGCATATGCATATATATATATATTATATATATATATATATATATATAATATTATATATATATAATATATATATATATATATATTACTATATACAAACACTGATCTCTGGCTGAAGGAGACTCGAACTTACGAACCTTAGAACAAGGTACGCAGTGCTATACCAATCTACCCACACTGGACAATACCTTGGCGTGTAGCTAGCGCTACACGTTGATCCAAGGCAGCCAGCTTTCAGGGAGAAGGCTTACAGCTTTTCATCTCATCCCCTGCATGCATCAGTCTTACTAAGTATTAACAATGCAAGGAATTCGCAAGAGCAGGCGAAATATACACAAACACAGATCTCTGGCTGAAGGAGGCTCGAACCTACGAAACTTGGAACAAGGTACACAGTGCTTTACCAATCTACCCACACTGGACCAATACCTTGGAGTCCAGCTTGCGCTAGACTTTGATCCAAGGCAGCCAGCTTTCAGGGAGAAGGCTTACAGCTTTTCATCGCATCCCCTGCATGCATCAGCCTTACTAGAGAATTTTAACAATGCAAGGAATTCGCAGGAGCAGGCGATGCATGTGTATATTTCGCCTGCTCTTGCGAATTCCTTGCGTTGTTAAAATTCTCTAGTAAGGCTGATGCATGCAGGGGATGAGATGAAAAGCTGTAAGCCTTCTCCCTGAAAGCTGGCTGCCTTGGATCAACGTGTAGCGCTAGCTACACGCCAAGGTATTGTCCAGTGTGGGTAGATTGGTATAGCACTGCGTACCTTGTTCAAAGGTTCGTAGGTTCGTAGGGTCCTAAGAAGCAAGATCACCACCCATCTAGAAACCCATCAGTTACACAACCCAGGGCAACATGGGTTTAGAACAGGTCGCTCCTGTCTGTCTCAACTACTGGATCACTACGACAAGGTCCTAAATGCACTAGAAGACAAAAAGAATGCAGATGTAATATATACAGACTTTGCAAAAGCCTTCGACAAGTGTGACCATGGCGTAATAGCGCACAAAATGCGCGCTAAAGGAATAATAGGAAAAGTTGGTCGATGGATCTATAATTTCCTCACTAACAGAACACAGAGAGTAGTCGTCAACAGAGTAAAGTCCGAGGCAGCTACGGTGAAAAGCTCTGTTCCACAAGGCACAGTACTAGCTCCCATCTTGTTCCTCATCCTCATATCCGACATAGACAAGGATGTCAGCCACAGCACCGTGTCTTCCTTTGCAGATGACACCCGAATCTGCATGACAGTGTCTTCCATTGCAGACACTGCAAGGCTCCCAGGCGGACATCAACCAAATCTTTCAGTGGGCTGCAGAAAACAATATGAAGTTCAACGATGAGAAATTTCAATTACTCAGATATGGTAAACATGAGGAAATTAAATCTTCATCAGAGTACAAAACAAAATTCTGGCCACAAAATAGAGCGAACACCAACGTCAAAGACCTGGGAGTGATTATGTCGGAGGATCTCACCTTCAAGGACCATAACATTGTATCAATTCGCATCTGCTAGAAAAATGACAGGATGGATAATGAGAACCTTCAAAACTAGGGAGGCCAAGCCCATGATGACACTCTTCAGGTCACTTGTTCTATCTAGGCTGGAATATTGCTGCACTCTAACAGCACCTTTCAAGGCAGGTGAAATTGCCGACCTAGAAAATGTACAGAGAACTTTCACGGCGCGCATAACGGAGATAAAACACCTCAATTACTGGGAGCGCTTGAGGTTTCTAAACCTGTATTCCCTGGAACGCAGGAGGGAGAGATACATGATTATATACACCTGGAAAATCCTAGAGGGACTAGTACCGAACTTGCACACGAAAATCACTCACTACGAAAGCAAAAGACTTGGCAGACGATGCACCATCCCCCCAATGAAAAGCAGGGGTGTCACTAGCACGTTAAGAGACCATACAATAAGTGTCAGGGACCGAGACTGTTCAACTGCCTCCCAGCACACATAAGGGGGATTACCAACAGACCCCTGGCAGTCTTCAAGCAGGCACTGGACAAGCACCTAAAGTCAGTTCCTGATCAGCCGGGCTGTGGCTCGTACGTTGGTTTGCGTGCAGCCAGCAGCAACAGCCTGGTTGATCAGGCGCTGATCCACCAGGAGGCCTGGTCACAGACCGGGCCGCGGGGGCGTTGACCCCCGAAACTCTCTCCAGGTAAACTCCAGGTTCGAATCTCCTTCAGCCAGAGATCAGTGTTTGTGTATATTTCGCCTGCTCTTGCGAATTCCTTGCATATATATATATATATATATATATATATATATATAAATTTTATATATATATATATATATATTATATATTATATATATATATATATATATATATAATATATATATATATAATATATATATATATATATATATATATATATTCCAACAAGTCCCACCGAGGCAGGGTGACCCCAAAAGAAAACCCCCAAAAAGAAAACATTTTTATCACATTCAACACTTTCACCTCATACATAATCACGTTTTTGCAGAGGCGCCCAGATACAAAGTTTTGAAACATTTTTTAAGTTTAATAACCCAATCCCTTAAAACTGCCAATACCCAAACCCCTTTAAAGGGCGGTTTTTTTATTTCCCCTTTTTCCAGTTCTCAATCCGTCATATAAAAAAAACCCAGTTTCCCTGAATCCTTTCATAAATATTCCCCTGCTCACACCCCAACGCTCATCGGTCTCAAAAACCTTTTGTTCCATTACGGGGCCTGGTGGTAAAGCCCCCGCTTCACACAGGAGGGCCCTTCATTCCCTAAAACATTAAATTTCCTTTACACCTTTCCCTTTCACCCACACAATATACCTTTTTTATCACTTTTCCACCCTTTTACAAATTAAGACCCCAAAAAATAACTCCTCGATGGACCACTTTTCTTTTATCCTTTAACCCCCCTTAAAAACCAACAAATCCTACTTTTCTTACTTAACCCTCCCCCAACATTGCAAACCAACCCCTCCCCCAAAAAAATTTTACACCAACCCAAAAAATCTATATCCTAGGTTTTGGGCCCCCATTTTCCACGTAGTCTTTTTTGTCGTAACCTGATCTTTTCCAGGCAACCTCTCAGAAATTGGAATTATCTCCCTGTGGGATTTCAAACGGAAACGTCTTAAATGGTTTCCCCCTGATCAACAGTGACTTTGTTGACATGTGACTGACGGTATAATTCCCTATAGTGTACCCTGTCGAGACTTTAACAATAAACCTTGTGACAATATCAGAACTTCTTAGACCCGCTCAAAACCCTCCTCTACCTAAATAAAAATGCTTCCATAATAATCTAAGTCTTATAAAAATCATACCTATTACAATGTTCAAAATTCGAACATTGAAACGTACTGCTGAGACTAGCCTGCCTTTTATAGAAACCATTCCCCAAAAAATGCTGACCCTTTTCCAAAACTCCCCTTGTCTGCCAGAGGGTATGACAGAGCTGGGGCAAACAGACTGGGAACAATTTGTAAATGGTCTCAATGCTCACACCCCACTTACCCGGGCATGGGGAACATAAAAGAATTAAGGGAAACAGAACTGGGAGATCGGCCCCCTCCCCCCTTGCATGGGCGAATGAGTTAGCATGCTTGGGCTCTACATCTGATGACGTTTTCCCAGTACCACACAGGAAAAAAGGGAAAAAATATATGAAGGGAGAGACTTGTTTGCTTTCCCTCAGCAAGGCAGGGACTGAACTTTCCTTTCACTAATTATGAACTAGATGAGCACTAACAAAGGGGCAATCCACGTCGCCTGGTGGGGATGGGTTTTATTACAACAATCAGATTGCTGTGTCGAGTACCAGGTAACCCTTTTACTTAATTATATAACAGAGTTATGCCCATGGGGGCTCCCTAAATCATGGCCCCTTTAGCCTATTTTCCCTTTCCTTAACCCCAACAACAAACCATTTCGCCCAATACCCCTTCTACTCTTGTGAAAACATTTGAAAGGATGATTTTTAAATCGTTTTGACAGAATTAAGGAATTTTTGTCCCCCCGGGTTTTTGCATGGCTTCCTGGAAGGGTGTGCATCATTGCATTACCATTTTCACTTGCACACTGACAGCCATACACTACTTTCTTTACCTTAAATCCGTTTTTGTGTAGCCAACAGACTGTAATCATTAGTGAATTCCCAAATGGTGTTGGAGGATGGCTTCTCCGCGGTTTAAAGGTCCCGTCCAACAGAAAGTCCTCTGTGTTTTTTCCAGGGACTGAAGTGTAACTAAGTTTTTTAAATTGGGAAACCCCCACGGGGGGTGTGTTATCCCCCCTTTTTTAAACTTTTTGTTAAATGCCTTACTTATGCCATGCCTAGCCAGCCCCTTTTAAAGGTTAGTTTTGCTGATGACAAAGATCCACTACGGTTTCCCCAAAACACCCAAAACATTTTTAATCATGTTTTTGCCTCGTGTCGGACCGGGGTTAAAAATCCAGGGGATAAAAAAGATACCCAACGGGGTCCCCTCGGCAAAAAGGGGCCCCAAAGTTCGTCAACCCATTGCTGAGGGGTCTTTTCTAAAATAGAAAGCAGATACGGTATCTAGGTTTGAGGTTCCACTACGGGCCCTTTTTTAACGAGACTTTGTCGCCAATCAAAAAAGGCTGGAACTTAGGTTGTGGCGGTTTTCATCCCAGGTTGGGGCAAATTTTTAAAATTGTGAAAATATGTTTTTTGCTTATATTAGATCATTGGTTGATTATGCAGCGCCACTATTGCATCGTGTCTGCGGAATTGGGAGGGCTGGAAAAACTGCAAAACAAACAATGAGGATATCCTAGGATCCCCTTGTCTCCCAAAATTTTAAATATGCGGAAAGAATTAATTTCCAAGCTTTTAGAAGTGTTCTGAAAGAAAATCCTTTTTGGGGGTAAAATATGCTTAGGCAGCCCTTTAAAAACCCTGCACAGAACCCTAAAAATTTCCCTCAGCACTGGTGAACATCCTTCCAGATGGATCAAAAAAAAAGGAACCGACCTCCGCATAAACCAGCTACTATCTATAAAATTTGGCAACAGAGACATTTCCCTGCTCCATGGGTATTACCCCTTTCCAAAACTCCCATTCCTCCATTCCCAAAAACTTCTTAAATCACAACCCAAAACTTGTCTTGAAGCCAAAAAGTTTCCTTAAGGATTTTAAACTTAGTCACCAGAAAAAATCTTTCACAAATTATTTACGGTGGTTTTGTTCACCCGTCCCTGGTGCAGTGGGAGGCTGTGTTGTCACACGGTGGGCTCTCTAAAGAAATTGGGCACGCATCAATAATGGGCCCCTTACCCCCAAAAAACTTTTGCCCCTCCTGCACTAAATGGTCCATGTTTTTAAGGACACTTTTAATAACTATTCTCTTCTATAAAAAGCCCCAAATATTTAAGTATATATTTCATCTTTTTCAAACCAGAAATAATATGGTTTAAAATTTGGACTTTACAGAGTACAAAAGCTGTGGATTACTCCTTGGGTTTAATGCATGATAGAAAGATAAATTGGTAACTTTTTGCTTTTAAAGATAATTAAATCTTTTTTTTTACAGTTGAGAACAAAAAAACGAAAAAAACTTTAAAAGAATTTATTGACTTAAACTATGGAGATTGAAAAAGTATCCCATCATTCATTCCATCATGCAGGAGGAGCCCCTTCTATGGTGCATCCCAACAAAATAGGACTCTTGGAGTCCTACTGCCCGGCTCCGGGTGGGTTACAAATACTTTGGCAGGTTAAACACCCCACCCGATGTAGACCAAACAAATTTAAATTTGCAGTGGAAATTTGCAAACATTTCTCAAGTACTTTTGGGGGTGATAAAATTAATGAATTAGAAAAAACTCACTCAGAATGTTCAGAAATGGTAAGTATTTTTTCCACAGTGGGGAATTGCAGACCCTTTGAGAAATCCCTGCTTTTGCTAGCTAAGCATTACCCATTGTGCATGTGTGCATGTGTGTGGGGGTTTGTTTTGGTGTGTGTGTGTGTGTGTGTGTGTGTGTGTTGTGTGGTGTACTCACCATTTGTATCACCCATTTGTGGTTGCAGGGGTCGAGTCCTGCTCCTGGGACCCCCTCTTCACCGGTTTTCTACTAGCCCTCTCTCTCCCCCCCCATGAGCTTTTTCAAACCGTCTTAAAACTGTGTATGGTTCCGCCTCCCCTCGTCATTTTTTTAGGGTATTCCCTGCCTTACAACTCTTGAGAAGAAATACTTCCTACTATCTCTTGACTCATTTGTTCTTCAACTTCCCAAATTTTGGGGCCCCTTGTTTCTGTTCCCCTCCCCGGAAATTCCTTCCTTTTCCCCCTTGTCTATTCCCGCGTATTTTATTGTCTTATATGTCTCCCCCGACCCTCCGGGCCCCAGTGTCGTCAGGCCCTTTCCCTTTAAACTTTCTTCATAGGGCTTCCCCCCCTTTGTCTGGAAATAAACCTTTTTGCAAACCTTTGTACTTTCTCTAGTTTCTTGACGTGCTTTATCAAGTGCGGTTGTGGTTTTGTGGGTGGTGTGTGGTGTTGTGTGTGTTTTGGTTGTGGGGGTGTGTGTGTGGGTGTGTGTGAGGGTGGTGTGTGTGTGTGTGTGGTGTGTGTGTGTGTGTGTGTGTGTGTGTGTGTGTGTTTGGGGGTGGTTGGGGGGTGCGTGTGTGTGGGTGGTGTGAGGGTTGTTGCGGGTGTGTGTGGGGTGTGGGTGTGTGCGTGTGTGTGTGGTGTGTGTGTGTGTGGTGGGGGGTGTGTGGGGGTTGTGGGGTTTTTTGGGTGTGTGGGTGTGTGTGTGTGTGTATGTTGTGTGGGGTGTGTGGAGGGTGTGGTGTGGGTGGGGGTGAGGGTGTGTGTGTGTGGGGTTGGTGTGTGTGTGTGTGGGTGTGTGTGTGGGGTTGCGTCCTTGTGTGTATGCTATATTTGACGCTCGTGTGCACAGTCCGTGCGTGCGCCCCCGTGTGTGTATGTGCGCGCGCGCCTAGTGTGGGTGTATGTCACTTAAATTTTTTATTTATAACCTTACAAATGTGACCAGGGGGGACGTATCAGTGGTTATTTCTTTGAATTTTTTAGACTGTAACCCCGATAGGAGTGAGTGATTTATCCTCTGTACTTGCCATGATTAGTGACCAGATCTACCTGGAGTTATTCCTTTGTAACTGTTCATGTCATAACTTTGGGGGAAATCACTGGACCCCTTATGTACCTTTGTAATCTTTTGACTACCCCCCAAAAAGGGTGGGTATGGGGTGCATAAAAATATTAAATAAGTGACTCACCTGTAAACGAAACTTTGGGGATGGCCGGGGAAACGAACCCCGGGCAACTGTTGGAAGGCAGCATGCTCACCACTATACCCCACGCTTTTGTGTGTGTGGTTGGTGTGTGGTGGGTGTTTGTGTGTGTGTGTGTGTGTGTGTGTGTTTTTGTGTTGTGTGTGTGTGTGTGTGTGTGTGTGTGGTGTGTGTGTGTTGTGTGTGTGTGTGTGTGTGTGTGTGTGTGTGTGTGTGTGTGTTTTGTGGTGTGTGACTCAACAAACAATATTGCACCAAAAACTCATTACAGTTTGTGACCGGGGGGTGGGTGTGAATGTCATTACTCTTAATTTTTTTCATGATTGTAGCCAAGAAAAAAAGTAAGAACCATTCTACAGAATTCATTACCCTTTTTAAATTGTGGCTCATTTCCTTTGACCTGTTCATATCAAAAATTTTGGGGGCCCAGTCCGGACCCCTTACGTACCTCTGTAAATTTTGTAAATACCCTTTTTAACTTGTCTTTATTGTGCCGATTTCCCGGGTTTATTTCCTTTGTAAATTTTGGTTCATTTCCTTTTTTAAATTGTGAGTTCATTACCTTTGTAAATTGTGGGTTCTTACCTTTTTAAATTGTGAGTTCATTTCTTTGTAAATTGTGGTTCATTACTTCGTAACTTGCCAGCTATCCAAACTTTGGAGTCCAGTCCCGGGCCATTATGTACCCCTGTAATCTTTGACTACCGCCCACAGGATGGGGAGGGGTGCATAAAAAACATATTTAAATAACTAACTAACCCCCCCCTCCAAATTTTCGAGGACGACCCCTATCGCTTTCCTTTCCCCCCAGATTTTTTTCTCTCCATGTCGTTTACTTTGACCCCTTTCTCTAAATGAAACCCAAAACCCCTCAAAAATCCCCCCCCTTCAGCCCCCTGACTAACACTTTTATTAACCCAACCTCCAATTTCCCCATCCAAATTTTCAAAAACAAAAAATAAAGTGGGCCCCAAGTAAACCAAATCCAAAACCGTAAAGCTGGGAAGATATACTAAGCAACACAGACCCCAACTTATGCCTAGAACAGATTAATTGGTGGCACTCGTGTATGCACAAATTATTCCTCAAAAAAAAGGGAGAGATGAAAAATAAAAAGAACAGGCCCTCTTTACAGGCGAGGGAAAAAATAAAAGGGGCTAAAAGAGGTCAATCATCTGAAAGGTAGGGGACACTGGTCAGAGAAAAAGCAAACTCGAAACTTAACTAAAAGGAATTTTACGGGAGTCAGGAATGCGGGAAGAACTAAAAGGGCCAAAAATGAAACAAAAGAAACCCAAGATTCTTCTCCTATGCCAAATCAAAGTGAGAACAACGTCCAGTTTGGGCCCTTACTTAAACAAATGGGTCCTCCAGATGACAGAAGGAAATGAGTGAGCTATAAAGTCCAAATGCCCATTTTTTAGCAACCCCCTAACCAAACTGGAGTCGAAGTCAAAAAGAATTTTTTATGAGGAGCCACAGAATTTGGTTAACACAAGCCTATCTGTATTATCCCGACGCCAAATGATTCGAACGGGGATAAATGACTGCCCCTGCCTTGCCCCAGGGCCAACTCATGGAATCCGTGTTCCAAGAACTGCAAAAAACCCATCCGAGCCTTTACCTCTATGGAGAGGGGGCATGGGAACGGGGGTCGTCCCACATTACTAAAAACCAAAGACATGCCCCCCTCCCAAAGGGGGCAGTTTTTAAAACAGCAAAGAACTACAGACCATGGGGCTAACATCCATACAAAAAATCTTTGAAGAGTCCTAAAAAGCAAGATCACCACCATCTGAAACCGCGTTACAAAACCCCAGGGCACAGGGTTAGAACAGGTCCCCCCTGTCTGTCTCAATTTGGATCACTACGACAAGGCCCTAGATGCCTAGAAGACAAAAAGAAGCAGATAAAATTATACAGACTTTCAAAAGCCTTCGACAAGTGGCCCAGGGCGTAATAGCAACAAAATGGTGAAAAGGAATAACAGGAAAAGTCGGTCGTGGATCTTTAAATTTCCTCACAACAGAACACAGAGGTGTAGTAAACAGAGTAAAGTCTGGGGAGGCACGGTGAAAAGCCTGTTCCACAAGGCAAAATACCCCGCCCCCATCTTTTTCCTCACCTCATATTACATAGACGGTGCGCCACAGCACCGTGTTTTCCTTTGCAGTGACACCCAATCTGCATGCGTGTTTTCCCATTGCAACCTGCAAGGCTCCGGGGACATAAAACCAAATCTTCAGGGGCTGCAGAAAACAATTGAAGTTCAACGATGAGAAATTTCAATTACTCAGATTGGAAACACGAGGAAATTAAATCTTCTCGGTACTAAACAAATTTGGCCACAAAAAGAGCAAAACCAACGTCAAAGCCCCTGGGAGTGATCAGTCGGAGGATTCCCCTTCAAGGACCATAAACATTGTTCGATCGCATCTGCTAAAAAATACAGGATGGAAATGAGAACCCTTCAAAACGAGGGATCCCAAACCCCCCTGAGACAATTTCTCACTTGTTCTATCTAGGCTGAAATTTTGCTGCACACTAACGCACCTTTCAAGGCGTGAATTGTGACCTTTGAAAAATTTCAGGAAACCCTTTACGGCGCGCATAACGGAGATAAAACACCTCTTACTGGGATCGCTTGAGGTTCCTGAACCTGTATTCCCCCGGAACGCAGGGGGGAGAGATAAGAGATTTTCCAGGTATACACCGGAAAAACCTAGAGGGGCTATACCGAACTGCACACGAAAATCACTCACTACAAGCAAAAGACTTGGCAGCGATGCAACCCCCCCCCAATGAAAAAGGGGGGTGTCATACACTTAAGAGACCATACAATAAGTGTTTCAGGGGGCCCCAGACTGTTCAACTGCCTCCCAAAAATACATAAGGGGGGTACCAACAGACCCCTGGAGTCTTCAAGTGGCAATGGACAAGCGCCTAAAGCGGTTTCCTGATCGCCCTGTGGATCGACGTTTTTGCGTGCACCCCGTAACAGCCTGTTGATCAGGGTCTGATTCACCAGGAAGCCTGGTCACGCCGGGCGCGGGGACGTTGACCCCCGGAACTCTTCCCCGGAAACTCCAGGTAAAACCATTGTCCTTTAAAAGGACACACCACCTCCAACGCCCCTCGCTGCAGATTTACAACCAAGCTTACACCCCTTAAGAGTGTTGGACCATTTACTCCATACATTCCACTTTCCTCCATAGATAAAGTTTATTGTCTCCACAAATTCAAAATTTAAGTTTTAAATTCAAATTCATATTTTTTTATTTCTTTGCAAGTTAAATTTTTAGTTTTTGCATTTACAATTAATGAGTTGAATGCAAAGAGAGCCTCTATTTGCCTGGCATTATGGGCTGACGAATTTAATGGTTTACTGCCCCTTTTAACCAAAGAAATTTTCACGTTTACGAGATCTTTTTCCTTCATAAATTTTTAGGTCCCTTCCTTCAAACCCCATCCGCTGACACGTCAACTCCCAAATATCTGAAACATTTACTTCTTCCATATTCCCTCTCTTCAATGTGATATCCGTTTTTCTTTATCTAAATCGTTTGATACCCTCATCGCCTTACTCTTATCTATGTTCACTTTCAACTTTCTACCTTTACACACCCTCCCAAACTCGTCCAACTAAACCCTTTGTAACTTTTCTTAGAATCTCCCATAAGCACAGTATCATCAGCAAAAAGTAGCTTTTGCCAATCCCATTTTGTACTTGATTCCCCATTAATTTAATCCCACCCCTCTCCCTAACACCCTAGCATTTACCTCCTTCACAACCCTATCTATAAATATGTTAAACAACCATTGTGACATCACACATTCCTGTCTTAGACCTACTTTTACCGGGAAGTAGTCTCCCTCTCTTCTACACACCTAACCTGAGCCTCACTATCCTCATAAAAACTCTTTACAGCATTTAGCAACTTACTACCTATTCCATATACTTGCAACATCTACCACATTGCTCCCCTATCCACTCTATCATATGCCTTTTCTAAATCCATAAATGCAAGAAACCTTCCCTACCCTTATCTAAATACTGCTCACATATATGCTTCAATGTAAACACTTGATCTACACATGCCCTACCCACTCTAAAGCCGCCTTGCTCATCTGCACTCCTACTCTCTGTCTTACCTCCAATTCTCTCATTAATTACTAGGGATGCCCCCCAAGCACATGGTGAATCTCTTCAAATCAGCCTGTGTCTCATGGCTGGAATATGATGTACTCTTAAGGCCCCCCTTCAGGCTCGGCGACATTGGCAGACCTGGAAGAGGTGTACAAAAGAACTTTCACGGCACACATAGTGCGATAAGGCCCCTAAACTACTGGGAACGGTTGAAGGTCCTTGATCTGTATTTCCTCGAACGCAGGCGAGAGAGATACATTATAATATACACTTGGAAGGTCTTGGAGGGATTATTACCAAACCTGCACACGAAAATCACTCCATATGAAAGCAAAAGACTTGGCAGGAGATACAGCATTCCCCCGATGAAAAGCAGGGGCGCCACGAGTACACTGAGAGACAACACAATAAGTGTCCGGAGGATCTACGTTACTCAGGAGGAAAAGGCACTGCCAGGACACAAGCCTATGAAAGACAGGCTAACTCTCATGTTTTGTAGCAATGTTAGTGGGCATGGGTAATAAGGCATGGGTAATGAGGGTCATTTTCCTTGAATGGTTTAATGAAGTGTGTGGCCCCAGTGTGAAGAAATACCTCCTGGAAAATAAATTGGAACTCAAGTGCCTCCTGCTAATGAACAATGCACCTGCTCATCCTCTAAACTTGGATGACCTAACTGTGGAGGAGTTTGGTTTCATCACAGTGAAGTTCTTGCCAATAATGCTACTCTACTCCAGCCCATGGACCAGCAGATCATTTCGAACTTTAAAAAACTCTACACCAAAGCAATAAATAACAAAAAGGCACAATACCGTGATTGGAACGATACACAAATAACCCGCACATAAAAGAGAGAAGCTTACAACGCGTTTCGGTCCTGACTTGGACCATTGACAAAGTCACCAAAGCAATGTTTCAAAGGTGCTTTAATGTGACCTCAGACACTCAATTGACCCTAAGAGAGTTTTGGAGGGAGGGAGGGAGTGACTTTCTGGACTTTGAACTTTGCTTGGAAAATTGATGGCCGTTTGTGTCAGAGAGGGTTTTTGAAGGTTTGGGGCGAACTTGTGGACCCTTCGCCAGTTGTGGAATTATTGTGGCACTGGGAGTTCCATGGGGTTGGATGGTGAGTGGCGAGGTTGTGGAAGAGCATAACCACTGAAGAGCTGCAAGAGCATTCAGATGGAAACATGCAACAGACTACAGCTTGCATGTTGCTTAGAGGGGAGGAGGGTGATGGACGAAGGTGCCTTCTTCAGAAATTATAGGAGATTTGTGTCAATGTTGGAGCGGACGGAAAGATTTGTGGAGAAACATCACCTGGCAAAGCTGTTTATTGCAAGCCGTGTTGGCCACATGTACAATGACAAAGTCTTGTCCCATTTTAGGGAAATTTTAAATAGACGCCGAAAAACGAGCTCTCTGCGACAAGTATTTAGTGTTATGCTGTTACCCTTAAATGGTTCCAAACATATACATACGGTTTCACTCGCGTAGCGCCCCAAACGTATATATACGTTTTATTTTTCCTGCCTCCAAATTTGGCACGATTGGCTGGAGATGCCTGCGTCTGTATAGAATTGGTCTTAACATCGGTTGGGACAGTATTAAAAAAAATATAGGTACCACTTAGTATCTTGTGGGAGCACTAGTTAAATTGAGCGCCTGTAGAGCAAACCGTGAGGCATATAACACCAAGGATTCACTGATGTAATGTCAATATTTAACACCTTCTCTTTTAAGAGGGAAAATGGATGTTAACCCCACGTTTAGGGTCTGTCGATCTCTGTTTATCTTGGTCTATCTTGTCTGTCTATCTGTCATTCTGGTCTATTAGTCTCTGTCATTGTCTGTCTTGTCTTCGTCAATCTCTGTCTGTCTCTATCTTTGTCTCTTATCTGTCTCTGTCTATCTATGTCTGTCTGTCTGTCTCTGTCTATCTGTCTGTCTTTGTCTATCTCTATCTGTCTCTGTCTATCCATCTCTGTCTATCTGTGTCTGTCTATCTGGGTCTTGGTTTTGTCTATCTGTCTTCTTCTCCTCTTCCACTTTCCTCTTTTTCCTTTTTCCTCTGGGTTGTCTTTCTCTCTTCTGTCTCGTGTTTCTCTTCCATCTTCATTTATTTCACCTTCCGCCTTTTCTCGAACCTCTGTGTGGCTTGCTCTTCCTCAGTGGGCACCTAGCTCTCCTTGCAGTGCTCCCTTCCTTTGTATTGACTGGCTCTCCTCCTTATTCCCCAATTCTACCACTACCACTTACTTACTACCTCTTCTGACTTACTATATACTACATACTAACTGGTGAAATTACGACACATGTGTGACGTCTGGCTTGTCTTTTGTGTGGACGTTTCGCCATCAGTGGCTGGCTGGATGGCGCAAACGTTGCGATAGGGAAGCCCCCCGGTGTTGTGCGTGTCTTAATTTCCATTTGTCGGTATTATATATATTCTATGTACTAATTACTACTACTACTACACCCAACCTCTTCCTGCCTATATAGTAGCCGGCCTGCTCCACTTCTGGTTCGAACAAAGTCTTGTTGATGATATTTACAGACCTGAAAACTCTACCATCTCAAAAATACGATGTTCCATATCTCCTTCTGACGCCTCTACACTTCTTCAATCAAGGAATCCTTGCAAGACCATCCGCAACATTCTCCCAAAAACACTCTTCACTCCAAACTTTTCACCCCATCACACATTGAGTTTAAGGACACATGTGCAACATACTGGGTATCTTTATTGTAGACGTTTCGCCATCCAGTGGCTTTATCAATACCAAATTCTAGTAATAACTTGAAGACAGTAGACCTATGTACAGAAGATGAGGTAATCGCTCCTCAACTAGGAGTAGGTGCGAAAAAGGAGCACCATAGTGTGGAGTTCTGAAGCAAAGAAGGATCCTGGCGCTTTATAGTAACGTCAGTGTAGGCAGACGAGGGCATATTCACTGGTAGCGGGATTCCCAGTGGAAGTTGGTCCTTCCCAAAGAGATGGGTTAGTTGTAGTAGTTAGTTGTAGGTAGTAGGTTTGTCGATAGTCGTTGAAGGCTATGTACATGTCCCTGAATAAGATTCCATGATGTTGCAGTTCTGACAAGTTGTGTACGAAGGTATACAATACCGACAAATTGAGATTCTAAAGACACATGTGCACATATGGGTTCTTTATTGTAGACGGTTTCGCACATCAGTGGCTTTATCAATACAATTCTAGGACTATAACTTGAAGACAGTAGAAAAAACTCCACCTCGCCTACAAGCATAGCTGAGGGATAGGCGAGGTACGCATGATGACAATCTTCATGGTCACTTGTTCTATCTAGGCTGAGAATTATTGCTGCACCTCTACTGCTCCTTTCATCAAGGCAGTGTGGAAATTGCCGACCTAGAAATGTACAGTGACTTTCACGGCGCGCATAAAGGAGATAAAAACACTCAATTAATTGGGAGCGCTGAGTGTTTCTATACCTGTATTCCTGGAACGCAGGAGGGAGAGATACATGATTAATACACTGGAAATCCTAGAGGCACCGGTACAGAACTTGCACACGAAAATCACTCACTACGAAAGCAAAAGACTTGGCAGACGATGCACCATCCCCCCATATGAAATGCAGGGTGTCATAGCAGTTAAGAGACCATCACTATAATTGTCAGGCGGCCCGAGACTGATTCAACTGCCTCTCAGCATAATAAGGGGGATTACCAATGACCCCTGGCAGTCTTCAAGCAGGCACTGTTCAAGCACCTAAAAGTCAGTTCCCCTGATCAGCCGGGCTGTGGCTCTAGTACGTCTGGTTTGCGTGGCAGCCAGCAGCAACTGCCATGGTTGATCTAGGGCGATGATCCACCAGGACGGCCTGGTCACCGACCGGGCGCGGGGAGTTGAACCGTAACTCTCTCAGGTAAACATTCCAGGTAAACTTGGAGTAGGTGCGACAGAGCACCATAGTCGTGGACGATTCTGAGTAGAGAAAGGATCCTGCGCTTATATATATATATATTTATATATATATATATAGTATTTATTTTTAATATTTTTATTTATATATATCTATATATATTATATAACATATATATAAGCGCCAGGATCCTTTTCTTCTGTTCAGATTTCAGACTATGGTGCTCTTCCACCTATCCTAGGTTGAGGGATGATTACCTCATCTTCTGTACATCGTTCTAACTGTCTTCAAGTTATGTTAGAATTTGTATTGATAAAGCCACTGGATGGGCCGAAACGTTACAATAAGTTACCCAGATGTTGAACATGTCGTCTCTATATCTCATTTTGCGGTATTGTATACCATTCGTACCATCACACAATGTTGATATGCTACAAATTCGGCCACGCAAAAGCTCCATTGCACTTTCCACACAAACTGGCCACTTCTGGAAAACTTGCAACCTCCCCTTAAAGTTCTACGTGGCGGGTCACACACCGCAGTTGCAAATTCCTGCCCATACTTGAAGGAATTCTCTCCACCCTAGAGCAGCCAACCTTTCCTCCCTCCCAAAGGACTCGTGCGTCTTCCCTGCACCTTCCCCTCCTACCATTCCCTTCCTCCCCGATCCCAATGCCTGGTGTTACTCACGAACTTGGTTCTACCTCTCCTACTCTACCAAACTTCAAACATCAACACTCACAGACTACAAGCACTTTTCCCTTCTACATCTTCACACAACTTGAATACAAAACTAACTGTCACTCGCCATGACTGCCCACTCTGCGATGGTAATCTCTCAAGCTTTACCAATCAGACTACTCACTGTCATGAACCCTTATCTTGTCTGCAAACAACCTTCCTCTTTATTATCCCTCCTTCCTGCTTCTCTTTAAGCCTCCTCAACCTCTTCCTCCCCTTCCTCTCTCCCACTCCCCACTTCCTTACTCCCAACAGCACTCCTAATCTTTACCCCTCTTCACTACTTCTTACCACCTCCACCAACACCCCTACTGCTGCTGCTACGACCACCCCTCCCCCCACTTCCTTACTCACTTCCTCTTCCCCTTCTAAAGCTTCCACTTCCTCATCCCATACCATAGCTTCCTCTTCCTCATCCCTTACCATAGCTTCCCCTTCCTCATCCCCTACCAAAGCTTCCACTTCCTCTGCATCCACCTTCGCCCACTCCTCCACCACAACCAAAACTTCATCCAGATCCAACTCCACCTCCTCCAGACAAAATCCACTCAAACCTAAACCTGCCCCAACTTCTGACAGACAGACCAAAGAACATAAAAACAGATCCATCTCTTCCTCCCCCTCCAGGAAGCGGGTCCGTAGCACCTACAAACACACATCCACTGATGGCACCACTATCACGGGCTTTAATTCAAATTCCTCCCCCGACATTAACTTTGCTATGATGAAACCATTAAATCCAGCATTACATATTTTAACTACAGGAAACGTGATCCTCCATTACCTGTCGAGCTCAGAACAGCTGACACCCGCACTTACATCCCCATCACACAATCTGTCACTGTCCTTGGCGTTAATCTTGACTACCTTCTTCGTTTACATGGACACATTCAGTCAAGGCATGCAATAGCTAGTAAGGCCCTTGCGGGCCTCTACAAGCTGAAACATGCCTCTCAACACATCAAACTACACCTATACAAATCCCTAATACGTCCTCTGATAACTTACTCTCCTCTAGCCCTCTCTCTTGCAGCAAAAACAAACTTACTTAAACTGCAGCGTGTCCAGAACAAGGCACTGCGCTGGGTGCTTGATGTCAGTTGGGAGGATTTCGCCACAGGCGAGTCTATCCATGCCCAATTAGACATCCCTGCACTGAATCTGTACTGGAAGACGCTCAATGACAGATAGACAAACTTGAGACACGACACGACTACTGGACCTCTCTCCTAGACGAAGACATTCGCAGACCCACAAACCAACACAACCTTTTCTACTCCTTGCATGATCCTGCTCCTAACCCTATTTACAAATAATCTTGGATTCTCTGACAGGTACCTTCTATGACAGGTACCATTCTCTGACCCACATTCACCTTAATTTTTGGGTTAAGACATGGCCCAGTTCTCTAGCGCTAAACGTCGCATGTCCCTTCCTTCCCTCTCACCCCACCGGAGTCCCAACAGAAGAGCCTGAATTTCTCTTCTCAATATCTGTCCCACGATCGCCTTCGCTGCTGGGTTAAGCCCTGGCTCTATTTCTTCGACTAAGAACACTCCTCTCCAGCACTATTCTTCGTCTGTCCCGTCTTCCCCGCTCATCCCATTTGGGATCTTACCTGAACTTTCGTTCGTTCGTTCGTACTTCTGGTTCTTTCAGATGCAGTCCGATCACACAGTTGCTCTACACTCAACAAGCCTCTCTTCGACCCCGCCGGGGTGTAGAATTTATATTCTACAAACGTCACATCCTTTTCACAATGCTGTCGAATAGTGTGAAAATCAAGCCTGTGAATGGTGCAATAAATGACTCCTCGAAGTTAGCTTTAGCTACCGTCGTTAAGACCCGCCTGCAGGTCAAATTTACGGCAATCCACTCTCTGAAGGACTCCTTCATTGTCGTCTGCACAGACGACATGGAAGCATCAAAACTAATGGGCGACTCTTCAATCAGGACCCTACAAACACAACAATTCACTCTATCCCCGTCTCCATTCTTGAAGTCGAAACGTTCGGTCTTTGTGAAAAGACTGGACAATATGGTCACCTCTCTCTCTACTGAAGTACTGAAGACATCTATTGAGGAACAAAACACCTGGGCCTCGGTAGACAGCATCTCCAAGATCCCTAACGCCTCATCTATGCTAAAGATTACATTCTCAGACATCTCCATGGCTGCCAAGCTCTCTCTGACGGTTGGCCATCTCATATTACCACATTCACCCTAGTCATATAGAACAAGAACGTTTCACATACATCTCCCACTGCTGGACCTGCTACTCCTATAAACACACCACCAAGTTTTGTTCAAAATGTGGGAATGATGGACACGATTTCAGATCCTGCACCATTACTACAGCACCACATGTTTATCTGCAGGGTATTCATTCATACCCTTGCAGCTAAGTGCCCATCAGTGAAAGAAATCATATTGAAAGAAACTAAAGTTCTGAAGAACACCACCAATTCACGACATACGCTGCAATAACCAAACCACAAACCGACACACCAAGCCTCTACACGCTAATCTACAGCCAACCACTCGCCAGTCACACACTCCCTCTCCTCCACTCCTGTCGGAGATTCCTCCAGGTCGCTTTACTGATTGGTGTATGACACCTTGCAAACGCAGCAAACCGGCACTTTCAACACCACTATTAACGAACTTTCCGTTTTCTGAACATCATGCCTGGCCTTCAAATTTCCGGATCCACACCTTCCAGCAGACATCCCTCAAGATCCTTCCCCAACGTCTTCTGAACTTTTATGCACCTGCAGATATGCTCTCCGTCGCCCAAGCAAACTGCCTCTCTGTAACTTCTAATAACCACTTTCCACTGCTCTTTGACACGCTATTGAAATCATTGTTGCCTCAACCACGTCTTCCCACTCTCCTCAGCCTGCTGTTAACACTAACCATTACACTCACAGCTGCTCCTGTCGACACCTCAGTCACCTGTATCCACATTTGTAGATTCTCCCATTGATCACTCAGAAGAGGAAGATAACGACGACTCCAGATAAACCTCATGGGAAAACCTTACCTTTTAACTTCTTCAAACTACTGACCATGACCTGTACCCCCCTGAAACTCTACAAAAGCCTCGGTGCTGGAACTGTCAAGTATGCTGGGAATCACCGCTTCAATTCATACTCACCACAGTTCTTGTAGTTCATCAAGCCTCTAACGTTTCACCTTCAGTAACAAGGCTAAACTATACCACCTATCTAGGAGCAGCTTCAAAAAGTTCGAAATGGCTCAATGCTAAAGCCTCCTCTGTTACTCCTATAAGTCCCATATGTGTTTACCTCTCTGCGTGTGCCCTAGCCTGCTGCCTGCTACTCAAGATTCAAGGATTCAACTACCTCACAAGTACGATGCAAACAGTTCCCTGCTATTCCTGTTCTGCAAGTCTGCCCGATGCCTTAGCTGCTGGGTTAAGCACTGCCTCTATTTCTCTTACTAAGAACACTCCTCTCCAGAGCATTCTTCGTCTGTCCACGTCTTCCCGATCATCCCATTGGGATCTTACCTGAACTTATTTATTTATTATTTTTACTTCTGGTTAGTGTGACTTTGTCAATGGCCCAAGTCGGACCGAAACGTCGTCGGTAAGCTTCTCTTTTTATGTGGGGTGATGTTGTATATCGTTCCAGTCACGGTTTTGTGCCTTTTTTTGTTATTTGGGTATTGTCTCTGTCTATCTCTTTCAATTGTCTTTGTCTATCGCTGTCTCACAGGTACACTACATTCCACCTGGAGAGAGTTCCGGGGGTCAACGCCCCCGCGGCCGGTCTGTGACCGTCTGTGAGTGCTGTGTTGTTATTGATCAGTACTACATTGCGCCTCATTCTCAGTAAGTACTGACCCCTAATATATTTTTTTTAATCCTATAACACTTAGGGAAAAATGTTCTCTTTATTTCAATAAAATAAATACGATTTTTTGTTTTTCAAAATATTCGGGGCATGGGCGAGAGAACGTGCTATACAGTGGACCCCCGTCATCGAAGGCATCATCATAATGATAAAATCGGACTAACGAAGCATTTTAGGGCGTTAAAAATTTTGGCCCGACCAACGATTGAAAAACTCGACCAAACATCGTTCATCCTGAAACGTGTCCATGTAGCCTTGCGTGCCTTTGCATGCCTGGCATTCAGTTTAGTGTGCCATATTAAAAGCCAGTGTGGTCGTTACATTCTGTATTATTCCAGTGTTTTTAGTGGCTTGTAATGCTAAATAAGCCACCATGGGACCCAAAGAATGCTTTCTAGTGCCAACCATGTGGTTAAAAAGGGTGTGAACTTACAATTGAATGAAGGAGATAATCACAAGTATTGAAACTTGGAGTGCGTGTCTCGAGTGTTCCAGGTTGTATTACAAACCCCAAATCATCCATCGCTTTCTATCTTGGCATCAGAAAGGGCAATCAAGGAAGGTGTTGTTGCGAAAGGTCGGCAAGAAATGTTTTCGAAACACAGATCACAAGTACTCCGAAGAGGTGAGAGACTGTTATTGGTGTGGAATAAACGAAAACAGATATTCAGGGAGATAGCAACTCTCAAATCAATCATATGTGAAAAGGGCAAGGCAGTTGCATGACGATTAATTAAAAAAAGGTTGACATCTATGCTAGATGATGGAGTGAATTTAAGGCCAGCAAAAGTTGGTTTGAGAGATTTAAGAATGTAGTGGCATACATAGTGTGGTAAGGCATGGTGAGGCTGTCAGTCCGGACCACAAAGCGGCTGAAAAACATGTGCAGGAATTCAAGGAGTAACTTAGAGGTGAAGGATTAAAACCCCAACAAGTGTTTAATTGTGACGAAATAGGCCTGTTTTGGAAGAAAATGCAAACAGAACCTACATTACACAGGAGGAAAAAGCACTCTCAGGACACAAGCCTATGAAGGACAGGGTTATTTTAATGTTGTGTAGTAATGCTAGTGGGATTGCAAAGTGAAGCCTCTACTCGTGTATCACTCTGAAACTCCTAGTGTGTTCAAGAAAAACAATGTCGTGTCGCCAATGCTAATTTGTGTATGATGTGGAGGGCAAACAGTAAGGCATGGGTCACTAGGGGCCTTTTCTATGACTGGTTTTATCATGTGTTTGGCCCAACTGTGAAAAATTACCTCCTGGGAAATAAATTGGACCTTAAGTGCCTCCTGGTATTGGACAATGCTCCTGCTCATCCTTCACAGTTGCCAGAGCGAATTTCCGGGAACTTGAGTTTTATCAAAGTGAAATTCTTGCCTTCTAATACCACTCCTCTCCTTCAGCCCATGGACCAGCAGGTCATTTCAAATTTCAAAAAAGCTGTACACCAAAGCAGTTTCAAAAGTGCTTTGAAGTGACCTCAGACACTTAATTGACCCTAAGAGAGTTTGGAAAGTTCACTTTAGTATCCTTACTTGCATAAACCTTGTAGGTAGGGAGTGACTAACAGGACCTTGAACTCTGCTTGGAGGAAACTGTGGCCAAAATGTGTAGAAGAGAGGGATTTTGAAGGGTTTGAGGCTAACCCTGAGAAGCCTATGCCAGTTGTGGAATCTATTGTGGCATTGGGGAAGTCCTTGGGGTTGGAGGTTAGTGGGGAGGATGTGGAAGAGTTGGAGGAAGACGATGAAGAACTAACAACTGATGAGCTGCAAGAGCATCTGCAACAGCAAGAGGGCACAAATGAGGAAATTACTTCAGAGGAGGGGAGAGTGAAACGGAGGAAGTTCCCTTCTTCAAAGATTAAGGAAATTTGTGCAAAGTGGGTTGACGTGCAAACCTTTACGGATGAAAATCACCCTGACACAGCTACTGCAAGCCGTGCTGGTGACTTTTAAAATGACAATGTTGTGGCCCTTTTTTGGGAAAATCTTAAAGGAACGTGAGGTACAGAGCTCATGGAAAGTTTTTTGGGTGCAAAAAGGGGCCCCAGGACTCAAGTTGTTCCCAGTGGCTTTTAAAAGAAAAAAGGGAAGTAAGCTCGGAAAAGGGACGGGGTACCTAAAGCCTTAGGGAAGGGGGTTTTCCCCTTTCTAAAAAATAATCCCCTCCTCTCCCCTCCTCCCATCTCATCACTACATCTTAATAAAGTGTCACTTATTCTTATTTAGTACAGTAGTGTTTTTTTGCATGTATCCTTTTTTTTTCTT
Organism: Cherax quadricarinatus; assembly: GCF_026875155.1. Classification (NCBI taxonomy): domain Eukaryota; kingdom Metazoa; phylum Arthropoda; class Malacostraca; order Decapoda; family Parastacidae; genus Cherax; species Cherax quadricarinatus. The sequence continues at coordinate 20,726,826 of NC_069451.1, read as the reverse complement.
TTTAGGAAAATGCATATTTCATTTAATTTTTTTTTTCAAAATTTTTGGGTGTCTGGAACGAATGCAATTCCTGGCCCCGAGGGCAGGGAAAATATCAATGAAGCTAATAGAACTCTACGGCTTTTTTAAATTCTCCAATCGAAAAATATAAAAAATAGCAATATAATAACAAAACCTGTATAGTATACCCAAAATGAAAAATATGTCATTATGTGAAAAGGGGTGGGGGCCACTCCCGGGGTAAAAATAATTATGCTCTCCCATACTTCTCATTCTTGCCCACTGACGTCTTATTTTTATTTACTTATTAATTTTTTTTTATTTGAACATAAAATTTCAAGAAAAGGGAAAATACGATTAAGTGCAACATGCCAAAGCCCCTTTAATGCAAGAAATTTGGGCAGGCTTAAAAATTAACTAGATTAAAAACAATGTTTTTTTTTCATGGAAACATTCTGAAAACAGTTCCCAATTATGCACAATTAGTATTTCAAAGGCGGGTCATATGGTTATTACTGTGTTGCTGAGCATTCGTAAAAGGAGTATTCTGTTAGGAAATGTAATTAAAATAACAAATTTTGATTGGGTCACAGGTTAAACATTTGAGATACAATTATTCATATTTATTTGGTTGTGGGTGAGTAAGTTTTTTTTAAAAGAGCCCTAATTTTAATAAAAACAGTTTTTTCTTTTATTTTCACGGGTATAAATTCCGATTTTTGGGCCCTTTTTTATGTGATTGATTTTGCATAGTGTGAATGGACAGGGGAACTCTGTCTTGTGTTATGGTCATTGTTTTTTTGAGGTTGTAAGAATTTTTGGGGGAGGGTTAATTAAGTTAAGTGTTGGGCATTGGAGAAAAATGGACGAAACAGAAAACTTCAAAAGGTATCAGTCTGTAGGGAAGGAAAGGCGGGGGAGGGGTCGGGGCCCAGGAAAGGTTGGAGGGGGGGGGAAAGGAGGGTTTTTTGTCGAGGGCTTGGACTTCCGCAGCACGGTGAGGTGTTTGGTAGGGTTAATGGGAAAAAAATGGTTTTTTAATACTTGACGTGCTGTTGGGGTGTGAGCCCCAAAATAAATTTAATGAAGGGGTTTTGGGGGAAACCGGGAGGCCCCATTGAGTCCTGGGGATGGGGAAACAGTGCCTGCACTCTGAAAAGGGGGGGTTTTAATGTTGCGTTAAAAAAATGAAATGTAAAGCACCCTTTTTGGCAAGACGTGATGGAGTGAAGATGTGAAAGTTTTTCTTTTTCGGGGCCCCCCGCCTTTGGGGGGAATCGGCCTGTATAATAAAAAAAATAATAATAAGTGTTCTTTATTAATAGGTGCGTAATAAGTATGGGAAATTTTGTAGGTGGTAGGTTTTGAGTTTTGAAAATTGTGGATTTTGTCCTGTAGTGGAATTTGTTACATTTGACTGCAGCCTTTTTTTGGGTAATTAATGATCTAGTGGTTTATTGTTTTGAGCCCCCTGCACAAACTCATATTTAGAAGGGGTAAATAAGTGAGTGATATAGGGGCCGGAGGGCTGATGTGGAACATAGTACCGTATCTTCGATAGTAGCCTACGGTCTTGGGAAATTTTCTTGGGAAATTTTTTGGGTTTTGGTTTGAAATTTTAATCTATTACAAGGGGGTTCCTAAGAATTTTTCCTCTGTGAGCTTTTTTGATAGGGATCCCTTTATCATTATGTTAAGAGGGCATCTGTAGCCTGTTACCAACTGAAAAGAAATAGGGGTTTTTTTCAAAGTTTAGTGTAAGTTTGTTAGTCCCATCCCGGTAGATATTTTCTGTAATTGGTTTTCACAGTTGTGGAAAAATTGCATTTATTTTGGTGTAAATATAATGACATACCAGTAAATGGTAACAAAGATAATTATTATTTTCAAAGTTACAGACAAAAGGAATTTGGGAACCCAGGTCACAAAAAATGTCCCCCCTTCGATACCTCCACTGTCGTATCCACAATTGCTCTAGACCATAATTTTAAAAATTAAATATGCATCCCAGGAATTCGGGGTAAATAGTAAATTTGTGGTGTTAAATTAAAATTAAAAAAAGTTTATCTTACACTTTTGTATAACAAAGGAGAATATTTTTTAAATATCACTCACCAATTTGATGGAGACAATGTGATCTATCAAAAAAACCTCACTGCTATACATGAAAATAACACGGGCCAGGTTAAACATAATATTTATCTGGGGTTTCCTGGAGCTGTCTTGTCCAGTCGCCTATATCTCAAGTTATGCGGGAATGCCACCCAAAAATTTCGCCCCCCATTGAGGGGTTCACCCCAATTTTTAACCTCAGGCACGAAAATTTTTCCCCTTTTTTCACTAACGTTTGTTTTGGACTAGTTCAAAATGGCGGTCCCCTCGGGCCCAGGTGAGGGCTTCCCTTTTTTAACATAATTTTTATTAAATACAGTATCCCCATCTATTTAATTAATACGTATTTCTGGAAAATATAACAGTTTTTTCCAAACATATTGGCTAGCATGACTGGGCTCGGGTGGAGAAGCGATTAGTGTTTTTCAAAGTTTATTCTTAAAATGATTACAATGCGAGTTTACAAAAATTTTTGGTTATTTTTTGGTTTTACATGTATAAAATTGTTTTAAAAGAGTGTACCACTAGAACGCTTGCAGGGTTGGCTTTTGGGGCATACTTAGTTTTATTCTTAATGAAAAAAATTTTCAAATTATAGGTAAGTTGGTATTTGGCTAAGTGACTAAATATGTTTTGAGTTTAGCAATGGAATGCTTTTTTTTTGGCACGTATATAGTTTCAGTTTGGGTACAAGGATTCATTTTTTTAAAACTAGATTAAATTTCCCTTATGGTCAAAGAGTGAGCGGTGGTTTTAACCACAGGGGTATTCGTGTAGTTAGTTGACGGGGTGTACAGGAATAAGATGTTTTTAATGGTAGTTTTGAAAGGGGATGAAAAGTGTCGCAGTTTTAGATTCTCAGGTAGGGTATTCCAGATTTTAGGGCCCTTTTACATACTTGAATTTTTTTAAAGGTTTTGTGGACACGGGGGAAAGTCGTAGAGATGTTTTTGTCTGGTGTTATGCCTGGGGTTCTGTCAAACTATCAAGAAAGCGTTTAGGTCAAGGTTGATATTAGAGTTTAAAAGGCCCTGTAGATATAGATTGCCAGTAGTAAGGGGATGTACTGAACTGGGAGTAAGTTTAGATCTTTGAAGAGTGGGGGGGTGTGCTGCCAGGGATGGGATTTAGTGATTATTCTTACAGCAGCTTTTTGTTGGGTTATTATTGGTTTTAGGTGTGTGCTGCAGTTGACCCCAAGCACAAATAGCATAGGTGAGGTAGGATAAAAAAGTGAGTGGTTATAGTGTGAGAAGGGCATTTTGCGGCACGTAGTATCGTTACTTGAGAGGATCCCAACCGTTTGGATCCCTTTTTTGGCATATGCTGGATATGGGTGCTGAAATTCAGGTTGTTGTCAAGGTATAACCCTAGGAATTTTCCCCATATTTCTGGTAATTAGAGTGTTGTCAATCTTAATGTTAATTTGTGCATCTCCTGCTCTGCTACCAAACATAATATAGTAAGTTTTGCCCGTTTTTAAGCGTAAGTTTATTGGCTGTCACCAAGTCGATATTTTAATCAGCTCCTCATTCACAATGGTTGAGGGTGGCAAGATTAGGGTGGAGATGACAAAGTCGTGTCATCAGCAAAGAGAAGGGGTTTTCAGGTGTTGGGATACTTTTGGGAAGGTCTTTGATGTATAGAGGAAGAGCAGGGGAACCAAGGACACTTCTCTGCGGAACTCCAGTATCAAGGGGCCGTGTTGCTGATGCTGTGTCTTTAATGGTGACGTACTGATACCTATTAGTAATGTAAGATTTGAAATAAGCAAGCGCATGGCCTCTATAACCGTAGTGGTCAAGTTTGTGGAGTAGGATTTGGTGGTTTACTGTGTCAAAAGCTTTTCTTAGGTCAATAAAAATTCCTAGTGGGTATTCCTTATTTTCCAATGCTGTGTAAAGCAGATCTAGCATTTTTATGATTGCATCATTAGTGCTTTTATTTTTCCTGAATCCAAACTGGCAGGGGTTGAGTACGTTTTGAGCCGTTATAAATGAATACAGTCTCTTGTACACGAGTTTCTCAAAGATTTTGGATAGCAATGGTAAGTTAGATACTGGCCTGCAAATAGTGTGGGTTTGAGTAGTTGCGATGCATTTGGTAGGTCATTAATGTAAACGAGAAAGAGAAGAGGGCCAAGGACACTTCCCTGTGGGACTTCAACTGTAATTGGTTATGTGGAAGAATTTGCTCCATTTGTGTACACATACTGGCTTCTGTTGCTGAGGTATGACTTTAGGTAGTTGAGGAAGTGCCCTCTTATACCATAGTGCGACAATTTTATGTGGAGCAAGTCGTGGTCAACTGTATCAAAAGCTTTACGTAAATCAATGAAGATTCCCAGTGGGACTTCTTTTTTCTCTAGTGCTGTATATATTTGTTCTAGCATGTGTATAATAGCATCATTCGTATTTTTATTAGGCCTGAACCCAAACTGACAGGGGTTGAGTATGTTGTGGGAGATGAGGTACCTGGTAGGAATAGATTCGCTTATGAATTAATTTTTCGAAGATTTTAGAGAGAGGGTGTAAGTTGGATATTGGCCTATAGTTATTCAAGTCTGTTTGGTCTCCTCCTTTATGGATCGGGGTGACCCTCGCTATTTTGAGAACATAATAACGAAGGAACACTGCAGCAGGCCTACTGGCCCATACGAGGCAGGTCCAAGTCTCCTACCTGCTTAAGCCAATGCCTCAACCTAGTTAGGTCAGGTCACATTCACTTAAGGAACACGGCAATTGACCTAGTAGCACAAGCTAATCGGGTCCAACTGACACCCACCCACACTTACTCCCCCCCCCCCCCCCCCCCTCCCCCAAATGTATTTATCTAACTATTTTTAAAACTACACAGCGTTTTAGCCTCTATACTGTAAACTTGGAGTTTTGTTCCACTCATCCACAACTCTATTACCAAACCAGTGCTTTCGTATATCCTTCCTGAATCTGAATTTTTCCAACTTAAAACCATTGCTGCGAGTCCTGTGTAGGTTAGATATTTTCAGCACGTTATTTACATCCCATTTATTTATTCCTGTCTTCATTTATACACCTCAATCATATCATCCCTAATTCTAACGCCTTTCTAGAGAGTGTAATTCAGGGGCCTCAGTCTAATCCTCATAGGAAGATATCGATACATGGGATCACTTTGCCATCCTCCTCTGTAACGTTTTACAGTGTAATTTATAACATTATGTAATACGGTGAACCAGAACTGAGCAGCATGTCTAAATGAGGCCCTAACCAAGGATATATAGAAGTTTTGAAGAACAACCTGAGGACTCCTATTATTTTAATGCTTCTTTATAAGAAGCCAAGGATTCTGTTTATAGCTTTAATTGCAACACTATGCACTGTCGTCCTTGTTTCAGTTACTCTAACCAGAACCCTAAAACTTTTTCGCAATCCGTCTATTAAATCTACATTATGGGGTAAAAAAAATTTATATGTGGCATGGTTATTTTCTGTGCCACATTTAAACTTTGCATCTTTGTCTATATTAAACTGCATCTGCCACTTCTCCGACCCACTACATCAGTCTATTACAAATTTTCCTGAGTGTCCTCCTAATGTCCTCGTCAGAATGAATTCGAACGGCCTATTTTGTTTTTTTTTTAGTGTAGTTTAATATGTTTATTATGCACCCCATACCATCCTGTGGGCGGTAGTCAAAAGATTACATGAGTACATAATTGGTCCAGGGACCTGGACTCCAAAGTTTTGATAGCCTGAGCAAGTTATCAGAGGTAATGAACTCACTTAATTTACAAAGGTAAGAACTCACAATTTACAAAGGTAAATGAAACTCACAATTTACAAAGGTAATGAACTACTCCAGGTAGGGTCTGGTCACAATCATGACACGTTACAAAGGTATTTACAGATATACAGAGGTACGTAAGGGTCCCAGGCACATCTGGGCCCCCCCAAAGTTTTGATAGCGACTATACAAAGGTAATGAACTCATAAGTTTACAAAGGTAATGAATTCTGTAGAATGGTTACTTACGTTTATACATGTTAAATCATGAACAAATTATAGTGTAATGAGCAATTCACACTTCCCAACCCGTCACAACTGTAATGACTTTTGTGCAAAATATGATTGTTGAGTCACACACCACACACACACACACACACACACACACACACACACACAACACACACACACACAACACACACACACACACACACACACACACACACACACACACCTATTTTGGTGTCATATCGGGCAAACCTTTACTTAATGTCGCTCTTTATGCCCTCATCTATGTCGTTTTATGTAGATTGTGAACAACAGGGTGCCCAACACCGACCCTGTGGAACACCACTTGTGACGCTTCCCCACTCTGATTTCTCCCACATTTGTGCAAACCCTCTGTTTTGCATATTGTCCACCACATGCCTCTATCCAGAAAAAAATTCTCCTCCTATTCCATGTGCCTTAGTTTCCTCAATAGTCTCTGATGTGGACCACTGTCAAAAGCCTTAATGAAGTCCATATACACAATATCATATCATTAACCATGATCTACTACCTCCTCAATAACCTTAGTGTAAAAGTTAATAAATTCGTAAGGCAGGAATGCCCCTTAGTGAAAAACCAGCTGAGATTCGTTGATTAATTTTGCTTTCCAATGTGGCCTCGAGCTTAGTTTAGTTTTTAATTTGTTTATTATGCACCCCACAGCTTAATGCCTCAAAGATGTAGTGGAAGTTTTTAGCAGTAAAGGTCGAGAACTCCAAAAACCTATCCAATGTGGGTAGTCTACAAGCCTCCGATGCAACATCCCAGCAATTTCCAGAACAGCTGTTAAAAATTGACCACTGTCCTGCAAAATCTTTCCAGCTCCCTGCACCCAACACCTTGCTCCTGGGGACTTCAACTTAAGGCACCATAAAATGGAGGAATATAGCAAATAATTTGTTGCAGTACTAACACCAGGAGCAGCTCTGATGAAAACTCATCACTCACACGAGCTTTTAAATCTCTGCACACAATTCAATTAAAACCAGCAATACAATAGAGCCTACTAGACTGGAGAATACACTAAAACCCATCTATTCACAACAATGATCACTTGATAAGAAATGTCACCATAAGCAAAAACAATATACCAGATCACACCATAATTGAGTTCAACATGTATGCGTGGAGCCCAGACCGGGGGGGGGGGGGGGGACAAAATGAACTAGTCACGAGGGAGCATTCACCAAATTCAACTCAATAACAAAAACATAAAGTGGGACCAATAAACCAATTCCTAACCGAATATAAGCTGGGAAATATACTAAGCAACACAGACCCAAACTTATGCCTAGAACAGATTAACTCGGGGCACTCGATGTATGCACAAGCTTATTCCTCAAAGACAAAAAGGAGAGTAGATGTAAAATAGAAAGAGACAAGGCGCTCCCTTTACAGGCGACGGAAATGAATAACAGAGCGGCTAAATGGGACAATATATCTGAAATGGGCGCAGGAGACACTGGTCAGAGAAATAGCAAGCATCGAACTTAAGCTAAAAATCCTTTAGGAGTCAGGAAAACAGCGGGAAGAACTAAAAGCCTAAATTGTAATCGAAAGAATACCCAAAGTATTTCTTCTCCTATGCCAAAAATCAAAATCGAGACAAAACGTCCAGTATTGGCCTCCTACTTAAACAAGAATGGGTCCTACACAGATGACAGCAAGGAAATGATGAGCTACTCAAGTCCCAATATGACTCAGTTTTTTAGGCAAGGCCGCTAACCAGACTGAATCGAAGATCAAAATGAATTACTTTATGAAGAGCCACAAAATTTGATTAACACAAGCCTATCCGATTTTATCCTGACGCAAATGACTTCGAACAGCGATAAAATGACATGCCCATGCACACTGCCCCAGGGCCAGACTCGTGGAACTCTGTGTTCATCAAGAACTGCAAGAAGCCCCTATCACGAGCCTTTTTCCATCCTATGGAGAGGGAGCATGGACAACGGGGGTCCGTCCCCTCTGTTACTATAAACAACAGACATAAGCCCCACTCCACAAAGGGGGCAGTAAACAACAGCAAAGAAACTACAGAACCAATATCTCTAACATCCTATATCATAAAAATCTTGAAAGGGTCCTAAGAAGCAAGATCACCACCCATCTAGAAACCCATCATTTTACACAACCCATGGCAACATGGGTTTAGAACCGGTCGCCTCCTGTCTGTCTCAACTACTGGATCACTACGACAAGGGTCCTAAATGCACTAGAAGACAAAAGAATGCAGATGTAATTATATACCAGACTTTGCAAAACCTTCGACAAGTGTACCATGGCGTAATAGCGCACGAAAATGCCGCTAAAGGGAGAATAACAGGAAAAGTCGGGGTCGATGATCTATAATTTCCTCACTAAACAGAACACAGAGAGTAGTCGTCAACAGAGTAAAGTCCGAGGCAGCTACGGTGAAAAGCTCTGTTCCACAAGGCACAGTACTAGCTCCCATGTCTTGTTCCTCATCCTCATATCCGACATAGACAAGGATGTCAGCCACAGCACCGTTCTTCCTTGCAGATGACACCCCGAATCGCATGACAGTGTCTTCCATTGCAGACACTGCAAGGCTCCAGGCGGACATCACCAAATCTTTCAGTGGCCTGCAGAAAACAATATAAGTTCAACAATGAGAAATTTCAATTACTCAGATATGGTAAACCCCCAAAAAAAAATGGGGGGGAGGGAAATGTAAATCTTCATCAGAGTACAAAGACAAAATTCTGAGCCACAAAATAGAGCGAAACACCAACGTCCAAAGACATTGGGAGTGATTATGTCGGAGGATCTCACCTTCAAGGCCCATAACATGTATCAATTGCATCTGCTTAGAAAAAATGACAGGATGGATAAAGAGAACCTTCAAACTAGGGAGGCCCAAGCCCCATGTATGACATCTCTTCAGTCCACTTGTTCTATCTAGGGCTGGAATATTGCTGCACTCTAACACACCTTTCAGGCAGGTGAAATTTGCCGACCTAGAAAATGTACCAGAGAACTTCACGGCGCGCATAACGGAGATAAAACACCTCAATTACTGGGAGCCTTGAGGTTTTCTAAAACCTGTAATCCGTGGAACGCAGGAGGGAGAGATACATGATTATATACACCTGGAAAATCCAGAGGACTAGTACCGAACTTGCACACAAAATCACTCACTACGAAAGCAAAAGACTGCAAGACGATGCTCCATCCCCCCAATGAAAAGCAGGGGTGGCCAACTAGCACGTTAAGAGACCATACAAGAAGTGTCCAGGGGCCCGAGAACTGTTCAACTGCCTCCCAGCACACAATAGGGGATTACCAACAGACCCCTGGCAGTCTCAATCTGGCACTGGAAAGCACCTAAAGTCAGTTTCCTGATCAGCCGGCTGTTTGGCTCAATACTTGGGGGGGGGGGGGGGGGGCGGGGCAGCAGCAGCAACACCTGGTTGATCAGGCGCTGATCCACCGGAGGCCGGTCACAGCCGGGCCACGGGGCGTTGACCCCCGAAACCTCTTCTGCCAGGTAAACTCCAGGAAACTCCAGGTACCCATTCTGTGGCGGTAGTTCAAAAGATTTACAGAGGTACATAATTGGTCCCAGAGACTGGACCCCCGAAGTTTTTGATAGCTGAGCAAGTTACAGAGGGTAATTGAACTCATAATTTACAAAGGTAATGAAACTCACATTTACAAAGGAATGAACTCCAGGTAGGTCTAGTCACAATTATGACAAGTTACAAATGTATTTACAGATTACCGAGGTACATAATGGGTCCAGGGACTGGGCCTCCAAAGTTTGTGTGATAGCCTGAACTAGGTAAAAAGGTAATGAACTCACAATTTACAAAGGTAAATGATCTCCAGGTAGGTTCTAGTCATAATTATGACAAGTTAACAAAGGTAATTTACAGGATTACCAGAGGTACCGTAATGGGTCCAGGACTGGGCTCCAAAGTTTGATAGCTTGAACTAGGTACAAAGGGTAATAAACTACAATTTAGACAAAAGGTAATGAACTCCAGGTAGGTCTAGTCACAATTATGACAAGTTACAAGGTATTTACAGATTACAGAGGTCGTAAATGGGTCCAGGACTGGGCCCCAAAGTTTGATAGCTGAACTAGGTACAAAGGTAATGAACTCACAAGTTTACAAAAGGTAATGAATCCTGTCAGATGGTTACTACGTTTATACATGGCTACAACATTATAGAGTAATGAGCAATCACACTTCCATACCCGGTTCCAACTGTAATGAGTTATTGGTGCAAATATTGATTGTTGATCACACACTACACCCACACACACACACTCGTACCAACAACAGACAGACACACACACAGTAGTGAATCAGCGAGCAGGCTAGTCACGCCGTCGGTGCTCCGGGGATTTAAAAGTTTTTTTGAGGGCTACAAGTGTTCTGCAAGGGTTGCTAAGTGTGTCAGGGTAATTCACAATCCTAGAAGTGTTTTTTTTAATTGCCTGAGCCACCAAGTGTGGGAGAGCCACAATTTTGAAAGTGATCTGGAAACAGACTAAAAGCGTTGTGGCGGCAGGCTAGTGTGAAGGCGGCGAGTGCCAAGTGGTCACCACCCAAGATTTTTAATAAGTTGGAAACAATAGTGTACCATGAAAGAAATACAGTGAATAGGGTACATTATTAACGAGAAGAAATTGAGGTGGATCTAGCCAGGACTACATCGAGCTGGTCTATCCAGACGTGCGTCACAGTCATCGAAGACGCTGGACACAATCTACCTGCTACAGCGCAACAACCAAGTACTGTATCACCTATGATGGTTTTTGTTTGGGTGTGGGGGTCCAGGCCCAATTTAACCCCAAGCTGAATGTGAATGGTCCTATACTCTCATAGCATCGATAAAGAATAGGCACTCAAGTATTCAATAATAGGTTTAGCAAATGTAATCCATTGAACAAAGGCGATTAAGTCACTATAAGCAGTGATTATAGGCATACACTGCAAGGGAGTCAAGGTCACATAGGTTGTGACACCAAGGACAACTGAGAATCTACATACACTCCAAGCACAAGCCACCTACTTTTCAGACACATAATAAACCCACCATAATTCGACACATAATTACAGCACACACACACACACACACACACACACACACACACACAGACACACACGACACACAGCACACACCACATACACCACATACACACATACACACATCACACACACACACCCACATACACACCCCCCCCCACACACACACGCACCACACACACATACACACACCCACATACACACACACACACACACACACACACACACACACACACATCACACACACACACACACACACACACACACAACACACCACCACACACACACACACCACACACACACACGTAAGTGCGGTAAAATCCCAGGAGGTTGGTCAGGTCACAAGAAGGTGTGGGCAGCCAAGGACCACTGAGACTTACCTTAAACGCACAAGCCACCTACCTTTCAGTACATAATAAACCCACACATAATTCCACACACAATTACACACAAAATTACACACTCACACACACACACACACACACACACACACACACACACACCACACACACACACACACACACACACACACACACACACATACCAGACACACACACTCCCCCCTCACCACCGACATCTCACTACTTCCCCTGATCCATCCCCTCCCTCGATCACCCTCCCCTCCCCCGTTCACCCCAAACCCTCCCCACCCCTCCCCACTCAGCTCCCAAATAGCCACAGTTCCTCCACTACTTCCCCCCCCCACACTCTGACACACACACTACTAACCTAACATACAGAACTACATAGGTTTCCCCACTCTGAGGCAATCAGGATAAAACAAAAATGGGTTGCCAGAGAGCAACAAGAAAAACCAAGGGACAGGAGGAGGAAAATGCAAAGGAAGATTGGGCAGCAGAGCTCATAAAAAGGGATCATGAATGGGAAAAGAAACTAGAAGAACTTAGCATGAGAATGGAAGAGAGGATAGATATGGAAAGCAGGAAGTGGGAGGTGCATGTCAAAGCAGCAGAAGCTAGGATACAGAGTTTAGAAGAGGAACTGAAAAATCTGAAACAGCCTAAAGAACTAAAGAACATTTTGGGAGACTGCTACCTCAGCCACAAATAAGGGGACTGTAGGGAAAGAAGGGGCACAACTGCATGGAGATGCTCTATCAGAGGAGACTGTAGCAAATGAAAGAGCTAAGCTTTATGTGGAGGCCCTAACAGACAACAACAGAGCCCAAGGAAAGCCGAGAAGGGAAAATGACAGGCCACTGAGCCCAAGTACATTAGCCAGTGAAACTGATGAAAGGAAAGCTGCAGTGGAGGAAACCAAATTAAATGAGGGGATACACAGGGATATGCAGTGGGAGAATGAAAGGGTGAGGTCAGTCTTTGTGTATGGGCTCCAGGAAGTCGAAGGGGAAACATATGAAGCAAGAAAACAAGGGGAAAAAAAAAGCAATTGAAAGCATCATGAAAGCAATAGGAGAAGACGATATGACCCAGCTGGAAAATTTTCGGAGAATAGGGGGGTTTGTAAAAAAAAGAACCCGGCCAGTGAGAGTGACCTTCAAGGCAGAAGCGACTCGGACCAGGATACTGCAGGAGAAAGCACGATTAAGGGACATGACGGCATACAGGAGGGTGTATCTCGACCGCGACAGAACACAAGAAGAAAGGAAGAAACTGAGAGAGATGGTACAAAGGCGAAAGGAGGAAAGAGAGGGGATGGAGAAGACAGACAGGAGATCCCAGACCCAGGAAGAAGATCTAATACAGCCTCCCTCACAACTTTCTATAGAAGCCTCCCAACCAGGTCAACCCCAGTGCAACCAAACACTCTAAATCAAAACACCCATGCCACATCCAATGCCCCCACCCACTACATTACAAACTTCACCCCCACAGCAACAACCCATAGTTCCTTACCAGGTCTCCCACTTCCCCAACCCCAA
>NC_069451.1:20677186-20713214 GCF_026875155.1 Cherax quadricarinatus | reverse complement strand
GTGAAACAGAGGTGGGGGGAAGGGGAAGTGATGAAATAAATAATGAAGGAACAGAAACATGCAACAGAAAAAAGAGACAAAAAAAGGAAAGGGGGAAAGGGGAAGAGGGAGAAGAAGAAAAAATGAGGAATCAGGTTAAGTCACGGGTGTTTCTGAAGTTTGGAGCATTTTACAATGTAGTGGGAGAGGAAGGCATCTACAGAGACGAAGCCAGGACTAAGATTCATACAAGGAAAGTTGTGTATTAGAGAGGATTCAACAAGACGGCGACTGTTGAATTTTGGAAGTAGGGAAGACAGTTTTAGCAGAAGACCAGTCTATAGGTGGCTGTGATCTCTGACGTGACAGAAAAAGAGCATTTTTTAGTGTCGGCAAGCCTAACACTATTTTTGTGTCCCTAAGTCTGTCAGAAAGAGATGGGTTTCAGTTTCTCCAAAGTATTGAAGAGGACAGGAGGAGAAAGAAATAGAGTAGACACCAGGAACATCTGTAAGGGAGGAGAGGTATGAACGGATTAGTGCGAGAGTGTTAGCCCTGGCGGAAAGTAAGCTTGATGTCTAAGGGACGGAGAGAATTGTTGAAATTAGAAAGACCGGAAATGTAGGAAAGGCAGAGGACAGAAGATTTTTCAGGAGTAGAGAGTTTGGGAGAGAAGAAATTATGTTTAGCTCGTGAGAAGGCGGGAGTTATGAAATGGGAAGGGTAGCAAGACGGGGAAAACAAATTATGAAGAGTGGAAATTTCTGCTGGAAGGAACTGAGGATCACAGATGCGGAGGGCATGGAGAAAGGGGGAGATAAGAACACTTTTCTTGACGGGGTAAGCATGATAGGAAAGTAGTGAATGTACATGCCACTGTGCATAGGTTTTGGGTTTAAACAGAAAAGGAAAAACCTGTATCTGAGCGGTGGACATGGACATCAAGGAAAGGAAGCAAGGAATTAGATTCCCATTCAGCTTTAAACTTAAGGGAAAGGGGCAAGATTATTAAGAGCTTCAAAAAAAAGGTTGGAAGAGATTGGCGTCATGAGGCAACAGAGCAAAGATGTCATCCACATAGCGGAGCCAGAGTGAAGGTTGGCACATCGATGGTACGAATTAATTGCTCTACCATATTGCATTACTACTACTACTACTACAACTTTTGTCACTACTATACTACTACTACCACTACCACTAGTATTGCACCTCACTCTGAGCCTATATATACCCTTTGTGTCCATGTATTGTCTGTAATGGCTTGATAAAGCTCCTGGAGAGCAAAATGTTGCCACAAAAAATGTCACATTAGTTGCACTTGGGCCTTTTACTTTACATATTGTCGGTAATTTATTACAAATCATTCCACTGTGTCCACCTTTGGTTAATAATCAAAAAATGTAATTCTTCTATACCAGACTTATTAAAGCCATAGAGAATGAATAATAAAATATTAAATTTTTTTTTTCACTCTAACTCACCTTACGACCATATGTACAAAATTACTGCATTGTTATTGCTCTTATTAAACTCAAGTTAATCTTAACCCCCTAAGGGTCCACACGTAGCTCCACTGCCTTGAAGCCAGGGTACAAGCCGTTTGTTCTATGTCATGAGCTCAGCTCACTAGATAAGCTGTAAGCAGTAAATTTGGGCCTAGATATGAGAGAATGCATCTATGTGGTAAGTGTGTACCACATAAAACAAATCCCGCAGCACGCAGTGCATAAAGAGAAAAAAAAAACTGTGACCGTGTTTTTGGATTTTAAAACAGCGAATTTGTGTATTTTCGTATGTTTTTTTACGGTTTTTAGTTCAGGTTTCTTGGTCTCATTTACTATAATGGTTGATATATTACAGAAATAGGTAGTAGGTTGGTAGACAGCAAACCACCCAGGGAAGTACTACCGTCCTGCCAGATGACTGTGAAACAGAAACCTGTAACTGTTTTGCATGATGGTAGGATTGCTGGTTTCTTTTTCTGTCTCATAAACATGCTAGTAACAGGGATATCTTGCTACTCCTACTAACACTTTGGTACACTTCACAGACACGCACATGCATATATATATACATACATCTAGGTTTTTCTCCTTTTTCTAAATAGTTCTTGTTCTTCTTTATTTCTTCTATTGTCCTGGGAAGTGGAAAAGAATTTTTCCCTCCGTAAGCCATGCGTTCGTATGAGGCGACTAAAATGCGGGAGCAATGGGCTAGAAACCCCCTTCTCCTGTAGACATTTACTAAAAAAGAGAAGAAAAAAACTTTATAAAACTGGGATGCTTAAATGTGTGTGGATGTAGTGCGGTGACAAGAAACAGATGATTGCTGATGTTATGAATAAAAAGAAGTTGGTTTGTCCTGGCCCTAAGCGAAACAAGCTGAAGGGGGTAGGAGAGTTTCAGTGGGGGGAATAAATGGGATTAAATCTGGATATCTGAGAGAGTTAGAGCAAAGGAAGGGGTAGCAGTTAATTTTTAAATGATCATTTTATGGAAGGAGAAAAGAGATATGAATGTGTAAATTCAAAAATTTTATGTGGATTAAAGTAAAGGTTGGATGCGAGAAGTGGGTCATAATAAGCGTGTATGCCCCTGGAGAAGAGAGGAATGCAGAGGAGAGAGAGAGATTTTGGGAGATTTTTAAGTGAATGTATAGGAGCCTTGACCGAGTGGAAAAGTAATTGTGGTGGGGGACCTGAATGCTAAAGTGGGAAAAGAACTTTTAGAGAGGGTGTGGTAGGTAAGTTGGGGTGCCAGGTTTAAATGATAATGGGAGCCCTTTGATTGAACTTTTGTTTAGAGGGGGGTTTAGTTATAGGTAATACATATTTTTAAAAAAAAGAGGATAAATAAGTATACAAGATATGATGTAGGGCGAAATGACAGTAGTTTGTTGGATTATGTATTGGTAGATAAAAGACTCTTGAGTAGACTTCAGGATGTACATGTTTATAGAGGGGCCACAGATATATCAGATCACTTTCTAGTTGTAGCTACACTGAGAGTAAAAGGTAGATGGGATACAAGGAGAATAGAAGCATCAGGGAAAAGAGAGGTGAAGTTTATAAACTAAAAGAGGAGGCAGTTAGGGTAAGATATAAACAGCTATTGGAGGATAGATGGGCTAATGAGAGCATAGGCAATGGGGTCGAGAGGTATGGGGTAGGTTTTAAAAAAAGTAGTGTTAGAGTGTTCAGCAGAAGTTTGTGGTTACAGGAAAGTGGGTGTGGGAGGGAAGAGGAGCGATTGGTGGAATGATGATTTTAAAGAGAGTAGTAAGGGAGAAAAAAGTTAGCATATGAGAAGTTTTTACAAAGTAGAAGTGATGCAAGGAGGGAAGAGTATATGGGAAAAAAAAAGAGAGGGTTAAGAGAGTGGTGAAGCAATGAAAAAAGAGAGCAAATGAGAGTGGGTGGATGTTATCAAAAAAATTTTGTTGAAAATAAGAAAAATTTTTGGAGTGAGATTAACAAGTTAAGAAACCTAGAAAACAAATGGATTTGTCGTTAAAAATGGAGAGGAGAGTTATTAAATGGAGAGTTTAGAGGTTTTGGGGAAAAAAAAAAAATGGAGGGAATATTTTGAGGAATTTTTAAATTTGATGAAGATAGGGAAGCTTTTGATTTTTTGTTGGGGCCCAAGGGAAAGGAATAAAAATTTTTGTGGGAGTGGGGGAAGAGCCAGTTGGAGTGTGGGGGAAGTTCGTGGGGCAGTAGGAAAAATTAAAAGGGGGGAAAAGGCAGCCGGATTGATGGGAAAAAGATAAAAATTTGTTAAAAGCAGGTGGGGATATATTTTTGGGAGGGGTTGGTGCAATTTTTTAAAAAATGTATAGAAAATTTTAAGGCCTAGGGGTTGGCAAGGGGGGCATGGGATAGTTCCCTTTTTTTTAAAGGCAAAAAGGGGGTAAAAGAGAGTGCAAAAATTTTAGGGGGGTAAGTCTGCTGAGTAACCTTGGGAAAATGTTTTTGGTAGAGTTATTATTGAAAGAATTTGGGGAAGACGGAGAATAGGATAGCAGATGAAAAAAGGAGGCTTTTTGGAAAGGTAGGGGTGGGGACCAGGTGTTTTTCAGTGGGAAAAATATAATGAACAGTATTTAAAATAAGGCTAAAGAGGTCTTTGTGGCATTTATGGATTTGGAAAAAGGCCCCTATGACGGGTGGATAGGGGGGCAATGTGGAAAATGTTGCAAGTGTATGGTTTTAGAGGTAGGTTTACTGAAAACAAATGAAGAGTTTTTTCGAGGGAAAATGGGCTCAAGTTAGAGTATGTAGGAAAGGGGGGGGGGGGGGAAATTATTTTCCCAAAAAAAGTAGGCCCTTTGACAAGGATGTGTGATGTCCCGGGTTTTTTAAAAATATTTTTTAAAAATTTGGGGGTTTTAAGAGAAAATAAATGCTTTCTCCTTTTCTGTGACACTGTGCTCTTGGGAAATTCTGAAAAGAAGTTGCCGAAGGGTTGGGGGGATGAATTTTTGGTTTGGGTGTGCAAAAAAAGAAAAATTAAAAAGGGGAATACAGGAAAGAGTAAGGTTTTTGAGGAAACAAAAAAAATTTGGTGATAAAAATTGAATATCAGATTGGAGGGAGAGAGTATGGAGGAGGTGAATGTATTCAGATATTTGGGAGTGGGACGTGTCAGCGGATGGGTCTATGAAAGATGAGGTGAATCATAAAATTTGATGAGGGAAAAAGAGTGAGTGGTGCACTTAGGAGTCGTGGAGACAAAGAACTTTGTCCTTGGAGGCAAAGAGGGAATGTATGAGAGTATAGTTTTACCAACGCTCTTATATGGGTGTGAAGCAATGGGTGATGAATGTTGCAGCGAGGAGAAGGCTGGAGGCAGTGGAGATGTCATGTCTGAGGGCAATGTGTGGTGTGAATATAATGCAGAGAATTCGTAGTTGGAAGTTAGGAGGAGGTGCGGGATTACAAAACTGTTGTCCAGAGGGCTGAGGAAGGGTTGTTGAGGTGGTTTGGACATGTAGAGAGAATGGAGCGAAACAGAATGACTTCAAGAGTGTATCAGTCTGTAGATGAAGGAAGGCGGGTAGGGGTCGGCCTAGAAAGGTTGGAGAGAGGGGGTAAAGGAGGTTTTGTGTGCGAGGGGCTTGGACTTCCAGCAGGTATGCATGAGCGTGTTTGATAGGAGTGAATGGAGACAAATGGTTTTTAATACTTGACGTGCTGTTGGAGTGTGAGCAAAGTAACATTTATGAAGGGGTTCAGGGAAACCGGCAGGCCGGACTTGAGTCCTGGAGATGGGAAGTACAGTGCCTGCACTCTGAAGGAGGGGTGTTAATGTTGCAGTTTAAAAACTGTAGTGTAAAGCACCCTTCTGGCAAGACAGTGATGGAGTGAATGATGGTGAAAGTTTTTCTTTTTCGGGCCACCCTGCCTTGGTGGGAATCGGCCAGTGTGATAATAAAAAATAAATAATAATTACAGAAATAGAGATGATTTTGATTAGTTTTAATATTGAAAATAGGTTGAAACTGAGCTTAAAGTAATGGAAATGTTCGATTTTTGCTGATGTTCAAGAGTAAACAAATGACGTCACACGTCTAATACACGTCAGCTGGTGGATCTAATATACATTAACAAATATGTTGATATTATTTATACAATAATTACAATACTACATAGCAGTAAATCTTCAACTTTTTGGTGTAAATAAAAATTCATTATGTGAATAAAAAAATCAAAATGGAATTCATCTGAAAACCCTGGAATCATAACTAATAATTCAGAGGAAATTTATTTTAGGCCAGGAATGCTTGCACTGTTTATTCTAGACCATATTTTGAAACTGGAAAATTTTGACCTTTGTGTGAAATTGACCAAATTATAAATTTTTCTGATCACTTAATTGGGTAGCTAAAATATTTTGACGGGGCAGTTTCTTGTGCTCAATCGATAAAATATAAGTAATACAAAGCAAAATAGCTAAGAATTTGGTTGACTGGAATAATGTAATTGCCGAAAATGGGAGTCAACTGGGCAAAATCGTTGATGCATAAATATTGCTGATGGAGCAAAATTGCAAAGAATAATTTTGTAAATTTTCCATCAAATTTCGTACTTTTTTTTTAATTACCTTCAAAAAAAAGATTGCCCTTATATTTCATAAGATAAAATTACAAAATTTTTTTTGAAAATTCTTGGACCCTGTGGACAAGGCATAGAACTAGGGCCCTTGGACCCTCAAAGGGTTATTAATGAAGATTTTATCCATATAAACAATAAGCCACTCATCCTTATCAGTCATTCACATAAAACTGTCTCACCTTTATTTCAGTTTGTTGTGGCTTGAAGTTCCAGGTCATGGAGGCAGCTGTGTCGGAAATTAAAAAGCGAACTTTGATGACACGATCATCAACTTTCTGCATTGATTCAACTTTTCTCCAACTTGTCCTTCTTGAATAGTTCCACAAAACTGTAAGCCTGAACATTATAAACACTTTAATAATAATAAATAATGTAAAAGTGAAAGAGATAGTTCACATAAATCATTTCATCATAAAATTTAACTTAAGTTTTTTGTACCGGGAGAGGGATTTGGGGTCAGTGCCCCGCAGTCCAGTCTGTGACCAGGCGTCATGGTGGATCAGGGCCCTGATCAACCAGCTGTTACTTTTTGGCGCACGCAACCTGACGTACGAATCACAGCCTGGCTGGTCAGGTATGACATTAGGTGCCTGTCCATGCCACTTATAGGACTTAAAATACACATTGGATATCAAGCAAGTGGGGTTGTTTTGCTTCAGTGGGACATCTGAAATGTGATATCTGTGCACTTCTGGCAAGACAGACATTGAGTGATGATGGTGGAAGGGTTCTTTCTTCGTGTCACTCGTCTTTGTGGGAGATTAACAGGGTATAAAATAAAGTGCAATTAAGAAAACATTTTGAGGTAGGCATATTAAATGAGACTACTATATAAGTACAGCCTCTCCTCACTCAATGACAGTTCCATTCCTAAGACCACGTTGGTAAATGAATTCATCACTGAGGACATACCATAATGGTAGGGGGTTTGTTTCAACCATCTTTAATGTTGTTTTAATGTCACCTCTGTACCATTTATAACATTTCTGGTATATTTTTCTACGTGTATACAGTATGTACTGTGAAAAATCCTAAAGGGATTAGTCCCAACTTGCACACAAAAATCACTCCCTATGAAAGTAAAAGACTTGGCAATGTAACATCCCCACAATGAAAAGCAGGGTGCGACTAGAAATGATGTGAAGGCTTACTGGGCCCCTGAAATAACTTCAGACAGTATTACCAAGGCTGGCTCCTCCTCAGGAAAATTAATGAATAAAAAAAGAAATAATAACAGACAAACATAAACACTTTATTATATAGAAAATAAAAATATAAAAACACTTCAATATGAAATATTAATCCTACTTTAAAAGAAAATGAAAAAATAAATGATAACTGAATTCAGCGCTAATTTAAACTTGGGTGTCTGGTGTTGGTGACACTGTGTTGTTGAAATTGTAGCCGTTGCTGATGATAGGGGGGGGGTCGCAGGTGTTGGTTACAACCCCCCGGGTTCGTTCTTCACAGTAAAAGCCATGAGTATTAAAATCCCGATGACGGGAAAAGCAGGTTCTTTACCACTGCAATGATGAGGGGTTACGTCCTGCATTTCATACAGTGCACAGGTAATTAAATCCAAAAAGGGGGAAGTCTCAGGACGTTAGCCCATCTCCATCAGTTCTTCTCGTTGATTGACAGTGACCCTCTCTGTCATCTAAGAGTAGTGCTGGGAGCTGTGAGTCTAGTGATTACTGTTTGGACCGGAGCCCCACACGTCACCTTTCGGGGAAGGGGGGGAAGAAGGAGGGGAAGGGATAGCGGGAGCTAGACTGACCCTACCTTAACAAGCAGCCGGCAATCAAACTATCATTTTTAAAGGGGTGGGGGAAAGAAAAGGCGGGAATAGCGGGAGCTGGACTTACCCTACCTTAACAAGTAGCCGGCAAGCAAACTATCACTTTCGGGGAGGGGGAAAAAAAAGGCGGGAATAGCGGGAGCTTGACTTACCCTACCTTAACAAGTAGCCGGCAATAAAAGGGTATTTTTACTATATACTCCCTCGCTACTCCTATCTATTGAACTTTTCCCTCACACTCCCCCATACCAAGACTTATAGTCAAGGAGTATAAGAAGAATAGGCGAGGAAAAAGTTCTAACATATGGAAGTCGCGTAAGGCAAGAAATCCTCTACTGACTGTCACGACTTAACCAGTCAGAGAAATAATTGGATGAACCATTGATATACACAATAGGGAATTTAAAAAGCCTGAGTGCCAATGTCCACCTCAAGGAGGCGACTGTTGGTTCCCTTAAAAGTTTCTAGGTATATCAAAGGTTTGTGGTCCCATTTCTAAAATGAATTCTTTTCCCAGCAAAAAAAATTTTAAAGTTTGGAGATACCCACACAAGGGCAAAACATTCCTTTTCTTTTGTGGAGTATCTTGTTTTTTGCGGGAAGGAGTTTCCGGCTTAGGAAGCATACAGGGAAGGGAGTCCCTTTATGGTATTGTAGTAACACCGCACCTAAGCCAGTATTGGAGGCATCAAGTTCTTAAACAAAATGTTTTATTAATATCTGGAATCTTAAGTATAGGGTCTTTCGAAAAGAATTTTTAATCTCATTAAACTTTCCCGAGCTACGTCAAAAAAGTTCAAGAGGTTCCTTCACAGACTTTTTAAGGAAGTCGGATAAGATGCCTGTAAGATCATAAGGTTGGGGATAAACCGTGCATAAAAATTTACAGAACCAAGAAAGCTACACATGAGCTTCTTGGTTTTGGGGAATTTAAATTCTAATAAGCTTTGATTTACTGGGGAGAGACTGAGAGAGTTATTAGAAAGTATCAGTCCAAGATATCTAATCTTGTTATACCCAAGGAAGCATTTCTTGGGCTTGGCAGTGGGGCCCATGTGAGCGTAACATACGCAAAACTGATGTTAATTTTTGGAATATTTTTTGCCCCACGTGGATGTCATTTACGTAAATGTTATCAAAATAAACTGAAAATTGGGCATATTACCAAGACCTTCTCATCAGTCTCACGTAGGTAGCACAGGCAGTTCCCAAAACCCGAAGGGCATAGTTCTATATTGCATCAGCCCCTTGGTGTGTAGGAAAAGGGTGTAACTGCTTAGAAAAGATCTAACATTACTTGATGATATGCCTGTGCAATATCAATCTCTGAAAAGAAAGAAGCATCAAAAAAATTTGTGTAGATCGCTATCTATTAAGGGCTTTAGGCTCAGCATCCCACCGAGTTATAGCATTAAGGCCTCTGAAGTCATTAGCAAGTCTATATGAATTATCCCCCTTTCTTAACCATGACTACGGGTGAACAATATAAAGATACTGAAGGTCAATGATCTTTAGTTTTAATAATTTGTCTACCTCTCGGTCAAATGCATCCCTAAGGTGAACTGGAACTGGTATAATTTTCGTTTGATAGGATTGTCCGTCACTAAGTCAATCTTAGGGACTACCGTGGGGGGGTACACCTGGAATATCAGTAAAGACGTCTGAAAAGTTACTCACACTTGAAGTAGTTCAGGGCCCTTTATGGTCATCCAAAAATTCATTAATATTAATGTTGATTAGGTTAGGTTAGGTAAGGTTCGTCGGGAAACAGGACAAATGTTTCCTGACGCGGGTCTTAGTCAGATGATGACCGCCCTTTGGGAGCTTTTGGTCATCTGACCAAGGCCTTCCGCTGGCTTACCGGTCCCACCCCTTTAAAAATTATGGTCATTTATAACCATTGTTTTTATTAATGTTGGTTGCGCCCGAGGGGTCAAGAGTCCCCAAAGTCATGTAGTTCTTCATCATAGTCTAATTTAGAGGTGTCAATTACACACACTTTACATTCTTCAGTTTTTCTTATCAATTCGTGTGGAAAAAAAATAAGTCAAAAGTTATTAAGGCAGTTAACCGAATTTCTTTCAGTAATATTTCTTAAGGATGTTGATAGATAAAGCTTAGGTTTTCCCCCTTTACTTCTATGAGGTAGCAACTTTCCCACAAATTTTTAATACTTTATATGGACCTTTCCATGCCCACTAATATTTATTTGACTGATAGGCAAAAGTACAAGAACTTCATCCCCTACTTTAAAACTTCTCCTCTGACTTTTGGAGTCAAAATAGGTTTTTTTACTGGTCCATTGACAAACTTAAGTTTTTCGAAACTATGTCAGAAAGGGCCTCCTCAAGTTTGGATTTAAGGTCAAGGGGAAACTGGTAAGAAGACTGAACCTCAGCACTCACCTCCTCATTAGTCCGTAATCATGAAGGGATGGACAATGGGTCTCTGGCCTGTCTACCATAGAGAAGTTCAAAAGGTGAAAACCCCAAAGAGTCACTGGGAACTTCCCTCATGGCAAACAAAGCACAGGGTAGGTAACGATGCCACTCCTTAGGTTTAACGGAGCAAAGTTTCCTTAAAATGGACTTGAGAATCGAATGCTGGCGCTCAATCCTCCCATTACAGCTGGGATGATAGGGTGTTGTGAAGAGAGGCTTCACTCCCAGAAGTTGGGATAGATGGTTGCATTAAGTCAGATGTCAATTGTGTCCCACGGTTCAACAAAATTTCTCTAGGGATGCCCACTCTGGAGAAGATGGACAAAAGGGCTTCAGCCACCTCTGTAGTGGTTATGGTCTTTAAGAGTATGGCTTCAGGGAAACTCGAAGCATAATCAACTAATGTTAATATATATCTATGTCCCCCAGATGAAAGTGGAGATAAAGGACCAACGATGTCAATAGCTACTCTTTCAAACGGTACCGTAAAGATTGGCATTTTGACCATAGGTACTCGCCTGGCACCTCGGGAGGATGACAGTTGGCAAACTTTACACGATCTACAATAAGTAGTGACATCTGAGGACATTTTAGGCCAAAAATAGGTTTCCCTAATTTTATTTAAGGGTTTTTCGATGCGAGAAAAAGTCCGCCACTGGCAGGTCAATGAGCCATTTTAAGAACAGTCTCTCTGCATTGACTTGGAACAACTAAGATGGAATAGTCTATCTCATCTGAATTTAATTTGAATATTGACTTGTACAAGATACCTTTTATATATTCAAATTTATATGAAAAGTTTTTCCTTTGGATAACTTGATTTTGTTTAGCGGCATTATGGCAATTCTGAAAGAAAGGGCAATTACGTTGTAAACTGACAAAAGAGTCCTTCGATATATCTAAAGGCTTAAAGTCAGGGAAAATCAAAGGATGGACAGTAGGAGAAGCCTGGGCTTTTGTCTGAGCCCTAGTCAAGACATTTATGGTATCGGAGTGATATCTTCACTTTCATTCTAACAAGTGAACAGGTGATCCTACTACCTCGCTTTCGAGAGTAGCATCACTGGTTTTTAATCCCACATGGATCTCACGAGACATTGTCTCATCTGAACTTTCGAGGGGCTTCTCTGACTCTAAGAAGAGGATCTGAAACACTTATGTCCACCTTTGGTGATGAAAGGTCAACCTCAGAAGGAAGAAGGCACCTTTTACATTACCTATAGTATGGAGCAAAAAGTGATGGGAAGCTAGTACGACTTCAGACCAACCTGTGAACCATTTAGACCTAATGCAACAACGGATGATAGGAAAAGTGTCCGTACGGCCCAAGTAGTCTGAAAGTATAGCAGAGGAATGAGTTTCTTTAAGGTTAGGGAACAGCTTAAACAGAAATGACTATACATGTGCATCCCGTGCCTCGAAAATGGTAGATACATTAAGTCCATTAACTGTTTTTCCCGAACAGAAGGGTGCTTGGTCATTACAGTCTTTAAAACATCTTCCAACTTTTTGGACCTTCTTAGAAGGACAATCTGGACGTTCATGTCCCTTAACACCACACAAATGACAAACAGGAATAAAAGAAGTCATTTTACTTTCCACTAGAGGCTTTGATTTCTTAAGGTCTGATGAACCTTTTCCCTTAGGGTTCGATCCCTTTAGGTCTTTATAGGAATTGTGAGCCTCAGCATACAGGTCAGCAGCCTCAGCAACTTCCTCAACTTTAATTCAGGTTACGTTCTCTGATGAATGTTCTTATCTGGTGGGGAAGAGCTGTCAGGAACTGGTCAGCAACCATGAAGTCTCTAAGAGATTCATAACTGTGATCAATTCCTGAACTCTCTATCCAAAAGTCGAACAAACGAAAGAGTGTTACCTGTAACTGCTGAAAGTTCTGGCCAGGCTGTAAGGTGGCATACCTGAAATCTTTCCTGTAAAATTAGTGGTTTTTTGATATGCTTTAAGGATTGCCTTCTTCAGTAGGTTATAATTACATATGATACCTGCGACAAAGTTGCATAATATTCAAAGCTGTACCGGAAAAAAACATTCCTAACCTGGTAGCCCAGGTGTCAGCATGCCATTCACAGAGGGTAGCGGTATTTTCAACCTGATAATGTATGAAGTTATGTCTTCCCCCCTCTGTGAAGGAGGTAAATTAGGTGTTGGAATATGTGCACTGACTGCAAAGCTGTTCCCTTACTCCTTCCTCTAATTGGTTTTTTGTGGGAAGAGTTAACTTTTTATTCTCTAATTCAAGGATAGCTTGCTCGAGCTTGTGATCCTTTTCTCTCTCCCTTAACTCATATTCTCTATCCTTTGCTCTTTCCTCAAGTTCCCTTAATTTAACTTGTTCCTCACGTACTTTTGCTCTTTCCTCGCGTTCTCTAGCCTTTCTCACGATCAAGTCTATCACTCTCTTTTTTGTCTTCTCTTTCGATTCTTCTCGATCCTTTTCCCTTGTCCTTTCTCTTTCTGTTTTTCTTCTCTCTCAATTCTCTCTCTCTCAATTCTTTCCTGGACTTAGCACTAATGAAAGATTTTAATTTTTCCCTGTTATTCCTAACTTACTTCCAGCGTTCATCCAAAACTGGTATTCGTCCATACTTGCAAGAATAACTTAAACTACCAGAGGAAAACTGAAACGGGTATCAAAGAAAACGGAGGGTTTTAATTCCTGCTCCGCTCAAACTGTAAATAAACCAGAGGGTTCGATCCCTACTTCAATTAAACAATATGTGTTAATTAAAACGAAGGGTTCTATGCCGGCTCCGACAAACATAAGTAGAATGGGGTCACTTGACCATCCAATCTTCTCACCAACAAATCAAGAGTGTCCTATGACAGTTCCCCTTTATATAATAAAGAGCTCAATGAAACAAATTGTCACTGGAAAATCTGGTCCCTAGA
The DNA here is from genome assembly GCF_026875155.1 of Cherax quadricarinatus. Lineage (NCBI taxonomy): Eukaryota > Metazoa > Arthropoda > Malacostraca > Decapoda > Parastacidae > Cherax > Cherax quadricarinatus. The sequence goes on along the minus strand of NC_069451.1, from coordinate 20,699,974 downwards.
GTCTAATCCTCCAAAGTGTTTCAAGCTCGCAAGAAAGGTGGCAGAATTAACTAATATAAACCTGCCTGACTTGACTTACAATAAATTGAGACTATAACAATCACCAAATCTTTTAAAAACCTGTACCGTAGTCCTACCATAGAAAAGATTACTCATGGCTGGTGGTAACCGTTTGTGGTATGCAGCATTTAAGTTCCAATGGTAGATTCGAGATGGGATTGAATCTTGATTCTGTCGAGTGTATCCTGGCAAGGTCGCCACTTTTGGGAAAGGGTTACTCGGCCCTGTAATAACTTCAGACAGTATTACCAAGGCTGGCTCCTCCTCAGAAAATTAATGAATAGAAAAAGAAAAAATAACAGACAAACATAAACACTTTTTTATATAGAAAATATAAAATATAAAACACTTAAATATGAAATATTAATCCTACATTAAAGAAAATGAAAAATGAAAAATATAAATGATAACTGAATTCAATGTTAATTTAAACTTGGGGGTCTGGTGTTGGTGACACTGTGTTTGAAATTGTAGCCGTTGCTGATGATAGGGGGGGGGGGGCGCAGGTGTTGGTTACAACCCACCGGTTCGTTCTTCACGTATAGCCATGAGTATTATATCCCGATGACAGGAAAGCAGGGTTTTTTACCCCTGCAATGATAGGGGTTACGTCCTGCAATTTCATACAGGTGCACAGGTAATTAAATCCAAAAAGGGAAGTCTCAGGACGTTAGTCCCTCTCCATCAGTTTTTTCTCGTTGATTGACAGGTGACCCTCTCTGTCAACTAAGAGGAGTGCTGGAAGCTGTGAGTCTATGATTACTGTTTGGACCGGAGCCCCCCACGTCACCTTCAGGGGGGGGGGAGAAGAAGGAGGGGAAGGGATAGCGGGAGCTAGACTGACCCAAACCCTTTAAAAAGTACCGGCAAGCAAACTATCACTTTCGGGAGGGGGAAAAAGGCGGGAAAAAAGCGGAGCTTACTTACCTACCTTAACAAGTAGCCGGCAATGAAACTATTTTTACTATATACTCCCTCGCTACTCCTATCTATTGAACTTTTCCCTCACACATGATAAGAGACAACACAATAAGTGTCAAGGGTCCAAGATTGTTCAACTGCCTCCCAGTATACATAAGGGGGATTACTAATAGACCCCTGGCCAAAGAAAGTTCCTAGTGCCAGCCCTTTGGTAAAGAATGTGAGAAGCACAATAGAATTAAAGAAAGAGCTTGCCAAGATGTATGCCAAGTCCAAATCAACAATCCGTTCCATCCTGGCCTTCAACTGGAACAGCAATGGATTGCAGCTGAGGAAATTGCTTCAGAGGAGGAGGAAGAGAGAGGGGAGAAAGTGCCTTCTTCAGTGATTCAGGACATATGTGCAAAGTGGAGTGAGGTGCAAAGTTTTGTGGAGAATTATCACCCTAACAAAACTGCTGCAAGCCATGTCTGCAACATGTTCAGCGACAATGCCTTGTCCCATTTTAGGCAAATCTTAACCCGTAAACGGTCCAAATGTATATATACGTTCTCTCCCGTAGTGCCCCAAATTTTTTGAGAAAAAAAAATAGTTTTTCTTTTAATAGGAAAAAAGAGCATATGGTACCCAGGCATCCCCAATTATTTTAATATGGCACACAGTGAGTGCTCACACCCATTCTCTCATGTCTAGGCGACTCAGGCTTATCGTGGCAATGTTGAATGTATGACAAATAAAACGTATACAGCGGACCCCTGCCTTACGATGGCATCGCATTACGTTAAATCCGCCATACGATACATTTTAACACAAAAATTTTGCCTCGCCTTATGTGATTCGTCCAGGATGCGTCCCACGTGTGGCCTCAGCGCCAGTGTTTACAAGCCAGCCAGTGCGGTCGCAACTACGCATACATTCAGTACATTTCACATTATCCCAGTGTTTTTAGTGCTTGTAACTGCAAAATAAGTCACCATGGACCCCAATAAAGCTTCTAGTGCCATCCCTGTGGTAAAAAGGGTGAGAATTAGTATGGAATTGAAAAAAGAGATTAAGGAAATGTGTGCAAAGTGGGTTGAACTGCAAACCTTTATGGCTAAAAATCACCCTCACACAGCTATTGCAAGCCGCGCTGGTGACTATTACAATGACAATATTGTGAACCACTTTAGACAAATCATAAGGGAACGAGAGGTACAGAGCTCTATGGACAGATATGTTGTGCGACAGAGGTCCAGTGACTCTCAAGCTGGTCCTAGTGGCATTAAAAGAAGGGAAGTAACCCCGGAAAAGGACTTGATACCTCAAGTCCTAATGGAAGAGGATTCCCCTTCTAAACAATAACAACTTCCACACTCCCCTCCTCCCATCCCATCAATCAACACCAGATCTTCAATTAATTTGAACATGATACAGTGAAGTACAAACTTATAACAGTGTAACATGCCAAAGCCCCTTGTATGCAGAGCATTATGGGCAGGCCTAAAATTAACTTAAGATTAACTAAGCAATGATATATTCAGTGGTAAAAACATTTTTGTAAACAGATAACAATTTAGCACAAATGAGTATTACAAAGACAGGTTATATGGTCATTTACTGTGTTGCTGAGCATTCAGTAGAATGGATATTCTGTTAGGTAATGTAATTAAAAAATAAAGTTTGATTGGGTCACAGGTTAGACATTTATGAGATACAATAATGGAGAAACATTTATGAGATAATTTATGAGATACGATTATTCAGTATTTATTTACTTGTGGGTGAGTAAGTGATTTTTGAGAAGAGACTTGATTTATAAACAGACAGTGTTTCTTTTATATTCACAAGTAATGAATTCCAGATTTTAGGGCCCTTTTTATGTGCATTGAGTTTTTGCATAGCGTGAGATGGACACGAGGAACATAAAAGGGTGATCTGTGCCTTGTGTTATGGTCATGTGCTCTGTTGAGGTTGGTAAGGAGACGTTTGAGGGGAGGGTTTATCAGAGTTAAGTGTTTATGAATGTAGTAGGTGCAGTAATAACTATGGATGTTTTGTATGGTGAGTAGGTTTAGAGTTTTGAATATTGGTGGAGTGTGCTGCCTGTAGTGGGAATTTATCATCATTCTGACTGCAGGCTTTTGTTGGGTAATTAATGGTCTGAGATAGTTTATTGTTGTTGAGCCCCATGCACAAATTCCATAGGTAAGATAGGGGTAAATAAGTGAGTGACATAGGGCCAGGAGGGCTGACTGTGGAACCATAGTACCGTATCTTCGATAGTATGCCTACGGTATTGGAAATTTTTTTGGAAATTTGTTGTATATGTGTTTGAAATTTGAGTCTATTATCAAGGTGGATTCCTAAAAATTTTCCCTCTGTGAATTTTGTGATAGGTGATCTGTTTATCGTTATGTTAAGAGGGACGTCGGGCAGCTCTGTTACCAACTGAATGAAGTAGGTTTTGTCAATGTTTAGAGTAAGTTTGTTAGTACTCATCCAGGTAGATATTTTCTGTAATTCGGTATTTACAGTATTGGCTAGCGTGACTGAGCTCAGGTGAGAGAAGACGTATGTAGTGTCATCTGCAAATAGTGTGGGTTTGAGTAGTTGCGATGCATTTGGTAGGTCATTTATGAATATGAGAAAGAGAAGAGGGCCTAAGACACTTCCCTGTGGGACACCAACTGTAATTGGCTGTGCAGAAGAGTTTGCCCCATTTGTGTACACATATTGGCTTCTGTTGCTGAGGTAAGACTTTAGGTAGTTTAGGGAGTGCCCTTTTATACCATAGTGCGACAATTTTATATGAAGCAAGTCATGGTCAACTGTATCAAAAGCTTTACGTAAGTCAATGAAGATCCCCAGTGGGACTTCTTTTTTCTCTATTGCAGTGTATATGTGTTCTAGCATGTGTATAATAGCATCATTAGTATTTTTATTAGGCCTGAACCCAAATTGACAGGGGTTGAGTACGTTGTGGGAGATGAGGTAGGAATAGATTCGCTTATGAATTAATTTTTCGAAGATTTTAGAGAGAGGGTGTAAGTTGGATATTGGCCTATATTTATTCAAGTCTGTTTGGTCTCCTCCTTTATGGATCGGGGTGACCCTTGCTATTTTGAGAACTGTAGGGAAGGTAGAGGATTCTGTGGATTTGTTAAAGAGTGTTGCAATGATTGGTGATAGTACAGTGGACCCCCGGTTAACGATATTTTTTCATTCCAGAAGTATGTTCAGGTGCCAGTAATGACCGAATTTGTTCCCATAAGGAATATTGTTAAGTAGATTAGTCCATTTCAGACCCCCAAACATACACGTACAAACGCACTTACATAAATACACTTACATAATTGGTCGCATTGGGAGGTGATCGTTAAGCGGGGGTCCACTGTACTTGTGACGCTTTTTTGTATATAAAGGGTGGTAAGGTATTTAAATTTCCTGTATTGTTTTTTAGTGTGTTGATAATAAGGGAGACTTCAGTAGGGTTAGTCGGAGCTAGGAACAGTGTGTTCGGGTAGTTGCCAGTGAGGTAGTCATTGGGTGGGGTATCTGAGCTTGGGATTTTATTGGCAAGGTTTTTTCCTATAGTGGAGAAGAAATTATCGAGTCTGTTTGCTGTTTCAGTTGGTGGGAGTTTGGGTTTATCTGGTTTTGTTAATTCAATTTCGCTATTTCGTGATATCTTTTTTGTTCCTAGTATTTCTGATAGGGTTTTCCAGGTCTTTTTTATATCACCTCGTAAGTTGGATAATCTGTTATCATAATACGGTTTTTAAACCCTTCTTATCAGGCTGGTTAGGATTGACGAGTAACGTTTTGTTTGGTCTCTGGTTATGTGACCCATTCTGTACTGTTTTTCGTATAGGTGCTTTGTATTTATGGATTTGAGGATGCTGGGTGTTAGCCAGGGACTGTTCAGTCTCTTAGCTGTCATCTGTTTAGTTTTTTTTGGGGCAGTGCTTGTTATAGAGGTATTGGGTCTTTTTTAGAAAATTATTAATACATTCGTCAATATCTGTATAGATTTCTAGCTCAGTGTACTCACCTAATTGTACTCACATAATTGTGGTTGCAGGGGTCGAGACTCAGCTCCTGGCCCGCTTTTCACTGATCGCTACTAGGTCCTCTCTCTCTCTGCTTCCTGAGCTGTATCATACCTCTTCTTAAAACTATGTATGGTTCCTGCCTCCACTACTTCACTTGCTAGGCTATTCCACTTCCTGACAACTCTATGACTGAAGAAATACTTCCTAACGTCCCTGTGACTCGTCTGAGTCTTCAGCTTCCAGTTGTAACCCCTTGTCCCTGTGTCCCCTCTCTGGAACATCCTATCTCTGTCCACCTTGTCTATTCCCCGCAGTATCTTGTATGTCGTTATCATGTCTCCCCTGACCCTTCTGTCCTCCAGTGTCGTCAGTCCGATTTCCCTCAACCTTTCCTCGTACGACATTCCCCTGAGCTCTGGGACTAGCCTTGTTGCAAACCTTTGTACTTTCTCTAACTTCTTGACGTGCTTGACCAGGTGTGGGTTCCAGACTGGTGCTGCATACTCCAGTATGGGCCTAACATACACAGTATACAGTGTATTGAACGATTCCTTATTAAGGTATCGGAACGCTATTCTCAGGTTTGCCAGGCACCCATATGCTGCGGCAGTTATTTGGTTGATGTGTGCCTCCGGTGATGTGCTCGGTGTTATGGTCACCCCAAAGTCTTTCTCCCTGAGTGAGGTCTGTAGTCTTTGTCCACCTAGCCTATACTCTGTCTGCAGTCTTCTTTGCCCCTCCCCAATCTTCATGACTTTGCATTTGGCTGGATTGAATTCGAGAAGCCAGTTACTGGACCACATGTCCAGCCTGTCCAGGTCTCTTTGCAGTCCTGCCTCATCCTCATCCGATTTAATTCTTCTCATCAACTTCACATCATCTGCGAACAGGGACACTTCAGAGTCTATTCCTTCCATCATGTCGTTCACATATATCAAAAATAGCACTGGTCCAAGAACTGACCCCTGTGGGACCCTGCTCGTCACAGGCGCCCACTGTGATACCTCTTCACGTACCATGACTCGTTGCTGCTCCCTGTCAGGTGTGCCAGTCAATGTTTGTCACTGCTGCTGTGAAGTTATTAATGGCTGCCTCATTGTGAAGTCTGAAAGTGACTTTAGTAGTGTCTTGGGGTAATTTGCCAAGATTTGTGATGAGGAAGGTAGGGTATGATCTGTGGTATTATCTGTGATTATGCCTGATTTTAAAGGAGATATGGTGTTGGTCCAGATGTGGTCTAGTAGGGAAACACTAGTCTCTGTAACTCTTATAGGTTTTGTTACTGTTGGTAGCAACATGCAGTTACTCATTGTGTTTGTGAATTCAGTAACGTGTGGGTCCTGGTCTTGCAGGAGATTTATAATGAAGTCACCTGAGAGTAGTAAGTGATCTTTGTTCATGCGTGCATCAGTTATCATACTTCCTAGGTTTTCACTAAAACGGCTAATGTTTGACTGTGGTACTCTGTAGATGTTTATCAATGTGAGAGGTTTTGTAGGTATTTGGATTTGAATTTAGCTATTATATATTCCCCATGTTCATCCCTTGTGCAGGTATTAGTGATACATTCTAGTTGGTCTGAGTAGTATATAGCTGTGCCACCCCCTTGTTGATCTGGCCTACAGTTGTGTATGGCTGTGTAACCAGGAATGGCATAGACAACTGTAGTATCAGGCTTTAGCCAGGTTTTGGTGAGAGTAATGATGGATATTTTGGCATGCGGGGAATTTTTTAATGCTATGAGGTCATCTTAATGTTTATTTAAAATCTGATATTGTAAAAAAAGGGCCCATTTTTATGTTTTTTTTGGGGCCTCTGAAAAGTCCCCTTTGTTTTTTTTGCTGTGTATTTAATTACAATTTTACTGTTTGATTCTTTTTAGTCTTCGAAAGAGGTTTGTATCGGTAAAATGCTTGTTATCAAAAGTTTTATGTGAATCTATAGTTAAAATTTTAAGTAAAAGACAAAGAAAATTTTTCTAAAGCTATAAAATAGCACTGGGTTATTTTAAAAAAATTAAAAATTTAAAATTTTTTTTCCAAGTTTTTTCTCTATAAGTTTAAAAAGGTTGGGAAATTTAAAAGGAAATTTGGTTGTTGTGGGGTTTTAACATGTAGTTAAATAATGTTTACAGGGGGGTACCCCCTGGGAAACGCCTAGCATGGTTGGAAATTTGGGGCGTTTTGTTTTTCTTTATTTTAAAATTTTAAAAATTATGAGGAAAGGTTGGTTTTATGGCTAAGGGGATAAATACTAGTTGTGATTTTTGCAATGGGGAATGCTTTTTTTTTTTGGAACAGTACTTAGTTTCGTATTGGAGTATCATGGGTTTTTCATTTTTTTAAGTTTTTGAGATTAATTTTTTCTGTTTATGGTCAAATGGGTGAGTGGTGTAAGTGTGAACCCCCAGGTGGTAATTTGTTTTGTTAGTTGATGGGGTTTATCAGGGAGAAAAGATGTTTTCTAGTGGTAGTTTTGAAGGTGTTGAATGTGTCTGCGTTTAGGTTTCAGGTAGGGTTTTCCCAGTTTTTGGGGCCTTTTGGGACATACTTTTGGAATTTTTAAAAAGGGTTTTAGTGGACATCGGGAATGTCGTAGAGATTTTTGTTTTCTGGTGTTATGTTTGGGGGGTTCTGCCCACAATATAAGAAAGCTTTTTAGGTCAAGGTTGATATTGGATTTTAAAAGGCCCTGTAGATTTTGTTTGCACGTGGGAAGTGTGGATTTTTCGGGGAAACGGGGTAACTTTAGATCTAGGAAGAGGGGGGGGGGGGGTTTTTTGGGCCGGGAAGGGATTTAGTGATTATTTTACGGCAGCTTTTTTTTGGGTTTTATTATTGGCTTTGGTGTTGTTTGCAGTTGACCCCCAAGCACAAATAGCATGGGTGAGGTTTGGAAAAATTTAGTGAGTGGTTTAGTGTGAAAAGGGGCTTTTTGCGGCCGTAGTATCGATTTTGGGGGGAGGGGATCCCCCTTTTTTGGATATTTTTTTTGGTTATGGGGTTGGTATGGGTGCTAAAATTCAGGTTGTTGTCAAGGTATGGGAAAGGAAAATTTCCCCTTTTAAGGTCTGGTAATTGGGAGTGTTGTCGATTTTTAATTTTAAATTTTTGTGCTTTCTCCTCCCTCGGTCCCAAAAATTTAATTTAGAAAGGTTTTGTCAGGGGTTAAGTGTAATTTTTTGGTGTCTTCCAAGTCGAAATTTTGATCGCCCCCTCGTTAACAAGGGTTTGTTGAGGGGGGCCAAGTTTAAAGGTGGGGGGGATGACAAAAAGTGTGTTTTTCAGCAAAGAAAAGGGGTTTCGGGTGTTGGGTTTCTTTTGGGAAGATCATTGATGTTATGAGGAAAGGGGCGGGGGGCCCAAGGGAAAATTCCCTCCCGGAACTCCATTATAAAGTGGCCGTTTGTTGATGCTGTGTTTTTAATGGTAACTACTGCTCCCCTTTAGTAAGGAAAGGGTTTGGAAATTTAAGCAAGCGCATGGCCTTTTTCCCGAAATTGGTAAGTTTGTGGAGTAGGAGGGCAGGGTTTCTACGGTTTTCAAAAGCTTTTTTTTGGTCAAAAAAAATTCCCCTAGTGGATTTTCCTTTTTTTTAAATTGCTGTGTAACGCAGATCTAGAATTTTTTTTGATTGAAAACCCATTAGTGCTTTTTTGTTTCCAAACCCAAAATTTTTGGGCGGGGGGTTGGGAGTATGTTTTGTGGGGTTTTAAATGAATATTTTTCCCCTGTGCAGGGTTTTTTCCCAAAGTTTTTGGATAGAAATTGGTAATTTTGATATTGGCCTTGGTTGTTTAAGTCTGTAGGGTCACCCCCTTCATTTTATTGGTTGGAAACCCCTTTGCCATTTGAGTATTTTTCGGGAAAGGTGCTAGTTTTTTAAAATTGTTAAAAAGAAAGGGAAATAGCATGCGAAAGGAAAAATGGGCCGCTCGCCTTGTACAAAAAATTTGGTGGGACTTTAGACAGTTTCCCCCTGATTTTTTTTAAAAGGCCCTTTTATATCTCGGGGGGATTTTCCGAGGGTAAAGTTGGGGGCAAGATAAAAGGGAAAAATTTTGGGGAAATTCCCATCTAGGTAGTCCCCGGCAGGGGCATTAGTATGTGGGTTTTTATTGGCGGTTTTGTTTCCATGGTTGAGAAAAGTCGTTTATTTTGGTTAGCTGTGTCAGTGGGATGTAGTGGTGTTTCATTGGGTTTAGTTAGGACAATATTTTTGGGTTTTTTTTCATTTTGGGGGGTTCCCTAGAATCGAGGAGTTTTTTTCCAGGTCTTTTTTTTATCTCCTCTAGTGTCTGGGGAATTTTCTGGGTAGTATAGTTTTTGGGTTTTCTTTTTTATTTTGGTTTAAAGGAAATGATGAAAGTTTTTAAAAATTTTTTTTGTTTTATTAAGCTTGTCTATTTTTGCTTTTCTTATTGGTGTTTTTGTCAAGGGAAATTTCAGAATGGTGCGGGTTTTATTTCCTGGGAAACCCCAACCCGTTTTTTTGGGGATCTGTTTTTTTTTAATGGGGACAATTTTTTTGTTGTTTTAGTCTAAGAAATTTTGGGTTAAGAAAAATTTTGGGCCAGTCAAAAGTTAAGATAAGAAAAAATTTTTTTTCGGTTTTTTAAAAACCCCGGGGGTTTTTAGCCCCCCGGGGAAACCCCAAAGGGAAAGTCATTTGCGTAAACGAGGAATGTTTTAACTTTTTCCTTTGGGGGGTTCCTTAATTTTTTCCCCCAGGATGCGCCCCCCACCAGTCGCCCAACCCCAGGAAAACCTTTTTGCGGAGGTGACGGGGACAATAGGTTTTGGGGAAAGTTTCGAAATATTTCCACCCCGGGAATCGTAACCGGGCCCCTTTGTGTGATGGGGGAAGTTTTTGCCCCCCAGACCCCCGGGCCCCCCCCCATCAATACCTTTGGCCTTGGAAAATTTCTTTTTGGCGGGGTAACAATCTCTAGGTCGTTGTGAATTCCTTTTTGAGGCCTCTTTCCGGGAGTCTAAATGGACTTTGTTGTTTTTCAAGTGGGGGTTTTTTAAATTGTTTGTCGGGGAGGGGGGTAGGGTAGTGGTCTGTAGTGCTATCTGTGATTATTTTCCCTTTTTTTTGATTTTTTAAAGGAGGGGGCTAGGATAATTTGGTTATTATGGGTTGGGGCCCTTGGTTTTTTTTTTTTTTTTTTGGGGGGGGCTTGGAATTGGGGTTTTAATTTTTTAATTTGTTTTTGGTTTAATAAAAAAGGGAAAAAAAAATTTGTTTTTTTTTTTTGGTTTTGGGGTTTTTTTTTAATTTTTTTGGAAAATTTTTTTAAAAAAATTTTTAAAAAATTTTTTAAAAAAAAAAAAATTTTTTTAAAAAAAAAAAAAAAAAATTTTTTTTTTTTAAAAAAAAAAAAACCCCAAAATTTTCCCCTTTTTTTTAAAAAAAAAAAAAAAAAAAAAAACCCCCAAAAAAAAATTTAAAAACCCCCCCCCCCAAAAAAAAAAAAAAAAAAAATTTTTAAACCCACCAAAAACCCCCCAAAAAAAAAAAAAAAAAAAAAAAAAAAAAAAAGAAAAAAAAAAAAAAAAAAAAAAAACCCCCCAAAAAAAAAAAAAATTTAAAAAAAAAAAAAAAAAAAAAAAACCTCCAAAAAAAAAAAAAAAAAAAATTTTTATTTTTTTTAAAAAAATTTTTTATTAAAAAAATATTTTAATTTTTTATATTTTTTTTTTAAATAAAATTTAAACCCCCAAATTTTTTTTTAAATTTAACAAAACCCCATTTTTTTTTTTTTTTTTTTTTTTTTTGGGTTTTTTTTTCCCCTTTTTTTTTTTTTTTTTTTTTGAGTTTTTTTGGTCTATAGGTATAGTCATACTACACTTTAATGAAGGATGTTTTGATGTGTTGTGCTGGAATGAACTAAAGGTACAACTAGGTTTAAACTAGTAATAAAAAAATTTCCAAATTTTAAAATAGAAAAAGGGACTCTCACTTGAAAATTGCATAAGGTCTAATATAATGACTTTTTTTGGGTTTATTTTTTTAAAGCTAAAATGACTATAGTCCCAATTTAGATTTAATCAAATTAATAAAAAAATTTAAAAAATTAAAAAATAGCCCCAGTCTCTCACTAGTAATCCCAATTTGGTCTTTTTATAATGAATTTGGTTTTGGGACTTTTAGTACAATGAGTTTAATCTAATAATAAAAAAAAAGGCAAAAAGGATTTTAAATTGAAATTCCCTTTTAAGGTGTTATATAAGTTTTTTAAAAGGAATTAAAAGTTTTAACTGTTTAAAAAATTTGGGACAAGTTTAAAATAAAAATTTTAAAGGGTAGCAAAAAAAATAAAAATAAAAAAAAAAATTTATATATAGGGAGGTATTTGGGTTTCTAGTTAGAAAAGATAGTTAAGGGCCTTGAACAATAATTTAATTGAAATTAAAACAAATTTTCCCAAAACAAAAATTTAGTCATAAGTTAGGGAAAAAAATTCTTAGAGTGGGAATTAAAAAAAAAATTTTTTTAAAAAAAAATTATAAAAAATTTAAAAAATTGAAATGGTACTTGCAATTGCACTAAAAGTCTGGTTTTTGGTTTTTGAAAAGATCAAGAGAAATAACTAGTTTTAAAATTGACAAAAAAAAAATTAAAATTTAAAGTACCAAAAAAAATAATAGTAAAAAAAAAAACAAGGGAAATTTTCTTGGTTTTTAATTTTTGTTTAGTAAGTTGGTACACGGGTTTAACAGGTAACGGGGTACAAAGGGAAAATTAAAAATTTTTGGGGATTTGGGAATATAAAAACTTAAAAAATTTTGGCAAAAAAAAATTTTAAAGGGGAAGTAAAAAAATATTTTTAATGTACAAAAGAAAAATTTTAAAGGGGTGAAAATTTATGGTGTTTAAAAAAATTTTAGTAAGTAAAAGTTTTACAAAAAAAAGTGAAAAAGTAATGTTTATTTCATTCAATATTGCATGGTAAATTATACTGAGGGTTTTTATGGGGAAAATTTTTAAGGTAATTAAAAAGTACTCTAAGATAGTAAAATGTGGTATTAAAACAGGTAAAGGGAAATTTGCAAGTAAAAAGGGTTTTTAAATGTCAAAAATTTTTTAAGAGTTAAAAATTTAATTTTATTTGTAAAAAAGATTTTTTATTAATTTTAGTAAGTTTAAAATCAAAATTTATTTGTATTTAAAAAAAATTTATGGTAGTAATTTTCCCCCCCCCAAAAAACCCCCCTTTTAGCTATGTTTAAGCAAAAAAATATTTTAAATAAGAAAAAAATTAAAATAAGGTGACTTATGTTACTTGTTAAAAACACAAAAAAAGAGGTTTGTTTATTATTTAAATTTTTTTAAAAGATTGTACAAAGAAAATTTTAACAATAAAAGGGGCCAAAAAAACATACACTACACTTTTAAATTGGGGCTTTTAGCTAGGGATTTTTTTTTTTTTTCCCCCTTTTTTTTAGATCCCTGAGAAATCGTATAGACATTCTGTTCGTGATTGTGTTCGTTGACCTACATTTTTTTTTTCTAAACAAAATTTTTTCCCTTTCCCCTGTGAAGCATTTGGTTTTTATTGTGTCATTATTTTCCCCGGGTTAAGTTTTTTGACTCTATACAGGGGTTCTGACGTTTTTTGGGAAACCCCCCCCGTTTATGTATACCCCTTTCTTTATTTAATTGATGCAATAATTAAGTTTTTTTCCCGTCTGTGAGTGGAAATTTAAACATAACCTTTTTTTTACCATGGGATCCTAGTAACCCGGTTCTTTTATTTTAGACTTGGTACAATAACACCCTTTTTTGGGCCCTTTTTGACTGCAGAGTAAATTTCTTTAATGGGTTTTTTGGTTTATTTTATGGGAAAAAAAAATGGGTGTTAAATATTACTGCGTTTTGTAGTTTTTTTTTGTTTAAATTTTATCTTCTTGGAGAGCAAAATAAACAATGAAATGGTTATCTAAGGTTTTTTTCCATTTTTTTGCTTCTTCAACCCTTTTTATTAAAAGGGTATTATTTGTTGGGTATGGGTATTATGACTGCTTGGATGGTCTTGTCACAGTTAGTCATTTGGTGTTTTAATTTTTTTTCAAGATTTAGGAAATTTTTTTTTCTCGAGTTGGTCATCCGGTGTCTTGTTTTTTTTAGCGTCTCTCGAAGGGTTTTTATTTTTTAACAAACAACAAATGTAAATATTTGAGCTAAAGGGAGGGTTTTTTAAAGCTTTAAAAAAAAGAGGGCAATATAAAAGGGACTAAAAAAAATTTTTTGGTGAAAAAAATTAAAAATGATGATAAGTAAAAAGAAGGGAAAATAATGACAAAAAAAGTGAAAATTATTACCCCTTTAGCACCTGAGAAAAGCACCTTGATTTTTTTAACCCAAATTTTGAATATATGAACTAAAGGGTTTTTATGTAAAGCTTATTAAAGCTAAAAAAAAAAGGGGGAAAAAAAATAGGGGGGCTAAATTAAATAAAAGGGTAAAAAAAAGTTAAAAATTTGGAGATAGGGAACAAGATTGATATTGGGTTTGGGGGAAATAAGATCTGATTTTTATATATAATAAGTTGAGCAATTTATTTTACTATAAAAAATAAAAAACTAATATGAGGTAGTTTTTTTAGTAGCAAACAAAAGATTGTTTTGGGCCCTTTAAACCCCAAAAAGTAATTGGGAAAAATACCCCTTAAATTTCACACACAATATAGTCACTAAGATATGAAAATAATCTGAGAGTTGGGAAAAATTTCCCTTTTAGCATAAAAATTTTTCCCAAAAAGTTAAAAATCACTATTGGAATAAATTTTTGGGGGAGTTGACCCCTAGCTAGTGAGGGAAGGGTTTAAGGTATTGCCACAGTAGTGTAGTAGGAAAATACACTTTGTTTGTTATTTGTAGTTTGGGGGAAAAAAAAGGGGAAAAAATTTGGTATGTTTTTAAAGGGAAATTTTTAAAATGCTTAAGTAGGGAAAAAAAAAAGGGGAATACAGATATTATTAAAGAGTTTGGGAACCTATTAACAAAAAAAAATTGTGAATTGGGAATTGGGAAGATAACACAAAATTTGGTCACACCCAAAAAACTGTGTGGGACAACCCGGGGTAGGTAATAAAGGGGATAAGTGTCTGTATTCTTTTCTTTGAGAGAAATTAACGGTTTTCATGTCTTTTTTCAGTTGGGGTGTATTTAAACCCCTTTACGTCGCAACCCTAATCCTGGGTTTTCCTGGTTGTTGCAAAATTTAAAAAAAAAAAAAAAATATTGTTTTTTTATGAAAAGATTGAGAATTTTTTCCCCATTGTAATGAAAACCAAAAAAAAGAAATTTGATGGAAAAATTTACGGAATTTCGCTTCGGGGAAATTAGCGACCTCGGCGATATTTGCAAATTTGGGGATTTCGCCCCCTTTGAGCCCCATTTTCAGCTAATTCCATTGGGTTTCCCGTCGACCAAAATCATAGCTATTTAAATTTTGAAAAATCCGGGTTTTTTTTAACGAAGGGGTAACAAAAAAACTGTACTCAATTTGGTTGGAGTTTTTTTTTTCTCATTTTTGCACTGCCTGGGTCCCCGGGTTTTTTTTTTTTGGTGCACCCCTGACACCAAAAGACCAAATTTTCCCCACATGTGGGCTCCCAGCTTTCCCCTTTTTGATTTGAAACCGCAGAATTTATGGGGTATTATATGTCAAAAACCCGGGACCTTTTAAGAGTATATACAGGAAGAAAAGTCAAAGGGGTTTAAATTAAAAAAATTTTTTTCATGCGGTAAATTTTTTTTTTTTCCCTTTTTGGGGGTTTTCTTGCACAGATTAAATTTTTTTTTTCCATTATTTCTTACAATAATTTTTTGGGATATGATGAGGGTCTCAGGAACGGATTTTTATCGTAAGGCGGGGGTCCTTGTATATGTTTGGGGCACTTGCGGTTTTTAAAAAAATATATATATATATATGTTAGGACCATTTACGGGTTAAAAAGACGCCAAAACAGAGCTCTCGGACAGATTTTTTTTGTGACAGGGGGTCCAGTGACTCTCAGGGCCCGGGCCTTGTGGTATTTAAAAAAAAGAGAAGGGAAGTAAACCCGGATGGGCTTTGTTTCCTGAAATCCTTTGGCAGGGATTTTCCCCTTTAAAAAAATAACCTTTCCCGCCCTTTTTTCATACGCCAACAAGTCTCTTCAATAAAAGGGATGTAAATAGTGAAATTTTTAAAATTCATTTATCCCTTAAAATTTGGGAAATTTTTATTTTTTTTCTCGTTGTTTTCTTTTTTTTTAACTATAGATACTCTCTATAAAAATTTTATTTTTTTTAATACTTTTGGGGGGCTGGGGAAGGATTAATTGGATTTACATTTTTTTTATGGGAAAAAATTACTTCGGGTTTTTATCCATTTTGGATTTCAACCAACCTTCTAAAAAGGAAATTTTTGGGTGAAAAACCCCGGGTTCCACTGTATTAGGGGAAAAAAAGGTGTTTTTTCTATAGAGGTTTGAAGAGGGGGGGGGAGATAAAAAAAAGGGTCAGGGGGTTTTGGCAAGGGAGCTCCCGGGTTTTGGGTCCTTTTATACACACTGGTTTTTACAATTTATTAAAATTTGGGACATGAGTATGTTTATAGAGATTTTGTGTCTATTTTTATTAATAATAATAATTATAAATTTTTAAAAATATCTTTATTTCTTAAAAGTACATATACAAGGTATACGGCCTATTTTGACATCAATGACATATTTCTACATAGGGGGGTCGGATGTTTGCAGAGCATTTCGGAAAAAATTAGGTCAGTTTTTGTCCCCGGGTTTTAATTTAACCAGTCAACTAAATCCCAGGTAACCCCTTTTTCTGATGGGAAACCCTAGACAACCGTGTAAAGAAAAACGGCCCCTTTTTTCTACCCTCACCAAAGGAAAAGAAACCTGGACCCTCACCCTTTTGAAAAAACAAGAGCTTTAGCCACCAAAAGGGTTTCCCTTGCAACTATCAGGTTTAAGTGCTCTAGGTCAGGATTAATGTTTGAACTTTTTTTTTTTGGTACAAAAAGAGCAACAGTTTGGGGAAGTGAAAGTTTTTTGTAGTAAATAGGTTTTGGTCTTTGAAGAGTGGGGGGGTGTGTTGTTAGCAGTTTGACTCAGTGATCATTAAAAATGCAGCTTTTTGTTTTTGGGTTTTTATTGGCTTGAGGTGATTTTCTTTTTTGTGGATCTCCAGGCACAAAAAAGCATAGGTGAGGTAAAGGGTTTGATGTGTGTGTATTCTGTGAAAAGTGCTGTTTCCGGGACATTAAAAATGTTTTTTTTGGGGTTTTTGCCCAAATGTTTTGGAAACTTTTTTTTGTTTAAAAGGGTTTAATATGGGCGTTGAATTTTTAAAATTGCTATCCAAATTTTTAGTCCCCGAAAATTTTTTTTCAAAAAAGCTTAGCAACGGAGTTTTGCTAATCATAATGTTTTTTGTTGAAATACTCTTTTTGCTCCCGAAAAATGGGAGAGGGGCTTGTTTAGTGTTAAGTGTGAGTTTATTGGGGAGGGATCCAAATTGGGTTTTTTTTAAGAGCACTTCATAAAAACCTTGTTGAAAGGGGTGCTAAAAATTTTGGGGGGGATGACAAAAAGGGTTTTGGGTTTTCAGCAAAGAGAACAGGTCTAATTTTCTGTGAAACATTTGCAAGATCGCTGGTGTAAAAAGAGGAAAAAGGAAGGCCAAGGACCAAATTTTATGGGGAAAATTTTAATGTCCACGGTTTCCTGAAGGGTTGTACTGTTTATAGTGACATATTGGGGTTTTGGGTTTGGTAAGGGCTTTATGTATGCAAGTGCTTTACCCCTGATACCCCTAATGATCAAGTTTGAGGTGAAGGATGCTATGGTCTACTGTGTCAAAGCTTTTTCCCAAGGTTAACCCCTTAACTATCCAAACAAAGATCTTGTTTCCAAATCGCCCCGGGCTCCGAAATTTTTAAAAAAAAAAAAAAATTTTTTTCTATTTTTAAATTTAAGAGGGGCTTTTTTTACATAAAGTAATGTAAAAAAAAAAAATTTTGAGTAAAAACTTATGGAGCTATAAAGGCCCCCCAAAGTCAGCGCTTTTTTGCTCACTTTACGGCAAAATGATGCACTGCTGGGTTGCAGAAGGGGTTGCTGAAATACCTTTTTTTTTTCATTTTTTTTATTTGTATAATTTTTTTGTTTGTTAAATTCAATTTGTGTAGTTCTTGTGATTTCATAGATTAAACTTTTTTTTGTTTCTAATATTTTGGTTTTGAAATTTATCAAATTTTTCACAAACACCCGTTTTAAAAGGTGAATTTTATTAAACCTTTCCTTAAATACATTTCTATTGTCTAGAAATAATACCCGCCCGGGCCCCGCTTTAGGGTTTCGCCTTTTTTTCGGCGGGCGAAAAACGGACTTTTTTAAAATTTTGACCAAAAATCCCCATTTCGGCCCCCCCCCCCTGTCTTTCTAAAACCGTCACAGCTGCCCCCCGAGTTTGTTTACATTCTCTGAGCACATCTCCTTTTTATTCTGGAAATTTTCCAAAAATTTCAAGTTTTTTAAAAGTTTTTATATTTTATATGTATTGTATTTTGAAAATTTAAAAACTTGTGTACCCTGTCTAAATAAACTTACACACTGTGTGGCAGTAGGTAACTTAAAATCACTAAGTCTCTTACCCTTGATGAATAATAATAATAATAATAATAATAAAAATAAAAAAAATAATCTCGGGCCATTAAGTGCTTTGTTAATATAGATTTTTCCCCTTAATTATCTATGATTTTTTTTTAAAAAAATTATATAAGAAACAAATTAGTAAACAAAAACATGATCTGCACCCCAGTATAAAATTTATACAAAATTTTGGGTGTTTCCCCAAACGTTTGTAAAGTTTCGGAAAAATTCTTTTCTCTACCCCGTCACCTGAAATAGGGATAACGTAGAAAAATTTCCTTTCGTATGCCTTCACTTTATAGCTATAATTTTACAAACTTACCACGTGTAAGAGTATTTGTTTGTGTTTTTAATTTTTATAATAAAAATAAAAAATTATAAGGTAAAAGTTTTCAAACCCCTTTCAAAATGTACTGAATGAATTTAAAACTGGGCCCTATTAATACCCTTTATTTTTCCCTGACCGAAGTGATGTACAACCCGTTCAGTTTGTTGTTTCGCTGTTTGAGCCGGTTTCTTAATGTTGTTATTGTTAAAACACTTTTTAACCATCGTGTATTTTTTTTCAAAATTATATAATAAAAACGTACTAAAAAAATCATAACAAAATTGTGTAGGAACCTAATTTAAACCCCAAAAAAGTCGGTGCTTACTTCCCCGCCTTTCCTGAGTCATTTCTTCTCAAATGATGTTAATGAGAATGGGGGTGTTCTTCTTTATTTTTTAAAGTATCATGTAGAGCAACCTTTCACAAAGTTAACTTGTACAAAAAACGGTACACTGTTTTCAAAAAATTACCCTTCCTGTTTGTTTTACTAAACTCGCGCCCTTTCCCCTCTCATGCACTATTTTTCTCTCTGGTAGGTTGCCCGCCTGACACCTAATACCACACTGGATTTTTTACAATAAATACTACTCATCTCACCCGATATTTTAAGGTAAGGAATGAGTGAACTGTATATACAATTTTATCGCTCTGGGATGCTTAAAATATCAAAGAATAGTATGTGTGGTGGGTTGGCCTGGTATGGTAGCTGGCTGATACCATACATTACCACACTTGATTTTTTACAATTAAAACTACTCCATCTCACCCTAATTTTTAAGTAGTAATGAGTGAACTGTATATACATTTTATCGCTCTGGATGTTAAATATCATGAAAAGTATGTGTGGGTGGGGGGGGCGGAGTGCGGGGGGGGGGACCCTTGCGGGGCCCAGGGCCCTGCTGCTGCCTGTATGGTATGCCTGGCTGACTTACCACTACATACCACAATCTTGATTTCGTACAATAAAATACTACTTGTCTCACCCTAGATTAAGACTATAAATATTTAAGGTCAAGTAATGAGTGCACTATGTGTGTATTGTAGTTTTTATTGTTTTTTTTTTGATGCCTGGTTCTATTTGCTAACATATATGTGTAGTGTAAACCTTGTTATCTAGTGTTTTGTACGCATTTGTATGTGGAAAAAAAGGGGTGTTCCACTTTACGGCGGTTCCGCTTTACGGCGGTAGCCTAAAACCTAACCCGCCGTATAAGTGGGGCCCTCTGTACAATAGTATTTATAGGTCCCAGCAATGTTTTGTATACAAGGAGTATATAATAATAATAATAATAATAATAATAATAAGCTCCCTTGAAACATGATTGTAAGATGTGTGTCATTCCACTGTGAACTGTGCAGCTAATGGTGACATTTGTTTAGCATACACGGCCTTTGCTTTATTTGTTTTCACTGTTACAAAGTAAAACTTGTTTGCTGTCTATTCTGTCTGTCTAGCTTCTGTTAGCTCTCTATCTGTGTGTGTCTGTCTTTCTGTCTGTGTGTCTGTCTTCTGTCTGTGTGTCTTTGTCTTTCTGTTCTGTCTGTCTGTGTGTGTCTGTGTGATGTCTTTCTGTCTGTGTGTGTTTACTGTCTGTTGGTCTCTCTTGTTCAGGAAAGTTGCTCACGAACCAACTGGTATTACACACGATCACATCTGTTTCCTGAACAAGTGAAAATACCATATACTTGACAGTTGCCAGTTCATGTTTATTTATGCATTATATAACAAAACACAGTATTGTATTTGTCTGATTTTTGGGTCTTCCTAGAGTAATTTACCACTATGTATAAATGTATTTACATATTGATTTCTGTAAGTACAGACAGAGATTGAGAAAGAGATAGACAGTGATAGATAACCGACTGACAGATGAGATGAGACAGACCAATCAGCAGCCAGCCACCGGCAGCCAGCCAGGCCAGCCAGCTTGCTTGAACACATATTACACGTTCTGAAATTGTTTCTTTTTATTAGAGCATAGGTTATATGACATTCTGGGCAGGATGACACTAACATTGGTACCAAAATTGAAAGGGTGTTGCACAAATGTCTGCTATCCGATGTTATCCTGACGCCAAATGACTTTTGAACAGGCGATAAATGACATGCCCATGCACTCTGCCCCAGGACAGACTCATGGAACTCCGTGTTCATCAAGAACTGCCAAGGAAGCCCCTATCACGAGCCTTTTCCATTCTATGGAGAGGGAGGCATGGACATGGGGGGCGTCCCACAGTTACTAAAAAACAACCAGACTAGCACCACTTCCACAAAGGGGGCAGTTATGCAACAGCAAAGAAACTACAGACCGTATAGCACTAACATCCCATTATCATAAAAATCTTTGAATGGGTCTAAGAAGCAAGATCACCACCCATTAGACACCCATCAGTTACACAACCCCAGGGGCACATGGGTTTTAGAACAGGTCGCTCAGTCTGTCTAACTATTGGATCACTACGACAAGGTCCTAAATGCACTAGAAGACAAAAAGAATGCAGATGTAATATATACTGAATTTGCAAAGCTTCGACAAGTGTGACCATGGCGTAATAGCGCACAAATGCCGTGTAAGGGAATAAACTGGAAATGTCGGTCGATGGATCTACATTTCCTCACTAACCCCAGGAACAACAGAGGTAGTCGTAACAGAGTAAGTCCGTGGCAGCTACGTTTTTTTTTCTTTTTAATAAAAAATTTTTTTTTTTTTTTTAAACAATTATAAACTATTTTAATTTAATTTTTTTTTTTATTTTAAAATTTTTAACTATTTTTTTTTAAATAAAATCTCTTACCTACTTTTTTTAATTGATTTTATAATAAAAGGTGAAAAGCTCTGTTCCACAAGGACGTACTCGTCCATCTTGTTCCCATCTCAGATCTGAAACAGACAGGATGTACAGCCACAGCACCGTGTTTCCTTTGCAGATGACACCGAATCTGCATGACAGTGTCTTACATTCCAAGACATGCAAGGCTCCAGGCGGGACATCAACCAAATCTTTCAGTGGGCTGCAGAAAACAATACGAAGTTCAACGATGAGAAATTTCAATTACTCAGATATGGTAAACACGAAGAAAATTAAATCTTCATCAGAGTACAAAAACAAATTCTGGCCACAAAATAGAGCGAAACACCAATGTCAAAGACCTGGGAGTGATCATGTCGGAGGATCTCACCTTCAATGACCATAACATTGTATCAATCGCATCTGCTAGAAAAATGACAGGATGGATAATGAGAACCTTCAAAACTAGGGAGGCCAAGCCCATGATGACACTCTTCAGGTCACTTGTTCTATCTAGGCTGGAATATTGCTGCACACTAACAGCACCTTTCAAAGCAAGTGAAATTGCTGACCTAGAAAATGTACAGAGAACCTTCACAGCGCACATAACGGAGATAAAACACCTCAATTACTGGGAGCGCTTGAGGTTCCTAAAACTGTATTCCCTGGAATGCAGGCGGGAGAGATACATGATTATATACACCTGGAAAATCCTAGAGGGACTAGTACTGAACTTGCACACGAAATCACTCACTACGAAAGCAAAAGATTTGGGCAGATGATGCAACATCCCCCCAATGAAAAGCAGGGGTGTCACTAGCACGTTAAGAGACCATACAATAAGTGTCAGGGGCCCGAGACTGTTCAACTGCCTCCCAGCATACATAAGGGGGATTACCAACAGACCCCTGGCAGTCTTCAAGCTGGCACTGGACAAGCACCTAAAGTCGGTTCCTGACCAGCCGGGGTGTGGCTCGTACGTTGGTTTGCGTGCAGCCAGCAGCAACAGCCTGGTTGATCAGGCTCTGATCCACCAGGCGGCCTGGTCACAGACCGGGCCACGGGGGCGTTGACCCCCGGAATTCTCTCCAGATTCAGATTCTGGAGGGCCTAGACAAGACAAGACAAGACAAGGGTTATTATCGAGGTTTTTGATATTTCCATGAACACTTCTGGCCACATCCACCTCAAAGCCACTAAACTTGGGGTCAACATCACCTTCCTCTTAAAAGGGGTGTTAATACGACATGACATCAGTGAATCCTTGGTGTCTGCCACGCTGTTTGTTCTAACTGGCGCTCAACTGAACTGGTGCTCCCACAAGGTAGTAAGTGGTCCCAGATTTTTTTAATACTGTGCACACTGAGGGTTAAGACCCATACTATTCTGACAAGGCATCTTAGGCCAGTCGTGCCAAATTTGGAGGCAGGAAAAATAAAACGTAGATCTACATTTGGAGAGCTAGCAGTAAGAACGTAGATTTGCATTTGGACAGTTAAGCGGTTAATAAAGAGTCCTAGTGGATATTCATTATTTTCAAGAGCTGTGTAAATTAAGTCTAGCATTTTTATGAATGTGTTATCTGTACATTTGCTTCACCTGAAACCAAGCTGGCAGGGGCTGAGAATATTTTGTGATGTTATAAAGGAGTATAATCTCTTGTGTATTAGTTTTTCAAAAATTCTGGATAACAATAGTAAGTTTGATATGTCCTATAATTGTTTACATCTGTTGAATCTCCACCTTTGCTACTTGAATAATACTGGGAAAGTGCTGGTTTCTAGTGATTTGTTAAAAAAAAGTAATATAATAGAGGGTGAAAAGACATGAGCTTCTGGTTTAAACAATAGTGGCAGTACTTCAGCTAAATTTCCCAATTTATTTTTAATGAATTAACCCCTAAACGGTCCAAACGTATATATACGTTCTCTCGCCCAGTGCCCCAAATATTTTGAAAAATAAAAAAAAAATATTTTTTTATTGAAATAAAC
>NC_069451.1:20656270-20676686 GCF_026875155.1 Cherax quadricarinatus | reverse complement strand
GGTTAAGGGACCGACAAAATGCCCCCCCAAAAAGGGAAAGGGAAAATTCTATTTTGGGAAAACAAATGTAGTCAACTGTACACAATCACGAACGAGAATGATCAAATCCGTTTTCCTCGGGGATACTGATCTTACAGAGAAAAATTAAATGCCCAAAACCTAAAACCCTTTACGTAATGATTTGAAAATTTTTGCTCCTTTAATTGTTAAATCTCGTAGTAAAATTTTCTTAGTTTTAAAATAATCAACTCCTCATTTTGTAAATTTTAAACTAGAAAGGGCCATAAATTCCCTTATCAATTTTTTTATTTACTATTTTTGCTTAAATAAAGCTAAAACGAAAATTTTTCTCTGTCCATATTACTACCTTTTTTTTTAAATCACCAATTGATTTTTATTTTACAAAATTAAAAATTTAACCTTTTTTACTATCAATATATCTTAAAAATTTTTTTACATCATTTAATAACCCTTTCTTGCTAATTTCCCTTAAAACCCTTTCTTTAAACCTTTTTTTTGTAAAACATTATTCCCTTTCTAAAAAATTTTAATTTAAACCCCCAAAATTTCCCACCATCAATTTTTCTTTTTTACATTAATCATTTTTTTTTATTCCCATAACATTTTTTGCCCAAATTTTTCCCTTTTTTTACCTGTTTTACCCCGTGTACCTGTGTATCTGTGTAAACCCGTGTACCCCGTGTACCTTGTACCTGTCCCACCCTCTTACAAACATAAAATAAAACCCAAAACATTCCTTGTTAATTTTTAAAATTAATTTTTCTTTTTTTCTTTAATTTTTGAAATTTTTTTTTTTCAATTTAAATCTTTTATACTCTTTAACTTTCAAACAACCTAACCCAAACCCCTAGTGCAATTGCCCAAATTTCCATTTTCCCCTTTGTATTTTTAATAATTTTAAGTTTTTTATTTAAGTCCTATTTAAATTGTTTTCCCTATCTTAGTGACTAATTGTGTGTGCAATTAGTGTAAAAATTTTTAATTATAATTTTTGTTTTAAGGCCCTTTAAAATCTTTTGGGTAACCAAAAACCAACTACCTCATAAAATTTTTTTTCTACTTTTTTTTATTTTTTGGCCCACCCTTTAAATTGCATATTTTTATCTTTTCAAATTTTTAAAACTAGTTAAAACTCTAATTTTTGTAAAAAACTTATAAAAAACCTTATGCAATTTAAAAATTAGAATCTTTTGCCTTTTTTTATCCCTTAGATTTAAATCAGTTTTTACATTTGCTTTATTCTAGCTCAATACATATCAAAACCAAATTCATTATATTAAAAACCATAGTGTAACTTTCTATAATCTGGTGCTATTTTTTAAATTTTTAATTTTTTTTATTATTAAAATTAAACCTAGTTGTAGTAAAGCTCATTTTGGGTCAATACAAAGACTAAACCAAAGTCAAAAAAAATTGATCTTAGTTCCCAATTTCAAATGAGAAATCTTTTTGGGTAAAATTTTTTAAATTTTTATTTTTAAAATTTTTAAAAATTTTTAAACCCAGTTTTTACTTTAAAACTCATTCCCCAAAACACATAAAAACACCAACTCCAAAAATTGTTTTAAAAGTGACTAAACTCTACATACCCAAAAGCTAAAGCTATAAACTTGTCCAAAATTCCCCCCCACTCCCGATATCAGACTAAAACTCAACCCACAAACCCCGGGTATAAAAACCATAATTTAAACCCAGAAGATGAATGATCACGTTGACCCCGTCTAAACCTCCATAAACTGACACAAAAACAAAACCTTTTGGAAAGTTTTTTTTTTTTTATATTTTATTAAAACCTTTAAAAAGTACAAAGATGCATAATCAAGTACAAAATACAAAACATTCTTTTGTGCTACAGTACCAGGTTATCCCCGGGGGGAACAATATAAAAACATCTTGTTATAGAAAACAATACCGCGGGCAAACCTCACAAAAGTAAACCCAGTCATAATATTTTGCCGCAAGCCATTGAAACCCAAGACAACACACCAAAATAAAACTTTACAAGTTTAAAAATATAAAAGAATACCTGACAGTCCTATTACAACAAAAACAACAAAAAAAATTTACACATCCAAAACTAAGTTGAAATTTTCATACACGACAAAACCATAACCACCTTTAACAACAATATAGTACACAATACATTCATAAGGTAAAAAACCCAAACCAAAGCACCATAACAACAAAAAACAAAAAAAAACCCAACATACCCCTATACAGGAACAGAGTATTTTTTAAGTTATGTTACATTTTTCCAAACCCAAATAGAATTCAAAGGGAACGATGATTCCTTATGCAAAATAACAATAGAGAAACTGATTTTAATATTTTTAATATGTTAACCCTCTAAACAAAATTTCTGCACAGAAAACAGAACAACAACATGTAACAACAATAATAAATAACCCAAAAAAAAAGTTTTTATAAAAAACCCTTTGGGTACTTAAAAGGGTTTAAACCCAAAACCCTATACAAATTTTTTTTTTTTTTTTTTTTTTTTTTTTTTTTTTATTTTTTTTTAAAACAAGCAAAACAATAAGATAATATATAAAATTAAAAACCATACAAATTAAAAAACGGTGGCCTGGGGGAAAACGCTCTCGCTTCACAACTGAGGGCCGGGTTCGATTCCCCCCAGATAGAAACATTGGACGGTTTTTTCCCACCTTTTCTATTTTCCCCCCTCATAAAATGGGTCCCCGGGTGTTAGCACTGTGGGGGTCGCATCCGGGGACACTGCCCAAAGGGAGGCCGGTCACAGCCCGGGGCCGCGGGGCTTTTGCCCCCCGGGAACTCTCCCCAGATACTCCAATAAACAAAAATCCCGGACTTTTAAAAACCCCCATAGATCTGGCCATATTCAACCATATAAAAACCCCAAAACCCAAAATTACAAAACCTACAAAACCCTCCTTTTTTTTTTAATCATTATTCCCAGGCAGACACACTGACACTTCTCCCCCCCCCCCCCCCATGTAATCCCCGTTCAAATAACAAACATTGAAATTATCCTAAAATGGGCATACCCTGACCTCATCAAAACCTAAGAGGTTTATGCATGAACAAACACAAAAACCAAAATTTTTCAGCTAAAAAAATATGAAACATTACATTTCCCATCACTAAAAGTAATAAGTAGAAAATATACACAACCAAAATAATATCAAATATTAATGTTAACCATGAATTTTTTTTTTTTATATTTTATTTAAAAAAGTTTTTACAAAATAAAAGAAAAAAATATATAGAAAACCACAATCCTTAACAAACAGGTACCAAAAAATAATTCATAATCACAGTACACCATATAAATTTATAATCACTACCCAAAAAAAATTTCCAGCAAACATGCAACCTTTTAAACCCGAACTAAACATTCCCATAATGGGAACCCTGAATCATGAAAACACGGGTCCAGTGAACCTTCTACCCCACCATCCTACTTTACTGTGTCTGTTATAAACAGGGCCCCACTAAACACCACCTTGACCATCCCCAAAACCTTTACACTCGATTTCCTAACCATAATTTTGTCACTTACGAGGGACATTACAAATAATAACGTAAGAAAAAAAACCAAACTACATACAACTTAGATTTTTTAATAAAATTTTACATAACACTTAAGAACGTACTAATGTTATTTAAAAACCATACCGACAATGGGACAAAAAAACAAACAAAATTACTTTTTCAGAACATTCCCTTCACATTTTTTTTAACAGTATTTCTATGCCCCCCTATTATACTTTGAATTTATATAGCAATCCTACCCCACCCCTTTCGGACTGCGGGTGCCACACTTTGGGAGAAAGTACATAAGAAGAAATAACTAATAATTTTACAATCACACCAAAAAACTATTACAGAATAACTAAAAACGTACTAATAAATTTGAACCTACTTAAAATTACATTTAAAAACGCAAAATACACATTTAACAAAAAGGAAAAACCCCACTTTTTCCCGTCTGGCTTATTAGACATTTTCACCATTTTGAACATCAAAATTATTTTTAATAATAAACTTTTTACATTTTCATTTACAAAAAAAAAAAACATATTCAAATCCCGAACAATAAAAAAATTACATCTACACTACAAAAACTTCTTCCTCCAAAAAACTCCCAAAACTTTTTTTTTTTCTCACTAATACTTTCCCATTTTTTTAAAGTATTATGTTCAACAAGAAATATATATTTATTTAAAAAGTTTTCCCGACAAACAAATACCTGTCACGACTAAGTTACCAATAAACTTAAGGGTCCTAATAAAAAATGTACCGGGGAGTACACCTCAATCAAACAAAACCAACCTGGGAAAAGCACTTTAAAGCCACCCCCCCATCCCCTGACCCATCTATCTTTTTAAAAAAAAAAACACAAACTCACGTTCCCTTCCAGCTCAAATTCGTACCGACGTCGAAATTGTGGCATGCAAAGAGTACGTAAACCTTTTTTTCGGCGCATGGACACACCCTCATTTACAGGCTACTCCCCCCCCACGAACCAGGTTGCTAAAGTTTTTGATGGGGGCCCCCCTCGTTCAACAGTGACCAGGTTCAGCCAATAAGAAGGTGGGGTTGGGAATCGCAGAGGTTATTGGTACCGCTCTCCGTCTGCCCTTTTCATTCCCATTCAGAGCGGGTTTAAGCACGGTCGCATCTTGGGCTTTATTTCTCCTTGCTTACCGGAGGAAATATATTTTCACTGCTAGTGTACATTTGCTGTCTAAATTTGGTGAAGGATAATATAAGTCTAAACTTTTTTTACGGTTTTTTTTTGCCCCATTACACCTGGATAACAGGCCTTTGAAATCCTAGTTTAATATGGGGGGCCTGTCCGGGATCTGGACTTAGAGAAACGGTTGAGCTTAGGGTGAAAAGGCTTGAAGCAGAACATTGTGTAGCTGCTGTTTCCGCTTCGGCTTTACAAATTTTGCGTGTCAGTTGCTTATATAAGCCATGCTATTGTTTTATCGTTCAGCAGCTCGCTCTAGCTTGTTCAGTGGCTCGCTTCGCTCGGTCGAATCTTGTGTGCAGTCGGCTTTGCTTGTATGCGTATTTTGCAAATCGAACTGTGCAGCATAGCTAAGCGGTTCGGCAAATTAACGGTTACGTGGGGTATTCGTACTGTCATAGCGAATAACTTATGCACCTAGACAGTCAACGCCTGGGTGTCGCATATACTTGTCATAACCTAACTAAATAGTCCCAACACGTTGTTGGCAAATTGCTCGTACCATTGGCATTTCCCTATAAACGCACTCTTACAGCTGAGCAACTGCGTTCACTTATTGCTGACATAACTTATGAAGGAAAGAGATGGCAATCAAACTCCTCCCTCTACGGAGCAAAGGAAAAAACTCTATGTTCTCGCATGAGGAAGATGATACACCCTACAGAGCAAAATGGTCAGTATGGTGCAGCTGGGTTTGTCTCGAGTGAATCAGCGTCGTTTGGCACTTGAAGCTGGCAAAATCACGCTGGAGCAACTAGGGAAACAGAGAGCAATTCGCAAGGGAAGAATTGAATAGGGAAAAGAGAAAGAGGCTGTTTTCGCATTCTGTAAACGATTTCAGTTTACAAAAAGGCAGTACAGCTTGTTACCCCGCTTCAATGAGGCCCGAACCAAGCAATTTTCGAAAGAGCTTCGAAAATCAGGCTCGAGCCTTGAGGAGGCCGGAAAACACAGCACTGCGACGTTGGTTCATACACATTCTGGAAAGGCAACAGGAATTTATTTACGTCGGTATTAACTGACGCTGAATTCTCTAAGATTATCAAGTAGTGAAGACCACAGTGTTGGGAGCATATTCATGTATCCCAGCTAAATATCGTAAGACCTTCAAATTGAACCGGCGGCAGCTTTGGTCAATCCCTGTGCCTTTGAGAACAGCAAACCAAAGCATTTACCACTGTATAAAGCCGAGTGTGTCCTCTAACTTAGAGGAGCTGGTGGCAGCTATCTGTATTGATACCTGCTGGAGTCTGTGGGGACCAGAGTCGTGTCTTTCTGCAGGATCGTGCTTAAACCACTGCATTGGAGGCGGCCGAGGTTGGCTGATACCTTCGAAACGAACCGCTCCATGTCCGAGCGGTCCCGTCTCCTCTTTTCAACAGTCCCTGGCGGAGCAGAGAATCGACAACATTGGAGAATGAAGTGCCAGCCGAGGGAGAGCGTCTACGTCATCCAACCAAGTCACCTGGTGAGCCACGCTTCTCAACCAGCATGACCCCCTGCGGAGAGGCAAACTACTTATGGATCAGTCTCGACAACAATATCCCAGAGGGCACCAGCCAGAACCACCACTTGCAACGTCGATCAGGAGTAAAGGGCAAGCCTGTCGTCTGCTTCAGGTGTAAACAACGTTGGTCACATCAGTTCCAACTTGCCCCCAAAACCTCAACCCCTCGGGAAAATCTCTAATATCCTAGTAACATGTGCCCCTAGAGAATAGAAAAAGGTATGGCCCCTTATTATATTGCGAAGTCTTATTTCCCTCAAGGTAAAACTCAGAACCAACTTAAAGTAAATACCTTTAGAGATACTGGAGCAATATTGCTCACATTGTCATAGAGGAATATTACCGCCTTTCAGAGAAGACTTCCTTGAATTCATCAGTTTTATTGAAGCCTATGGAGGAGCTATATATTCTGTTTCCTTTGCAATAAAATTTATGTACAGTGCAAATATTACACTGGGTACTTGACTGTAGTAACTCAAAGGATTTCCCAAGAAAAATGCATGTTATTACTGGGTAATAACATTACTACTGTTACTTCGTGTCCTGAACCAAATGATTAATGCTTCACCATGTTGGCCATAAACTCGGGCAACATCCCAAGGGTTGTCTGGAGAGAATGTTGACCTATCCTTGTACGACCTCGATCCGGACTAGCCCCCCCACATTGTTTTAACGAGGAAAACTGCGCATATCCTCGTAGATCAAGTGAACAGACCCCGATCAAGCCTTCCTAATTCCCAGGTTCAGATTGCCAATGTCCCCTCTGTTTCCATGCCCGAGGTACTGTCCTTCCGGAGGAACAACAAAGTGACCCTTCTTAAAATTCGCTTTTTGAGGCAGCCTGGGTAAATCCCTCTTGGGTCATCAGTCAAGTAAGAATTAAAATGATTATTTGGTTTGCACTGAGACTGGTAAGGAGTTAGAAGGGCCGGCAATTATACGACAGTTAGTGGATCCAACCAAGTATCACCTCAGATATTAAATATAGCTCATAATACTCATCAGGCGGGTCACTTAGGATTACAAAAACTGTATAGAATCCACAAAATAATTTTATTGGCCAAAATTAAAGAAAGATGTGAAGAATCCTATTAGGTGTTTTGCCGAGAATTCAGCCAAGTTGGAAACCCTGGGGAACATTCCATTAAACCTGCACCTCTCCAACCCATACCTGCTGATGGAGAACCTTTTGTAGATTTAATTATAGATTGTGTAGGTCCACTTACCTCTCAAAGTCTGGAAATCAGTATTTATTTAACAATTATGGATAAAGTACCAATACATGAAGCGATCCAATCGTAGTATCAAAACTAAAGCTATTCTTCAAAAGCTTTAACAAAATTCATTTCTTTGTTATTGGCATTCCTAAAACGAAACACAGTGTCAAGGTACGAACTAACTTCACTGCCAAAGCTTTAGGGGAAGTATTAACTAGTTAGAAGGATAATCACCATTATCCACTGCCCTATCACCCACATTCCCAAGGCGCCTTGAAAGAATCCATCAACATAAAAACAAAGATGAAAAGTTTATTGCATGCACTTTCCGACAGATTGATGAATCTCTACCGTTGTTGCAGTCTCAGTACGAGAGCCGGTGCAAAGTCTACAGGTATAGTCCGTTTGAAGCTGATCTTTTGGCACAAAGACTATGTCTCTTCGGGTGCCTCAAAAGAGGAGGGATGGGAGAAGACGTAAGCTCAGCACTCTACAACCGTCCTTCAAGGTGGTATAGCAGTGGCACCGGAGAGTTAGCCACGGCTAAACCTAAAGCCAGCTCAAAGTAAGATGAAACAGTGGTATGACAGAAGTGCAAACAATTCCGCTCCTTCCCAATCCAGGGAGGACAAGGTGTTGGTGCAGGACCCTATACCTGGCCACACCTTAAAGCTAGATTACGGACCCAGCAGAAGTAAGTAGATTAACTGATTTAAATTATGTGTAAGCTCCCAATTGATAAGACCTCAAAAACAAAAACTTACCAACATTAATCCAAATCAAGGCATTTCATACACCAGATAAAGTCCATTATGACTCTGTCCTCCACTCTGAGGACGACCTGACTCTTTGCACTCTATCCTCTGAAATTAAAACTAAACTTTCAAATCTGTACCTCCTCAGGATCCTCGCCCCGTTTATGGATGGATTATCCTGAAATACAAGCAATCCCATTTAACTGAGCTTCTACAGTCTATCCTAATATTTTTTCGGTGTGCCGAAAAAATTACGTTAGGTTACCATGAGTAGGATGTGGGAAAATCTAAACCCAAATAAACTCTCCCCCCCTACAGAGCTAATCCTGAAAAAGCAAAGGCTACATCAGCAGAAGTAGACTTTCTTGTAGAACATGGGTTTAGTGGAGGAGTCATCTAGTCCATGGGCTTCATCACCGAGCATCCTAGAAAAAAAAAGGGCTGATGGAGGGTTTCGTATGTGCACACTACCAAAAAGTGAACGAGGTCACAATCACAGATGCCTTACCCTCCCTCGTCTGGATGACGTAATTGACTTTGTGGTAAAGCTACTTTTGAGTCCAAATTAGATCTCCATAATATCCCTTTATCGGTGGGCCGAAATAATTCGTATTGGATTAAGTGTTTTTGGCGCGTGTCATACTCGCGCCCCGCGCAGTCCAGCTTCCCGTTCTTTATTCCAACCAATCACAAGCCTTCCCTGAGTCTCTTCAGCTAAGACAGTTCGCTTGCCGCCTTCCCATTGTTGAGAGATCACAATATAAACACTATCGGCTTTGCTTCGAACACACGCGCCTTATTTCCCTCCACGCCTTGCTAATCTACTCTGGATTATATATCTACAATGTCGGTAAAGTACTGATTTGTTGTGTTTCGGATTACATGATTAGTTTAGGCATATTTTGATATAACCTACAGGCCGTGTGAAACATAATATGATGAAGCAATGCAGTTGAAAAAAGTGCATGCATTTTAGTCCGAATTATTTCGGTATTGCGGGGATTTTTCCGGGGAATGCCCAATTTTAGTTAAATAAATATTTATAAAAAAATTTTCAATTGCATATATGAACTTTTAAAGTGGTCTGGATTTTTTCAGGAGGTTTCAATTGCCCTTTCCCAGTTCCATAAAGGGGCTGTTTTATGGGGGAAAGTCGGACCCCCCGGTCGGGGTATATCTGCTTTTACTGAAGACAGGGACCAAAAACCCAAGGTAGACAAAACCAAAAATTTGTGGATGTGGTGATGAAACTTCCCCAAGGGAAAGCACGGGAAGCAGAGATGAAAACTATGTTTGAGGAAGAAAGGGAAGAAAGGCCACCCCAAAAAAGCAAAAAGTAATGGGGGAAAAAAAACTTTTGGGAAATTGGGGGAAATCCCCGGATGGGGAAAAGGGATCCATGAAAATTTATTGCTCTTCAATTTCATCTAAAGGGGGACCGTAGTTTGCTTTGGGAAAATGATCCTTTCCCGGATTTAAAAACTTTAAAAGCCTCTTGCAATTAGGTCTCCATATATTTTTTCGTATGTTCTTACTCCCGCCATGATAGATAACAAGTATATCAAAAAAATTTTTGATACAAGGCAAAAAAGCGTAAAAAAAGGTAATTTTTCAACAAAATTCTAAGAGATCATGGGGTTAATAGGTATTTTGTTGTTCAGGGTATTAATTCCCCAAACCAAATCCCTCGAAGACTTTTGGGGAAAAGCGGGTTTTTTGGGACCCAACAGGTTGAAAGGAGCGGGCCCGCCCAAAGGGGTTTTTAGGTACCTTAGAAGCCCATATTCATTTCAATGACAACAAAAAAAATTTTTAATGACAATTCTACAAATTTAAGGGCCCTTTTTAAATGAACTAACTAATGTTTTGTTTAAAAATTCCAGCTACACCCAAGCAATTTTTTGATGAAGTCATGGTTGGTTTCAAGGGGAAAACTGCTGGAAACCTAAGGGAGTACATCAAAAAAAAAAACCAGATAAGTGGGGGGGTTTAAAAAATTTTTTTTCGTTTCAAGTCAAGATGGGCCCTACATGAAATACACATGTATCAAGGCACAAAAAACTTTTTACCCAATCCCATACAGCTGCCACAGGAAAATGTAAACTTCCAAAAGTAAAAAGATTGTTTTTGGTACTTGCACAAAAATAGGGAAAAAGACAAACAATCAGCAATCTTTGCTGACAATTTTCTTTTTTAAGTATTTCCTTTGGTCAAGCTACTAAGAGATAATATTTAAAGCAATTTTCACTGGAAAAAAGTTTTGTGAAAAAAATGTGGTAACCCCCATTTGGTGCCCCATCAAACAAAAGGGAAAAAAAAAAGGTGGCCCGGGGCAATTTTTGCCCTTTAAAAAACAATGATGGTTTCCTTGTTGGAAAGATGGAAGGACAAACCAAAATTTACTTTTTGTGACAAATGATATTGGGGGGCGAGCCCCGAGTCCCTTTTTGAAAAGATACAAAAGGGTACAAAGGGGGGAAAGAGAAAATATCGGCCCCGCTCATTTAAAAATTTTAATGCAAAAAGGGAGGTATTGACAAAAACAACATGGTTGGTGCATCTCTAAAAAAACACCAAAGAAATCAAAAAGTTTGGGCATGCGGCTATTTTCCTAAATTATTTATCCTTTTCTGTTTTGAATTTCATGGGTGGGTTTATTGCCGTGATTCTTTGAGCAATTAAAGGGAAAAGTTTTAT
The DNA here is from genome assembly GCF_026875155.1 of Cherax quadricarinatus. NCBI lineage: Eukaryota > Metazoa > Arthropoda > Malacostraca > Decapoda > Parastacidae > Cherax > Cherax quadricarinatus. Next base: position 20,665,751 of record NC_069451.1, on the reverse strand, counting down.
GCAACTGAAGTATTTTAGGAATTCTATCTTCGGGAAAATTTCAAGGGCTAAAGGACAAAACCTTAGGGGGGAAACAGCCTGGAAAAAAACTCCAAACCTTTACCAACTAATTCACCATGAAATTCCAATGTTGGGGTTTGGGATAGTGGAAACCTGGAGGGGAACACGTGCAAAATTTCCTGATGACAAATGGATGTTTTTGTGGAACCCCCCCCTTTCAAGTCTTTTTTTTATCCCCTGATGTGGGGGTTTTTTTTAGTGAGGGGATACGGGCTACCGTCCGCTTGTATTTTGGGACCTATGTTGGCCTATCTGACTGCTGTCTCACTCTGAGTTTAGGGTTTTGGGCTTTTGGTCACTAGGAAAGCTGAGCTCTATCTAAGAGTTGGATGGTGGAGAGGAAGGCGGTCCCATTATTTTGTGCCATGGCGGCACGGTTACCACTGGGAGGTGGCAGCCTAATCCTGAGCCTTCTCGGGGGTGGGGGTGTGGCATGCAAAGAGTACGTAACCTTTATTCGGCGCATGGACACACCCTCATTTACAGGCTATCTCCCCCAACCAGCGAACCAGGTTGCTAAGAGTTGATGATGGGGCCCCATCGTTCAACTAGTGACCAGGTTCTAGCCAATAAGAAGGTGGGATTGGCAATCGCAGAGGTTATGTGGATACCGCTCTCCTGTCTGCCCTTGTCATTCCCATTCTAGAGCTGGTTGAAGCACGGTCTGCTATCTTGTGGCTTCTATTTCTGCCTTGCTTACCGTGGAGTGCACTATATTTATCACTGTACATAGTGTACATATTGCTGTTCTAAATTTGGTGAAGGATAATATAAGTCTAAACTTTTTCTACTGTGTTTATTTGCTCCCATTACACCTGGGATAACAGGCCATTTGAAATCCTAGGTTGTAATAAAAGTCATGAAACCCCTGTCTCTTAACCAAATGTCACCAGTTCACCCCCCCTACGGCCCCCTTATTCCTAACGACTTTACACCCATATGCTCCACTACCACACACTTTTATTCCACCTTCCATCCTCCACTAGTCTCAAACAAACAAAAAAACAAGAATGCCAGTTTAGGGAGAACCAGCCCAATCCAGCTCTAAACTACACCCAACCCTAACATTACACCTACCGACAGATTACGATAACCCAAGGGAAAACTATTTACCCACAACCTCCCATACAGTAGCCTATTTCTGCATACTGTACGATACACACTCGCTGCAAGCGCCCGCACCCTACATTCACCCCCCACCTCCCGCATGCACCAAGACACATACAAAAAATCTGCCACAACATACATCACTGCCCTCCGAATGTCCTTGGAAATCCCTCCCACATCAAAATGCAAAGCCCTCAAAGTCGAAATGTTTCTCCCCCCTCCTGCCACTATACCCAGAACTCTCGCTAACCATGCCCTTACTAAACCCAAGTTTTCACAAAAATATATGGCATGAAAAGCCGTCTCCTATTCCTCACAATGCAAACAAGTGCCAGCACCTACATAACCCATTCTATATAGCACTGACCTTGTAGCTAAAATTCCCATAAAGAATCTATAAACCACTTCACGAACCCTTGGCTTTAATCTGATCTTCCGAAAGTCTTCCCAAATGTCCCTCCAATCATACATTGGGTATGTAGCTACTCCCTGTATCACTGTACCCTGCCAACCTGTCCTCCCAAGCCTACTTACCCTTACTTTTCTTGCTTCCCTTACTGCCAACAAATTTCGCACCATATCTTCACACTCCAGTAGTGCCTTTCCCTTCCACCATTTTTGCACATCCTTCATGACCTCTCCCACACCTTCTACCCCTCTCCCCTCCCACCCTCAAGTATCGCTGCTTCACATACACTGCCTTCACTCGTGTGTCCAAAGGTATAAGACCCAGCCCACCCTGCCGCACGCCCATCATCACCACCTCCTTCCGTAGCCATGGCTTCCCATAACCCCCACACATACCTCCAAAACCACCCTCTCCAGTTCCTGAATATCAAAACGACCTCAGGGGATATATTTCTGCCACGCCCCACACTTTACTGTACACAAGTGTATTTACTACCACCACCCTCTGCTGCAATGTTACATCCCCAGCCCTCCACCCGCACATCCTACCCATCGCTCTACTCACTACTTCCTTGGAATTTATTCTCTGTGCCTCCCCAGCGTCCGCCATATACACAACCCCACATATCTTAATTCTATCCACTACGTTCCACCCATACTGTTCCCCCAACCCTCCCCCCACCCACGTGCCTACTTCTAATAACTTTGCCCTTTGCTCCATTAACCCTCATCCCTGTCGCCCCACCAAAAATCTCTATTATACGTCCCCCCATTCCCCCCAATCCTATTTCCCCTCCTACCAAAACTGTGGTGTCATCCACATACCCCACAATACCACATCTCCCAGGACCCACCTCTCCCTGTTCCCACACTCCTTCCTCTATAAGCCTATAAAAAGGGTCCTGCATGCATGCAAAGAGGATTTGAGGACAAGGGGCAACCCTGTCGCAAACCCATCCCCATCTGCACCGGCAACCCTAACTTTCCATTAACCTGTACCCTGACCGTTGCAGGCGTATACAAAGTAGTCGCCCAGCGCACAATCTCATCACCAAAACCCTGTTTTTTTTAAAATACACCACAACATATGTCTATCTACACTGTCATAAGCCTGCTCCCAATCAATCCCCAAGATCCCCCCCCCCGTTGTCTACCCTCCACAAAATCCTTAATTCTTCCATGCCCCTCACGCATACTTCGACCTGGAATCCCACACTGACCTCTATGTAGGACTCGGTCAAGCACCTTTTTCATACGGTTACCTAAAACCTTCGCAAAAACTTTATAATCTGCACACATGAGGGAGATCGCCCTAAAAGCACCCAAGGTCTTTCCCCCCCCTCCCTTATAGACCAAAAACTACTACCCCCATGCCCTGCGATTCCCCCAACACTCCCCTTTCCTTCATACAGTTAAACAACCAGACCAGACATTCCTTCATACAACCCCAATGTGTAATATAAAATCATTAGGAATTCCATCAATGCCCGGCGCTATTTCCCCTACTCAAGCCCATTATCGCCTCCTCCACCCCCTCCTCACTGATCCTACCCTCTATTACCGCCCTCCTCCTCTCCTAAAATACCTCGAATTCCTTCTCCCAGAATCTCTCCCTCCCTCTCCCCTCCCTCCCTCTGCTTAAAATTCTCCCTAAACCAATAATCAGCATAATTGCTCATTCCATCGGTGGTACTAAGTACCTGCCCCACCCTTATCCCCCCACCCCTTTACACACCTCTAATCCCATAATCGTGGTCATCTGTTGCCTATTCCTAAATCTCCTCAAAACACATCCTGACGGTTTGTCACCCCATAGAACCTCCTCTAAACCTTCCCTCACACGTATCGCATCAAAACGAGAATTTTGTATCTCCCTCAATCTTCCCCTTAAAACCTCTATTTCTCCATGTCTAGCCCCCCCTCCCCCTTCATAACAATCATTTAGCTGCCCCTCTAAATATTTCTGTAACCCATACCTCCACCTCGCCTCATCCCTTCCTCTATGCTGGTAATACTCCCTAATCTGCAATTTAGCGTGCTTTTTCCCCCATTCCAAGACACCCTCCTCTTCGTTGCGAGCCTCCCATAGTTGCTTCCACCATTCCCTAAAAAACAACCCCTCCCCCTCTCCCTGAAGTAGCCTCACATTCATTTTCCAATAACCCACATACCTACGAACCATCCCTTCCCATGCCATCTCTGCCAAAACGGCACGATGGTCCGAAAAACCTAAATCTATCGTCGTTACACGTTCTACTGTTATATCTCGAGTTATATATATACGATCCAACCTGGCAGCATAACCCCTCCGCGTGTGCTCTACTTTCCACCCATCGCCCCTGACTATGTCATAAACCCCTGCATCCCTCAACAAATCCCTCAATACTCCAAGTACACACCCTGCCCCTCTCGGCTCCACATCCTTATTCCTGATTACACAATTCCAATCCCCACCTATTATAGAAACCATTGGTAAACCCCGCATGTAGAAAAGCAAAACCTCCCTTACAAAATGCACCTTTACCCGTATGTTACTATCTGCCGGCATATATATCCCCAGAAAACATACTCTAATCTCACCCCATATCCCTTCCACCCTCACCACCCTCCCCTCCCCTCCCTCTTCCCACTTGAGCACGTGGAATGGGCTGGATTCCCTCACTGCCACTGCCACCCCACCCTTTAATTTCCCTGAACTACCAACATACATCCTAAAACCGTTCAGCCTCAACTCTCTGCCATACTTGAAATTGTGTTCTTGAAATAAAACACAATCAATGTTAAAACGCCGCAAAACATCCTCCAACCATACTCGTTTACCGTCAGCTCTAAGGCCATTCACGTTTATCGTTAGACACTTAAAGATTCAGAAAGGGTGGCTTTCCTCTATGTCTCTGTGTCCTGTCTGTTCCACTTTTTGCTGCTTCTGTCTTTTCCTGTGCACTCTTTCCACCTGTACCCCTCCCCCCCCTGTGCACTACCCTGCCCCTTCTTAATCACTCCTGCCCACGTCTTCTTCCCTGTACGCTGAGCTGGTGTTATAACATCCTCATCTGACGAGCCTCCAGCCCTCTTTCTAGATGTGCCCTCAATTTCCATATCAGTATTTCCATTGCCCTTGTGCACCTCAGCTTCCACCTGTAGCAACTGCAACATGCCAGGCTCTGACCCCAGAGGCTCTGGAATCTGCTCAATCAAGTCCTTCTCAACCATCAGAATTCTCCTGTTTGTAGTTGGGTTCTCCTCCGCAGGCACGTCCAGGAAAGACTTAATCATCTCCTGTAGGGGCGTAGATAACTCCTGTGGATCACCGGTCTCTCCCACCCCCACAGGCTGCTGCTCAACTCCCGGGCCCGCTTGCGGGGGAGCATCCGAAGCCACTGGTAGTGTCACACAATTCTCTAACACGCCCTCCACTTCATCCGCCCAATTACCTTTGCCTGCTGCACTCAAAGACTTCGGCAGAGGTTCCGCCTGAGACTCTGTGTCTACTTGCCGTTCCCAAGGCCGCGGCGCTGCTGCTTTACCACATCCGGCCGCCATGTGGTCAAAAGCGCCGCACAGGCGACACGTCTTTCGTTGTCCCGCGTAGGTCACGTACAGCTGTGTCCTAAAATCCTCCAGGACAACATACGATGGAATAGGTCTTCTTAAAGACATCTTGACGGTGTAAGATCCAGCCGGCAACCCTTCATAGATTCCCTCTGTCCAAACGAACCAAAGTTATACCATGCACCTCACCATATCTTTGAAATGTCTCTCGGATATCCACATCGTCTGCCTCGAAAGGAACGTTGCGGATCCTCACCCAGGTGTAGTATTTTGAGGCATCTCGCAGGCGTTACCTCCAGGCCAGACGATACGGTGATGTTCTTCTCCTGGTACAGAGTCACGTCCTTTCATATGCCTCCACTGTGCAGAACTTTATGAAGATTCGTGATGATCCATTAAGTGCTACTCCGTGCAATTCTTCAACTTCAATGCCAAACGTGTCCCGAATAATCGTTGGTAATAAAACAGGGGCATTCGTAGGGTAAATTGCCCCTTTAAAAAAGGTCAACACACACGGTGTTGCTCCTCCTGCGGTAGCTGGCAGCCATCTTGGTGAAAACAGGAAGTTGCGCACCAGAGAATGCAGGAGCTGTTTGTGCAGTGCGTCCACTCAGCCCGAAAGCGAAGAGGACAATGATTAACCATGAATTACAAACATTCAAAACATTGCATATCGTGAAGTTCACGCTCAAAATGCAAGATAATACACCACATGCCACATTAGCGGTACAATACTAGGCTATGTAAATTATTTAAAGAACCCGAGACTAAAATAAGACTAGACACGTATCTCAGAAAATTTTTTGTGTTGATACCAACGTGCCAATCTAATTACTTAAAAACGAGATCCTAAGGGCTCGGTATCCTGGCTTTCAAGGAAATTTTAAACCCAGTGAACATAACCATCAGGCTTAGAAATGTAACCCTGGAAACCACATTATATCTCACTATGACAAACATTCTCGTGAAACATGGCGTACCATCCATACCTAATTCTCACTACCTTCCTCTTACACAAATACATCAGTTCCAGATAAACCAAAAACAACCCCCCCTTTACATCCCCCCATAAGGAGACCACTCTTTGTCCATCCTCAGGGACCCCGCCTAAGGGAACCCACAGTGAGATTCCTATAACCTTCCCGGGAAACTTTTTTCCCAAGACGCCCCATAGACTAACTTATTCCTACACTTCGTCCTATAGAATCTTGCTGCCAACGCTTTTATCCTCATATCACCCCCTTTAATCCCCTCATTCCCCATGAAATGTCCAGATAATCCACTATGATATTTCATTATAGCCCTTCCAACATCCCTAGGCACTCCCCTTACATCTAGTAGTAAAGCCCTTAAAAGCGGCAAACGACCCCCCCCAACAGTCTGATAACCCCACCCATCCATGATCTCACCCCCTACAAGGAGGTACAAAAAAAAGACCACATGAAACACCGTTTCAACATCACCACAAACCTGACAAAAAGCCTCTTCCACAAACCCCATACTACGTAACACCTCCTTGGAAGCCAGAATCCCCATGATAAACCTATATACTAATTCTCTTACTTAGCCGGTATCCGAAGCTTACTAAAATCTTTCCAAATAACCCCCAATCATATGTTGGATACACGGCTACCCTTGCATAATTCCTTGACCTTTCACTACCCTCACCAACCGTTTCACTTTGATTTTATCCACCTGTTGCACTGTCAATAAAAATCTCAACATATCTTCACAAAACCCTCAATTCCTTCCCACTCCACCATTTACGTGCCTCCTCCATAACTCTTCCTACTTTAGCGCCCCTCACACCCCCTTCCCTCATATACCTCCACTTGATATATACAGCCATTACTCTCAGTCCTAAAGGCAACAAACCTAAACCCCCTCTCCGAACATCCGTCATAACTACCTCCTTACTTAACCATGCCCTCCCAAATCCCCACACAAACTTCAGCACCCTCCTCTGCATTTCCACAATATCTCGTACCTCTAAGGGAAAAACCTCTGCCACCCCCCATACCTTGCTATAGACAAGTGAATTTACCACCACTACCCTGATGTAAAGCCATTCGCGACCTAGCTGCCAGGGAGTGTGGACGTGCCTCATACCTCTCTGCTGACAGTCTAGCAAGCTATCCGGTGACGTCATGGTATTCAGCGTGAGGAGGCGGGTGAATACCGTTGGTATACAGCTTGTTCGGGGGGCGATTACGCCTGAGAATGAACAAGTTTTGCTACCTAAGATTATCCGTGACACTTATGGTATTGCGGACAAGGATTTGTACGGTGTGGCATTAAATGGCGCATACCGGATATTTGTAAAACTACTCTATGAGCCAGTGTACAAGCAGCTGGTTGAGCAGTTCCAAGATCTCTGCGTAGATGTGTCCCCTGACGTGCATGTGCGTATGGTGGATGTCTCTCGACAATATACGTGGGTGAAACTGCGCAATGTGCCCTTCGAGGCCGATGCAACAGATCTCCGCAGTGTTTTCAGAAGATACGGAGTGATACACATGGCTAAACAAGGCATGCGGGTGGCTGGGGAGTATGTTGGTCTCCCAGACGGTTCGTTTACCCTCAAGATGTCTCTACGCCAGGCCATACCATCGTATGTGTACCTTGATGACTTCCGCACACAGGTCATGGTGTCTTATGCTGGTCAACGACGGACGTGTCGCCTCTGCGGTGAATATGATCATATGGCAGCAGAGTGTGGGCAGCGCGGGCAGGCCAGAAGGCCAGCCGGTGGATCAACGAATGACGATGGGCAGGAGGCTCCCATACGTGGACGAAAAGGAGTTGGTGGCCACGGTCGGCTTTGGAGTGAGGAGATTGAGGAGCCAGTGGTGGTGTCGAATCTGGAGCTGTCGTCTCTCGAGTCACCTGCATCGCCGGTGGTACAGAAGGCTTCCGGGGAAGACCAGGTGACTGTGGAAGTGGAGGACTTGGATGCGACAATAGCGTCTGTTTTGCATACCATGTTCTCATCTACGGATGTGGTCCCCCCGGGCTGTGGCGACGGCCAGTCCGGAGATCGTGTCTGTGGCGGTCGAGCAGCAGCAGAAGAAGGTTGTTGGTGCTGGTGAGGCTGGAGGGGACGTGGTGACCCCTCGTCAGAAGGCAGAGACGAAGGTGGTGGTGGAGGTACATCGTGTGGACGATCCGGTCACAAACATGGAGGAGGATGCTGGGACGAGGAAGAGGGCTGCAGCATTGTCGGACTCTGACGACGTCCTGACGCCGGCTCAACGAAAAGGGAAGGGAAAACATTGGTAGATGGGGAGGGGCGGTGTGCTAGTGGAGGTGAGCAGAGACAGCTGGTGGTGCCAGGTGGCACGGGTGTCGTGCGTGGAGAGCATGGCAAACGTGGCCCCCAGGGCCCAAGTGGCATGCAAAAGTACAAGTGGGGCAGCGAGGGAGGAAACCTTAGCCAGGTGTGAGGGGGGGGGTTTAGACAGGGGCGGGAATAGTCGTGGAAGGTGTGATGAGGTCTGCTGCTTGATGGCAGCGACTGTTAATGGTGTGTGTGTGTCTGGGGGCACCAGATAGCGTGCTCCTTGAGAGAGGGGCATGTGCCCAGTGTTAGGATGAAAGTGGCTTGATATGTGCTGTTCAATGTGTCTGTAAATTGTGGAATGTGAGTAGTGTTAGGTTCTGGTTAGAGGTGTTGCTGCCTGCGCCTGTGTGCGCCTAAGGTACGCTGGTGCGGTTGAGGTGGCATGTGCTGCTGCTGTGTGTATGAATCTTGGACTATATGTTGTATGATAGTGGGTGGGGTCTGTAATGGTGGAGGTTTGAGGAGCATTCTTATGTTCTATGTCAAGTATTAGGTATGTATTTTATACCTATGCATACACAATGTATAAAAACACTGGTAGTGTTACTTATGCAGGACCTGCTGTTATGAGGCCTCTTGTTTGCACAAGGACAGACCCTTTGTAATTACTTGAGGATATTTGTGAAATGGGTGTATATACATGTACTGTATCAATGTGTTACGATGTTGTATTCTTTTTCTTTACTGTATAATTTGTATGTTTGGTTGTGAATAGGTTTGGGTGGGACATGCAAGGGGGGGGGGTTGAGGCTTCAAACACGTTTGTGTTGGTGATAATTTTTAGGGTTGGTGTCTTTCCTGTAGTGAAATACTTATGTGTGCTACATGCCTTTTATGTTGTAGCAATGTAATGTTTGTTGTGATATATATATCATTAATTCTGTTGAGTAGCTTCACCCGGTTTGGGTTAAGTGATAGGAAAGAAGGGAGCAGGGAGGGGGGGGGGTTTTACCTCACACGGAGTTGTAAGTGGTGTGTAATAGCTGTAGGGAGGATTGTGTTAATTTAAAAAAG
>NC_069451.1:20622274-20655770 GCF_026875155.1 Cherax quadricarinatus | reverse complement strand
AAAAAATGCAGTCGATCCCCCCCTCTCTCTCTTGTCTTACTTCTGTCACCTTGTCATAAAAACTCTAGTAGGTTTGTGACACGGGGATTTTCCTTCCCTGAAAACCATGCTGGTTGTCATTTATCCACTTGTTTCTTTCCAGGTGCTCCACCACTCTCCTCCTGATGATCTTCTCCATGACCTTGCATACTATACACGTTAGTGATACAGGTCTGTAGTTTAGTGCCTCATGTCTGTCTCCCTTTTTAAAAAATTGGGACTACATTTGCCATCTTCCATACCTCAGGGAGTTGCCCAGTTCAAATGATGTGTTGAAGATCTTTGTTAATGGCACACACAATATCTCTGCTCCCTCTTTAAGGACCCACGGAGAGATGTTGTCTGGTCACACCGCCTTTGAGGTGTCAAGTTCACATAGCAGCTTCTTCACCTCCTCCTTGGTTATATGTACCTCATCCAGCACTTGCTGGTGTACCCCTGTTCTGATTTCCTGGAGTCCTACTGGTTTCCACTGTAAATTACTTCTTTAAATCTAGTGTTGAGCTCCTGACATACCTCTCGGTCGTTGCTTGTGAATTCCCCATCACCCTTCCTCAGTCTGATTACCTGGTCCTTGACTGTTGTTTTCCTCCTGATGTGGCTGTACAACAGCTTCGGGTCAGTCTTGACTTTCGATGCTATGTCATTTTCATATTGTCGCTGAGCCTCCCTTCTTATCTGTGCATATTCATTTCTGGCTCTTCGGCTCTCTTTATTTTCCTGAGTTCTCTGTCTTCTGTACCTTTTCCATTCTCTAGTACACCTAGTTTTTGCCTCCCTACACCTTTGGGTGAACCAAGGACTCGTTCTGTTCTTCCCATTATTTCTGTTTCCCTTGGGAACAAACCTCTCCTCTGCCTCCTTGCATTTTGTTGCACATAGTCCATCATTTCTTGTACTGGTTTTCCTGTCAGTTCCCTCTCCCACTGAATATTTTGAAGGAAGTTCCTCATGCCTGAGTAGTTCCCCCTTTTGTAGTTTGGTTTTCCCACCCTATTCCTGCTACTCTCTCCACTTGGAGCTCAACTATGTAGTCGAAGCACAGAACCACATGATCACTAGCTCCCAGGGGCCTTTCATACAAGATATCCTCGATGTCTGAACTACTCAAGGTGAATACAAGGTCCAGTCTTGCTGGTTCATCTTCTCCTCTCTCTCTGGTAGTGTCTCTAACATGTTGATGCATGAGGTTTTCCAGTACCACATCCATCATCTTGGCTCTCCATGTTTCGGGACCCCCATGGGGCTCCAGGTTTTCCCAGTCAATCTCCTTGTGTGTGTGTTTGTGTGTGTGTGTGTGTGTGTGTGTGTGTGTGTGTTTGCTCCGACGTGAAATATTTAAGTAACTGGAGGAAACCAACTCAGTGAAGTTGTATGCAGAATGTTTCTTGCTTGTTTATTTTTGCTTATTTTATATGTTTATTTGGTGCCCCTGTCCGGTGTTGCGGGAGTGTGAAGAATATCCTTGGTGAGTGGCAGTCTTGCAGGTACTTGGAAGACTGTCACCAATAGATAGAAACACTCTCCTTGGTAGCTGGAAGAGTCTTCCTCCTAGTTGGAAGAGTCTCACTAGTGGCTAGGAGTCTCGCTGATAACTGAGTCTTACTGGTAGCTGGCAAGTCACACCGGTCACTGGAAATCCTCCACGTCTATCTGGAAGAGTTTCACTGGCCCGATTTCATGAGTTTATGGCCTGGGGCCAGACTTTTCTGCTGATTGCCTGTTCAGCCAGCCTCTTTCAATTACTGGCCCACTGTCGCATAGATCCATATCAGCCTGGTTGATCTGGCTCCTGGCTGAGGTAGTCATTCAGTTTTCTTTGAATAACTTCTTCACCTTTTTCTGGCAATTGTTCTAACATCTGTTAGGTATCAGGTAGTACTGTTTTGATCCAGGAATCTTAAGAGTCAGAATGCCAGCTAATTGTACCACTGACGTCCCTGTTTTTCACTGGGTCTGCTTTTACACTTCCTCTCATATTTCTTTCCAATAAGCTGTTGTTGTGGCCGTATGTAAATTTGGGATTAGTGCCTCCATGTTTATAGTGTGATGTATCTCGTTTTTGGCTTCCGTTAGAACATTTTACGTACTTTAAGGCGTTCCTAGGGCTTTAAAATCTGTATTTATTATGTTTCTTTTGCTTGGATGAAGTAAAAAAAACGAAAAATTTGGCGAACGAGAGAGCACAGTGGTTTGAATATAATGACACTAGACATTCTCTTGTTTTGAAAGTTCTCATCATTAACCCAGTCACTGGCCTGACCATCGCCGTATTTGCCCTATTTTCACTTTAAATGATAGATAATCTGCCATTATTATATCCCAATAATTCTATATTTTGTTTCCAATGTTTTTTTTTTTTTTTGGTTTGTCATTCTTTGCATATCTAAACAATAAGAATTCGTAAACATCATATTAATTTTCATAGCCAACTCGTAAATTTTATTGGTATCTGCTCCATCTCTCAGGACCTACAAAAATATTATCTGGGCCTTCGAAATATCTACCTTCTTCACCTCGTCTCCTTTTGTATGTATCATGTCCGACGCTCGCTGATGCACTCTATTGCTTTGGTTTTCTGGTAACTTTACTGTTTCCTCTGAGAATATCTCTCTAAATTTCTTACTGAGCTCTTCACAATCTTCCAGGTCATTCCTTGTGAGATTTCCTTCCTGCTTCAAGCATTTACCTGCTCCTCTACTGTTGTTGTCCTACTCGCTTAGCAACTTTGGAAAAGTTTTTAAGTGAAAAGAATTTTTAAGGTTATTTCACAGTAGCCAGTTTCGGGAATTATCTATATAAAGTTGAGTAGCGGGCATCTGCACTTGTCAATTGTTCCACCAACCCTCACCTACTACTAGATGACCACGATGAAAAAAAATGAAGCCAGTTGAATAATACCTTTTGAAGGAAGTACTGGAAGAGAAGAACACTATAGTGTACCATCTCTGGCGTTAAGTGCTACAATATTTAAGTTACTGGAAGAGAAGAACAGTATAGTGTACCATTTCTGGCGTTAACTCCTACAATATTTAAGTTACTGGTAGAGAAGAACACTATAGTGTACCATCTCTGGCGATAACTCCTACAATATTTAAGTTACTGGTAGAGAAGAACACTATAGTGTACCATCTCTGGCGATAACTCCTACAATATTTAAGTTACTGGTAGAGAAGAACACTATAGTGTACCATCTCTGGCGTTAAGTGCTACAATATTTAAGTTACTGGAAGAGAAGAACAGTATAGTGCACCATCTCTGGCGTTAACTCCTACAATATTTAAGTTACTGGAAGAGAAGAACACTATAGTGTACCATCTCTGGCGATAACTCCTACAATATTTAAGGGTTTACTAAACTCCTGAATTTTTTCAATATCTCTAAATTTTATTTGATCAGCTCTATATCATTTAAAATTCTCTGCAATGCTCTAAGAAAATATATTTGTTTTTGAGTTTTTAAAACAGTCCAGTTTAATGAAACCTTAAATAAAATTGGCAAATTTACGAAGTACACAGTGCATATATAATGTAAAAATAATTCTCATTAAGTTACACCGGCACTTATCTGTACGAAGCTTGTGTGAAAACACTTACTTAAGTAACTTACTTCAGTAACTTACTTCAGTAACTTACTTCAGTAACTTACTTCAGTAACTTACTTCAGTAACTTACTTCAGTAACTTACTTCAGTAAGTTACTTAAGTAACTTACTTAAGTAACTTACTTCAGTAACTTACTTAAGTAACTCTCTGAACACAATGATTCCAGTTTTAGCAACTTAGTTAAAATGTTAAATGTGTTCCTTAACTTGTTGGTTGTGAGGCTCATCACTGTTAATATTGTCAAGCTGAGGCTCGTCACTGTTAATATTGAAAAGCTGAGGCTCGTCACTGTTAATATTGTCAAGCTGAGGCTCATCACTGTTAACATTATCAAGCTGAGGCTCATCACTGTTAATATTATCAAACTGAGGCTCATCACTGTTAATATTGTCAAGCTGAGGCTCATCACTGTTAATAGTATCAAGCTGAGGTTCGTCACTGTTAATATTATCAAGCTGAGGTTCGTCACTGTTAATATTGTCGAGCTGAGAGTTTCGGGCTCACTGTTAATATTATCAAACTGAGGTTCGTCACTGTTAATATTTATTATTAATATATCAAGCTGAGGTTCGTCACTGTTAATATTATCAAGCTGAGGCTCGTCACTGTTAATATTATCAAGCTGAGGCTCGTCACTGTTAATATTATCAAGCTGAGGCACAATCAGTATCTCATGTTAATATTATCAAGCTGAGGCTCGTCACTGTTAATATTATCAAGCTGAGGTCGTCATTTAATATTATCAAGCTGAGATTCGTCACTGTTAATATATCAAGCTGAGGTCGTCACTTAATATTATCAAGCTGAGGTCGTCACTGTTAATATCATCAATGCTGAGGTTGTACGTAATATTATCAGTGAGTCGTACTGTTATATTATCAAGCTGAGGTTCGTCACTGTTAATATTATCAAGCTGAGGTTCGTCACTGTTAATATTATCAAGCTGAGGTTCGGCACTGTTAGTATTATTAAGCTGAGGTTCGTCACTGTTAATATTATCAAGCTGAAGTTCGTCACTGTTAATATTGTCAAGCTGAGGATCGTCACTGTTAATATTATCAAGCTGAGGCTCGTCACTGTTAAAATTATCAAGCTGAGGTTCGTCACTGTTAATATTATCAAGCTGAGGGTCGTCACTGTTAATATTATCAAGTTGAGGCTCGTCACTGTTAATATTATCAAGCTGAGGCTCGTCATTGTTAATATTATCAAGCTGGGGTTCGTCACTGTTAATATTATCAAGCTGAGGTTCGTCACTGTTAATATTATCAAGCTGAGGCTCGTCACTGTTAATATTATCAAGCTGAGGTTCGTCACTGTTAATATTATCAAGCTGAGGTTCGTCACTGTTAATATTATCAAGCTGAGGTTCGTCACTGTTAATATTATCAAGCTGAGCTCCGTCACTGTTAACATTATCAAGCTGGGGTTCGTCACTGTTAATATTATCAAGCTGAGGTTCGTCACTGTTAATATTATCAAGCTGAGTTCGTCACTGTTAATATTATCAAGCTGAGGTTCGTCACTGTTAATATTATCAAGCTGAGGTTCGTCACTGTTAATATTATCAAGCTGAGGGTTCGTCACTGTTAATATTATCAAGCTGAGGTTCGTCACTGTTAATATTATCAAGCTGAGGTTCGTCACTGTTAATATTATCAAGCTGAGGTTCGTCACTGTTAATATTATCAAGCTGAGGTTCGTCACTGTTAATATTATCAAGCTGAGGTTCGTCACTGTTAACATTGGTAAACTTGAGCAGCACAATATTAATACAAACATTGTTCCTGGACAACACACTAGGGATGAAAGTTTGAAGCCGATCAGAAGTGGCATTCCCCAGTCATCACAGATTCTAAGATCAACAACTACCTCAGATCATCCATACCACAACACCTGACAACAACAACCACACCAGATCATCCATACCACAACACCTGACAACAACAACCACACCAGATCATCCACACCACAACACCTGACAACAACAACCACCCCAGATCATCCACACCACAACACCTGACAACAACAACCACCCCAGACATCCACCCCACAACACCTGACAAACAACAACTACCCAGATCATCCACACCACAACACCTGACAACAACAACCACCCCAGATCATCCACACCACAACACCTGACAACAACAACCACCCCAGATCATCCACACCACAACACCTGACAACAACAACCACCCCAGATCATCCACACCACAACACCTGACAACAACACCCACCCCAGATCATCACACCACAAAAACCTGACAACAACAACCACCCCAGATCATCCACACCACAACACCTGACAACAACACCTACCCCAGATCATCCACACCACAACACCTGACAACAACAACTACCCCAGATCATCACCCACAACACCTGACAACAACCACCCCAGATCATCCACACCACAACACCTGACAACAAAACTACCCCAGATCATCACTACCACAACACCTGACAACAACAACACCACCAGATCATACACAACCACAACACCTGACAACAAGAACTGACCCCAGTCATCATCCACACCACAACACATGACAACAACACCACCCCAGATCATCCACACCACAACACCTGACAACACAAACACCCCAGATCATCCACACCACAACACCTGACAACAACAACCACCCAGATCATCCACACCACAACACCTGACAACAACAACCCACAATCATCACACCAAACCTGACAACACAACACCAGATCACCACACCACAACACTGACAACAACAACACCCAGATCATCCACACCACAACACCTGACAACAACAACCACCCCAGATCATCCACACCACAACACCTGACAACAACAACCACCCCAGATCACCCACCCCACAACACCTGACAACAAAAAACCCCCCCCGTTCCACCAAAAACACCTACAAAACAACCAAACCCCCGATCTCCACACCACAACACCTGAAAAACAACCAACCTTCATACACCAAAACAACAACTCCCCCAGATCATCCACACCAAAACACCTGACAACAACTCCCCAGATCACCCAACCCAACCCCTGACAAAAAACCCCAACCCCAGATTCCCACCACAAACCCAAAAACCACACCAGACATCCTACCACAACACCTGCAAAAAACCACACCAGACATCCACAACAACACCTGACAACAACAACCACCCCGATATCCACACCAAAACACCTGACAACAAAAACCCCACCCCAACACCACACCCAACACCTGAAACAACAATCACACCAGATCACCCACAAACACCTGACACAACAACCACATCAGATCTCCAACCCCATAACACCTGACAACAACAACCACACCAGATCATCCCCCCAAAACCCCTACAAAAAACAACCACCCCAGTCATCCACACCACAACCCTAAAACAACCACCCGATCACCCAAACCCCCACAACACCTGACAACAAAACCACACCGTCATCCACACCACAAATGCAAAAACAAACCACCCCCAAATAAACCACACCACAACACCTGACAACAACAACAACCACGCCAGATCATCCAAACCCACAACACCTGACAACAAGAATCAAACCAGATCACCACACCAAACCCTGACAACAAGAACCACCCTAGTCATCCACACAAAACCTGACAAAAAAAATCACACCAGATCACCCACACCACAACCCCTGAAAACAAAACCACCCCAGATCCCCACACAAAAACACCTGACAAAACCCCCCCAGATCATCCATACCACAAACCTGCAACAAACCCCCCCAGATATCCACCCCACAACACCTGACAACAAAAACCCCCCCAATCACCACACCACAACACCTGACAAAAACCACACCACATCTCCACACCGCCAAAAATACCCCGGGATATCCACCCCAAAAACACCTGACAAAAACCCCCCCAGATCACCCCACACCACAACACCAACAACAACAACCACCCCAAAAATTTCCACCCCACAACACCTGACAAAACCACCCAGATCTCCACCCCAAAAAACCACCGCAACAACCACCCCAAATCATCCACCCCACAACACCGACAACAAAAACCCACCCCGACTCCACACCAAAACCCCCTGACAACAAAAAACCCACCCCGTACCACACCACAAACCGACAACAACAATAACCAATATCCAAAACCACAACCCCGACAACAACAACCACATCAGATCATCCACACCATAACACCGACAACAAAACCACACCAGATCATCCACACCCAAACCTGACAAACAACAACCACCCAGATCATCACACCAAAACCCCGAAACAAAAAAAACCCCCTCAATATCCACCCCAAAACCCTACAGCAAAAATCACCCAGATCATCCACCCAAACACTGACAGCAAAAAACCACCCCAAAACCCACCCACACCATAACACCTGCCAAAAACCCACCAGATCTCCACACCCACAAACCGCAACAAAAACCACCCCAGATCACCCACACCACAAAAACATACACAACAACCACATCAGATCATCAAACCCAACATAAACAACAAAACCACACCAGATCACCACCCCCAAAACCTGACAGCAAAAATCCACCAGATCACCCACACCACAAACCCCTGACAAAAAAAACCCACACCAGATCACCCAAACCCCACAACACCTGACCCAAAACCAATCAGATAAACAAAAAAACAACACCTGAAACACACCCACCAGAAACCCCCCACAACCCTGCGCAAAAATACCCCAGATCATCCAAACCCAAAACCTGACAACAACAAACATCAAACACCCCCCAAAAACCCTAAACAACAACCACACCAGATTCCACACACAACCCCTCCAACAACAACCACCAGATCATCCACACCAAACACCTGAAAAAAACCACACCATCATCCCACCCAAAAACCCTGAAAACAAAAACCCACATGATCATCCACCCCACAACACCTGAAAACAACAACCACACCAGATCATCCACACCCCAAACCTGACAACAACAACCTCAGATCTCCCACCACAACACCTGAACAACAAAAATAAATCATAAACCACAACACCTGCAACAAAAACCCCCCCGATCATCCACACCACAATACCGACGCAACAACCCACATCAGATCATCCCACCAAAAACACCTGACAACAAACAATCCACCAATCATCCACACCACAACCCCCTGCACAAAACACACCAGATCATCCACACCACAAACACCTGAAAAACAACAATCACACCAGTCATCCACACCACACCCCTGACAACAATAATCACACCAAATTTCCCACACACAAACACCTGACAACAAAAAACCACATCGTCTCCACCCCCAAAACACCTGACAACAACAATACACCGATCATCCCACACCACAACACCTGAAACAACAAACCCAGATTTCCCCCAAACCACCCCTGACAACAACAATCACACCAGTCATCCACACCAAACACCTGACAACATAACCACCGATCATCCACACCAAACACCTAGAACAACAACCACCCCAGATCACCCACACCACAACCCAGACAACAACAATCCACCAGATCATCCCACCCACAACACCTGAAACAAAATACACCAATCATCCACCCCAAAAACCTGAAAACAACAATCCCCCAATCACCACACCACAACACCTGACAAAACCAAAAACCCCAGATATCCCACCAAAAAAACGCTGATATGTAAAAATAACAAATAACTTAATAAAACAGATAAGTGTTTCTTACTGATGTTTCAATTTAACAAGAGGGAAAGTAGCTTACTGAGTGAAAAAGTCATCATCATTGAGTTTTAAAAAACATTTTTAATGTCTAAATGTGAAAGCCCCTTGTTGTGCCGCCACCAGGGAAAAGCAGAAGTGTGTAAGTGCCTTGTTTTGCCCCACCGGGGAGAGCACAAGTGTGTAAGTGCCTTGTTGTCCCCGCCACCAGGGAAAAGCAAAGTGTGTAAGGCTTGTTGTGCCCCACCGGAGAAGCAGAAGTGTGAAAGTGCCTTTTGTGCCGCCACCGGGGAAAAGCAAAAGTGTGAAAGCGGGCCTTGTTGTGCCGCCACGGGGAGAAGCAAAATGTGTAGTTTCTTGTTGTGCCCCCACCAGGGAAAGAAGCAGAAGGCCAAAATTAGAGAAAAATTGTGGAGCCTTGACCGGATTTTTAAAAAATATAATTAGGGCGAGCGATTAGAGGATACAAGAGGAGAGGACAGACAAACAGAGACAGAGAAGAGATTGGAAGAGGTAAGATAGAGGAGAGAGACAGAGAGCGGGTTGTAGCCTGGACATTGTGGGTTTTCCGCCCGAGTGTGGCACCGGGCCTTTTGGAACTGAAAGCAGGGGAATTTAAGGGTTTTCCCCTTTTTCCCCTCAGTGATCCTTCAGGGAGTCTTAAGGGGTAGTTCCAAGGGAACAAAAAAATCAGAAACACATCCTATTGGGGCAAGTGTTCCACAAGGAGGCGTTCTGGGACCATTGTTATGGAATGTCTACTTCAGTGGCCTTCTTCATCTCATCCCAGAATCCCATGCATATGCAGACAACTATACTCTTATCCAAGAGAAGAAATGCCAGCTGCTCTAAGCTACATCAATCACCAGCTAAGAGCTATATCAGCTTGGGGAAACCGATGGCAGATAACATTTGAACCTCTAGGCACCATGATGTAATGTCGGAGCAGTAGCAAGTATGAATAGGAGAGTGTTGGTACCTGGGAAAGAAGTTGATATCCTTGGGGTGAAATTTTACTCCAAGCTGACCATGGAGAACCATGTTGTAAAGCTTGCAAATAAGGCAGCGGCAGCCAGGAAGCTTACAGCACTTCGACGTATCTCGCATCTGGTTGACAGTGGGGGTTGCAAGATTCTGTAAAGGCACAAGTACGCTCACACCTTGAGTATGCTCCACTTTCTTGGTTTACCTCCCCCCCCCTCCATCCTCTCATCTGCGACTGCTTGACAGAGTAGAGAACAGAGCAAGACGTCTCATCTCTCGCCTGGACCCATCCTCTATGGATCTGTTATTTCAGCAGAGCCTTCAACACAGGAGAGATGTGGGTGGCCTTACTGTTATGTACAAGGCCAACATTGTCAAAGTACCACACTTGGATCCACTTCGAGGACAGCGTGAAGCAAGCTTTTATGCCACAAAACTGGCAGCCAGCAGCAACTTCACTCTGGCTGTACCCTTCTCCAGAACATCACTCCATCTGAGATCATATATCCCCAGGATGACTCGAGTATGGAACACATTAATACAGCATAATCATGTCAACGAGATAAAGTCAGTTGATCAAATGATAATGCTGGCCCACAGATGGTTCCAACTTCATCCTGTTTCCTACTTGTACGTCTCATAACAATAAAAATGCTTTCAAATGAGCTGATGTAGGTAACAGCTCTTAGCTTGTCAATAATGTTAGGAATCCTTAACCTGTAAATAGCTGTCAATAAAGCTAGGGATCCTTAACCTTGTCTCAAACCATGTGTAAAAAAAGAGAGAGAGGAAAAGAGAGAGAAAAGTGAGAGAGGAGAGAGAGAAGAGAGAGAGAGAGAGAGGAGAAGAGAGAGAGGAAAAGAAGAGAGAGGAGAGAGGAGAGAAAGGAGAGAGAGAGGAGAGAGAGAGAGAGAGAGAGAGAGAGAGAGAGAGAGAGAGAGAGAGAGAGAGAGAGGGGAGAGAGAGAGAGAGAGAGGAAGAGAAGAGAGGGGAGAGGAAGGGGAGAGAGAGAAGAGAGAGAGAGAGGAAGAGAGAGAGGAGAGGGAGAGAGAGAGAGAGGAGAGAGAAGAAAGGGGAGAAAGAGAGAGACTAAGAGAGAGAGAGAGAGAGCGAGAGAGAGACATACACGCGAAAACGATAATTTAAAAATAACTAAAAGATATTCCCCAGGATAATAATTGGATGACGAATTGTTTTTGTGTAGCTGTGTTTTATTGTGTAGCTGTGTGTATTGTGTAGCTGTGTGTATTGTGTGTAGCTGTGTGTATTGTGTGTAGCTGTGTGTATTGTGTGTAGCTGTGTGTATTGTGTGTAGCTGTGTGTATTGTGTGTAGCTGTGTGTATTGTGTAGCTGTGTGTATTGTGTAGCTGTGTGTATTGTGTAGCTGTGTGTATTGTGTGTAGCTGTGTGTATTGTGTGTAGCTTTTGTGTAACGTGTGTAGCTGTGTGTATTGTGTGTAGCGTGTGTATTGTGTGTAGCTGTGGTATTGTGTAGCTGTGTGTATTGGTGCTGTGTTATTGTTAGCTGGTGTTTTTGGTATGTGTTTATTTTTGGTAGCTGTGTGTATTGTGTAGCTGTGTGTATGGGGTTTCTGTTTGGGTTTTTGTGTAGCTTTTTGTATTTGGGGTAGCTGTGGTATTTTGGTAGCTGTGTGTATTGTGTGTAGCTGTGTGTAATTTTGTGTAGCGTTGTTTGTGTGTACGGTGTATTGTTTAGCTTTGGTTTTGTGTTTTGCTGTGTGTATTTTTTGTAGCTGTGTGTATGGTGTGCGTGTGTATTGTTTTGTACTGTGGTATTGGTGTGCTGTGTGTATTGGGAGTGTGTGGTGTGGTTTGTGTGTAGCGTGTGTAGTGTAGCGGGTGTTTTTAGTGTGTGTTTTTGTGTGTAGTGTGTGTATGTGTGTATTGTGTGTAGCTGTGGGGGTTTTGGTGTACTGGGTGTATTTGTGTGTAGCTGGTTGGTGTTTGTGTGTGCTGTGTGTATTGTGTGAGGGTGTGTAGCTGTGTGTTTTGGGGTTTGTAGTGTGTGTATGTGTGTAGCGTGTTATTGTGGTAGTTTTGTGTGTTTGTTTATTGTGTGAAATGTTGTTGTGTGTAGCTGTGTGTATGTTGACTGTGGTATTGTGTGTAGCTGTGTTATTGTGGTAGCTGTGTTATTGTTGTTAGCGTGTGATTGTGTGTAGCGTGTGTATGGTTGGACTGGTTTGTTTGTAGTGTGTGTTTGTGTGTATGTTGTTTAGCTGTGTGTATTGTGGTAGTTGTAGGGGTTTTGGTTGTAGCTGGGTTGTGTGTATTGTGTGATTTGTGTATTGTGTGTATTGTGTGTAGCTGTGTGTTTTGTGTGACTGTGTGTTATTGGTAGTGTGTTTGTATGTGGGGGTAGGGTTGTGTTTGGTTGTACTTTTGTGTATTGTGTGAAAGTGTGTTTGTTGTTGCTGTTGTATTGTGTGTAGTTGTGTGTAGCTGGTGTATTTGTGTAGCTGTGTGTTTTTGTGTGTAGCGTTGTATTTTGGTAGCTGTGGTTTGTGTGTAGCTGTTTTTTTGTAGTGTGTGTATTGTGTGTAGCTGTGTTTTGTGTGAAGCTGTGGTATTGTGTGTGCTGTGGGGATTGTGTGTAGCTGTGTGTTTGTGTGTAGCTGGTGTATTGTGTTTTGGGTTTTTTGGTGTAGCTGGTGTATTGTGTGTAGTTGTGTAGTGGTGATTGTGTGTAGCTGGTTTTGTGTGTAGCTGGTGTTTTGTGTGAGTGGTGTATTGTGGAAGGGGTGTTTTGTGTGTGCTGTGGTATTTTGTGACGTGTGTTTGTGTGTAGCTGTGTGTATTGTGTGTAGCTGTGTTTGGTGTAGCTTTTAATTGTGTGTACTTTTGGGGGGTGTTTTTGTGTGTAGTGTGTGAATGTGTGTAGCTTGGTATTGTTGTAGCTGTGTGTATTGTGTGTCTGTTTTTTGTTTAGCTGTTGTTTGTGTGTAGCTGTGTTTTGTGTGTAGCGTGTGTATTGTGTGTAGTGTGTTTTGTGTGAGCGTGTGTATTGTGTGTAGCTGTGTGTATTGGTGTGCTGTGTGTACTGTGTTATTGTGTGTTTTGTGTGTACTGTGTGATTGTTGGCTGTGTGTATTTTTACTGTGTGTAGTGTGTATTGGTGTACTGTGTGATTGTGTGTAGCTGTGTGTTTGTGTGTAGTTGTTTTGTTTTTGTTTTGTTGTGTGTTTAATTGTGGAGTGTGTGTATGTGTGTATTGTGGTTTTTTGGTGTGTAGCTGTGTGATTTTTGGAGCTGTGTGTTTTGTGTTGCTGTGTTTTTGGGGGTGTGTTTTGTGTGTACGGTTATTGGTGTAGTGTTTTTTGTGTGAAAGGTGTGTTTTTTTTTGTATGTGGTATTGTGTGTGGTTTTGGTTTTGTGTTAGCG
This sequence comes from Cherax quadricarinatus, assembly GCF_026875155.1. Lineage (NCBI taxonomy): Eukaryota > Metazoa > Arthropoda > Malacostraca > Decapoda > Parastacidae > Cherax > Cherax quadricarinatus. Next base: position 20,642,060 of record NC_069451.1, on the reverse strand, counting down.
TGTGTTTTGTGTGTAGCTGTGTGATTGTGGGGTAGCTGGTGTATTGTGTGTAGTGGTGATTTGTGTGCTTGTTTTTGTGTTTTGCTGTGTGTATTGTGGTGCGGTGTTTTGGTGTACTGTGTGATTTTGTGTACTGTGTGTATTGTGAGCGTGTGTCGTGTGTATTGGTGTATTGTGTGTAGCTGGTGTTTTGTGGTAGCGTGTGTTTGTGTGTAGCGTGTGTATGGGGTTAGCTGTGTGTTTGTTGAGCGGTATTGTGTTGCGTTGTATTGGTTTTAAATTGTGTAGCTGTGGTATTGTGGGGGTTTTGTGTGGTATTGTGTGACTGTGGTTTTGTTTTTTTGTAGCTGTGTGTATTGTGTGTAGCTGGTGTATTGTGTGTAGTGGGGTTTTTTGTGGTACTGTTTTATGTGTGTGCTGTGTGTTATTGTGTGTAGCTGTGGTGGTGATTTTGGGTTTTTATTGGGTACGGGAGTTTTTGAGGATTGTTGGTACGTTTATTTTGTAAACCGGAGTGTGTGCGGGGATTTTAAGGTTTTAGTTTTATCTGTGTTTTGGGTTAAATTTGATTTTTACTTTTGGATTTGTGGAAGCTTGTTAAGGGGGGGGGGGAGGTTTTTAGGGGACGGGGATTTTACTTTTTAAATTTTTACTTTTTTTTTGAGTTGGGAAGTTTTCTTTTAACGGTTGTAGGTGTACTGTGTGTGTTTTATGTTTTATTTTACTTTTATTTTTTATTTTTTTTTTACTTTTATTTTGTACTTTGTACGTTTAAAATTTTTTATTTTAAAATTTTTATTTTACGGTATTTGGTACTTTGTTTTTTATTTTATTTTTTTTTGATTATTTTGGTACTGGTTAGGGAGGGGGTTTATTTTTAAATTTTTATTTTACGGTTTTGGTGTAGCGTGTTATTTGTTACTGGTGTTTTTGGTGCTTTGTTAGGTTAGCTTTTATTTGTTAGTTTTATTTTATTGGTGTGCTGTGTTGTTGTGTGTACGGGTTTGTTTATGGTTAGTGGGTAGCTTTAATTTGTTTTGTGTTTTTGGGAGTGTGTAGTTGTGTATTGTTACTTTTTGTGGTTTGCGGGGGTGTATGTTGGTGCTTTTAGGTTATTTTGTGTTGTGCTTGGGGGTAGTTTTTGATTTGTGGTTTATTTTTTTAGCGTGTGGTGTTATGTTTTAGTTGAGCTTGTTAAAGTGTGACCCCGGGGTTTTGGGTTCCCGTGTGAGTGACTTGTTTAGTGGAGGGTTACTGTTGTTTTTTGGTGGGGAATTTGGATTGTTTTACGGTGGTGTGAGCTTTGACTTGTTAATTTGGTGGGGAGGGGGACTGTGTTAGTGGGGGGATTTGATTTTGTTAGTGGTTGGGGATTTGACTTTTTTGGTGTGAGCCCGGGATTTGGGGTTTAAGTGTGGACTTTGACTTGTTACGTGGTGCGTGTGATTGTTTTACGGGGTTTTTGGGACGGGGATTTTGTGTACATTTGTTTTAGGGGTTTTTGGGTGATTGTTTTTTGGTGGGACTTGACTTTTTAGTGTGAGCTTTTTCTTGTAAGGGGGTTTTGGGTTGCTTGTTTAGTGGTGGGGAAACACGGGGGATTGGGGTTAGGGGTGTGATGTTTACTGGTGTGGGGATTTGATTTGTTTCGTGGAGGGGGCTTGTTAATTTGGTGAGCCCTGGTTGTTTTTGGGGGAAAACTACCGATAACCGGGGGGAAAGAAATTTTGGGGAAGCTTTGCCCCTTTTCTTTCCAAATGTAAAAAACGTTTGAAAGGGGAAAGAAATTTAATTGTCCCCCACAAAAGGGTTTTTGGGACTTGATTTTTTTCCCACATGGTGCGGCAAACCTTCATCACTGTGACCCCAACATTTTCCTTTTTCCCACCCATTGGTTGGAAAAGCAAAAACGATGCTCCCACATGTGAGAAAAAAAACTGTTTTTTCTAAAAACTTGCAACAAAACAAAAAATTCTCCCAATTAGACCAAATTATTTTTATAAATTTTTGGGCACTTTGGGTCTCCGTTTTTTAAAACCCCCTCACCCAGGTTGGGCAACCTACTTTTTATCCACTTTTTGTGGAGAAAAAATTTTTTGTTTCCTGGAAAAAGAACTCGAAACCCGTCTTACAAGGCAACCTTTTTAAGTTTTTTTAAAACTAATTTTAAACAAAACCCGGTGAGCAAACACTGATTTTTCCCCAGTGGTGGAGCAACATGACCTTTTTCCCCCACAGTGGGGACAATTTAATTGGTCTCCCACAGTGGTGGAGCAACAGACCTTGTCTCCCACGTGGGAGAAAACATGCCTTGTCTCCCCGTGGTGGGCAACACTGACCTTGTCTCCACAGTGGTGGAGAAACACTGCCCTTGTCCCACAGTGGGGGAGCAACATGACCTTGTCTCCCCAGTGGTGGGCAACAGACCTTGTCTCCACAGGGGTGGAGAACATGCCTTGTCCCCCCAAGGGGGGAGAAACCCCATGCCCTTGTCCCCCACATGGGGAAAACATGACCTTGTCTCCCACGTGGTGGAGCAACACTGCCCTTTGTCTCCCACAGGGTGGGCAACACTGACCTTGTTCCCCCCTTGGGGGAGCAACACTGACCTTGTCCCACGTGGGGGGCAACACTGACCTTGTCTCCCACAGTGGTGGAGAAAACACTGACCTTGTCCCCCAAGGGTTTGGGCAAACTGACCTTGTCTCCCACATGGGGGAGCAACAATTTGCCCTTGCTCCACATGGGGGGCAAAAACATGACCTTGTCCCCACAGTGGGGGGAGCAACAGCTTGTCCCCAGTGGTGGGCAAACTAAACCTTGTCTCCACGTGGTGGGCAACACTGACCTTGCCCCTCCCACAGTGTGGAGCAAACATGACCTTGTCCCCCGTGGTGGAGCAAAAAGCCCTTTTTCCCCAAAAGTGGTGGAGAAACACTGCCCTTGTCTCCCACGTGGTGGAGCAAACTGCCCTTTGTCTCCCACAGGGGAGAAAAACACTGCCTTGTCCCACATGGTGGAGAAAACACGTGTCCCCCACAGTGGTGGGCAAAAAATGACCTTGTCCCCACATGGTGGAGCAACTGACCTTGTTCCCCAGGGGGAGCAACCTGACCTTGTCCCCAAAAGGGGTGGGAAAAACATGACCTTGTCTCCCACATGGGTGGAGAAACTGCCCTTTTGTCTCCCCCAGGGGTGGAGCAAACGACTTGTCCCCAAAAGTGGTGGGCAAAATGACCTTGTTCCCACTGGTGGGCAAATGCCTTTGTCTCCCACAGTGGTGGAGCAAACTGCCCCGTTCCAACTGGGGGGGAAAACTGACCTTTTTCCCCCAACATGGTGGCAAATGACCTTGTCCCCACTGGGGGAGAAAACTGACCTTGTTCCCACATGGGGGGAGCAACACTGACCTTTTTCCCCCCCACAGGGTGGGCAAACCTGACCTTGTCTCCCACGGGTGGTAAACACGCCCCGTCCCCCAACTGGGAGAAACACTGATTTTGTCTCCCACGGGTGAGCAAATGCCTTGTCCCCCCACAGGGTGGAGCAACAGACCTTGTTCCCACAGGGGTGGGCAACATGCCTTGTCTCCCACATGGTGGGCAAACGCCCCTTTTGTCTCCCACAGTGGTGGGCAAAACTGCCCTTGTCCCCCAAAATGGTGGAGCAACACGACCTTGTCTCCCAAAGGGGTGGAGAAAAATGCCCTTGTCTCCCAGTGGTGGAGCAACAGCCTTTCTACACATGGGGAGCAACACTGACTTGTTCCCACATGGTGCGAAAACACGACCTTGTTTCCACATGGTGGAGAAAACACTGCCCTTTGGGGTCTACCACATGGGGAGCAAACTGACCTTGTCACCACAGGTGGAGAAACCTGCCCTTGTCTACCCACGGTGAGCAACACTGCCCTTGTCTCCACATGGTGAGCAACACTGCCCTTGTCCCACAGTGGTGGAGAAAACATGACCTTGTCTACCCACACTGGGGAGCAAACTGCCTTGTCTCCCACATGGGGAGCAACACGCCTTGTCTCCCACATGGGGGAAAACACTGACCTTGTCCCCCACAGTGGTGGGCAACATGATTTTCTCCCCAGGGGGTGGAGCCCAAAACCACTGACCTTGTCCCCACATGGTGAGCAACACTGCCCTTGCTCCCACGTGGTGGGGACAAAAGCCCTTGTCCCCCCACATGGTGGAGAAAAACACTACCTTGTCTCCACATGGGGGAGAACAGCCTTGTCCCCAACAGTGGTGGGACAACACTGACCTTTCCCCAAGGGGGGTGGACCCAAACACTGATTTGTCTCCCACAGTGGTGGAGCAACACTGACCTTGTCTCCCACAGTGGTGGAGCAACACTGACCTTGTCTCCCACAGTGGTGGAGCAACACTGACCTTGTCTCCCACAGTGGTGGAGCAACACTGACCTTGTCCCCACAGTGGTGGAGCAACAATGCCCTTGTCTCCCAGTGGGGAGAAAAATGACCTTGTTCCCAAGGGTGGAGCCCCACTGACTTGTCTCCACATGGTGACAACACTGAACTTGTCTCCCACAGGGGGGGAGCAACACTGCCCCCTTCTCCCCATGGTGGAGAAAAAAGACCTTGTCTACCACGGGTGGAGAACACTGCCCCTTGCTCCCCCATGGGGGGAAAACCAACCCCCACGGGGGGACCTGGTTTTCTCCCCACAGGGGGGGAAAGCAACAAAAATTCACCACACTGGTGGACCCAACATCCCCCTTGTCTACCACACGGGTTGCACAACATGCCCTTGTTACCACACGGGTGGAGCAACACGACTTGTTCCCCCAATGGTGGAGCAACACTGACCTTTCTCCCAACACGGGGGACAACATGATTTTTTACCCACTGTGAGAACACTGACCTTTCACCAAAAAGGGGGGAGCAATGCCCTTTGTCTACCACACTGGGGAGCAAAAAAACCCACGGGGGGAAACCCCTTTCTCACCGCTTTGGGAGCAACACTGCCCTTGTCTACCACACTGGTGGAGCAACAGGGTTTTGTCTCCAACGGTGCAGAACACTGCCCCTTGTTACCACTTGGTAAAGCAACCGACCTTTTTAAACCCCCGGGGGGAGCAACACTGACTTGTTACCAGGTGGGGGGAGCAACACTGATTTTGTTACCCCGTGGGCAAAAAACGCCTTGTCTACCCACTGTGCACAACATGCCCTTGTCTCCACAGTGGTGGAGAAAACACTGACCTTGTCCCCAACACTGGTGGAGAAAACATGACCTTGTTTTCCACATGGTGAGCAACATGATTGTTCCACACTGGGGAGCCAGCCTTGTTACCCCCCTGGGCAGCAACAGACTTTTTCCCACATGGGGGACAACACTGACCTTGTCAAAACCCCACTGTGGGAAAACACTGCCCTTTGTTCCACATGGTGGGCAACACGACTTGTCTACACAGGGGTGGAGCAAACCCCTTGTTTACCCACTGGGGGAACACTGCCCCTTGTTTCCCACACGGTGAGCAACACTGACCTTTTACCAACGGTGCAGCAAAAGCCCTTGTTACCCACTGGTGGGAGCAACATGACTTTGTTAAACTGGGGGCAACACTGACCTTGCTACCCATGGTGGAGCAACACTAAACCTTGTTCCACTGGGGGAGCAACACTGCCCTTGTTACCACACTGGTGGAGCAACATTCCCTTGTCTACCCCCACGGGGTGGAGCAACACTGATTGTCAAAACCCCGGTGGCAACACTGCCTTTGTTCCCACACTGGGCACAACATTTGACTTGTCTCACATGGGGACAACATAAATTGTTACCACATGGTGGAGCAACACTGATTTTCCACACTGGTGCGCCACGACCTTGTTACCCACTGGGGGAGCACATGACCTTGTCTACCACATTGGGGCAAACCTGCCTTGTCTACCACATGGTGGAGAAACATGCCTTGTCTACCACCTGGTGGAGCAACCCAGTTCCCATCGTTTTTGGGTTTTAAAAACAACATCGGTCACTAAAAAGGGGGTTGCTACTCCCAGGATGTATAACAAACTTGGGCAGTAGTGACCTTAACTTTTGTGAAAAAACCCCTGGAGTATGGAGGGTTTCGAGGGTGAAGCCCCGGAACCCGGTCTGAGACCCCGTCTGAGACCAGGTTAAACTGGGACCAGGTCTGGGTAACTACTGCAGGGGAAAAATTCCGGTGCACACATGGCTGTTTATCTGGACTTAATGTGAACCTTTACTAGAGATTCTAACCCTTTTTCACTTTGGAATTATGTTTAAAAAAAAAACAAGTTGTAAATGAAACCTGTGGAACATTTTGGGTTTTTCTTTCAAATAAACATACCCCAAAGTTCCTAATTTTTCATTTTCTACTTGAAAAATGTAGTACGAAAAGTTAGGCGAATAAAGTGTGAAGGGGGAGGAGTCGGGATAATTTCTTATTTCCTTCACCCCCTTTTTAATGATAAATTTTTTGTTTTGCTGTGAGGGAAAAATTTCTGGGATTTAGTATGGGAAATTTTTTTTACCCTGCCCTCATACCTTCGTGCCTCGGACCATGTTCACGCACCTTAATGCACCCCATTTTCTCCCCACCCACACAGTAAGCCTTTTCTTTCTTTTTTTTTATCCGAGCATCATTACCTTTTGCCCACTAAACAAGAAGAATCAATGGGCCTATACTCAAACTTGGCTTTTTGACTACCCCCCAAAATAAGCTTGAACACCTTTTCAGTAACCAACTTGAAACACCTTATCCCCTCTATTATCAAGCTTGAAACCTACCTTGCACTACTGGGGCACATTTCGTCTGCCCCTAAAGAGCATAAGCGCCCCCTGCTCGTACCAAAAATTTGAAGCACTTTTTATGTGGGCCCCCCCAAATCGAAGCATCTTTTCCCGTGCCCCGTTTGAATCAAATTTTTTTGTCCCCTACCCCTATTTAAAAACACCCCCCTGTTTTCTATTCAGATTTGAAACAATTCCCGTCCCATATCAAGACTTAAACACCTTGTCCCAATGGTTTTAATTTTGGGGTTGAAACCTTCCCCGCGCAGCTACCTTGAAACACTTTCCCGCGCAGCTACCCTTTAAAAAACTTCCCGGCGCTTTCCCCGAAACACTCCCGCCAGCTACCTGAAACCTTCCTGGCAACAACCCTGAAACTCTTCTTGCGCAGCTACCATGAAACTCTCCCTGCGGGATACCCTGAAACACTTTCTGCGCGCACCCTGAAACACTTCCCGCGCCCGCCCCCTGAAACACTTTTCCCCGCAGCCCCCTGAAAACATTACCCCCGCTAACCTGAAAAATTTTTTTCCGGCAGTACCCTGAAAAACTTCGCGCAGTACCCTGAAACATTCCGACACTACCCTGAAACCTTCCCGGCAGCTCCCTTAAGCACTTTGCGCACTACCTTAAAACTTCCCGCAGCTACCCTGAAACATTCCTGCGCAGCTACCCTGAAGCACTTCCTGCGCAGTTCCTGAAACACTTCCTGCCGCTCCCTGAAACACTTTCCTGCGCAGCTACCGTAAAACCTTCCGTGCGTACCCGAAACACTTCCGTGCAGTACCCCGAAACCATTCCCGCGCAGCTCCGTGAAAACTTCCCCCGCAGTACATGAAACATTCCCGCGCAGCTACCCTAAAAACCTTCCTGCGAGCAAAAGTGAAGCATTTTTTCCCGCGCGTCCCCGAATCCTTCCCCGCGACCTCCGTGAAGCACTTCCCGGGGCACCTCCCCGAAACTTTCCGCGCGCTACCCTGGGAAACCTTCCGCGCGTACCGAACACTTCCTGGCATACCCTAAGCATTCCCCACCCCACCGAATCACTTCCCCGGAGCTACCGTAAGCACTTCCCGCCAGCTACCCCGAAAATTCCCCCGCAGCTAACGTGAAACCTTCCGCGCAGACCCCGAAACCTTCCCGCGCCCCGCTACGGGGAAGCACTTTCTGCGCAGCTCCCTGAAACAAATTCCCCCCCCAGCTACCCTGAAAATTCCGCGCAGTACCCCAAACACTTTCCCGCGCAGCTACCCTGAAGCCCTTCCCGCGCAGCTACCCGAAAAAAAACCCTTTCCGCGCAGACCGGGGAAGCACTTCCTGCCAGCTAAAAAATTGGGGGCACCCCCTTTGGGCTCCCAATCCCCCGGAGCACCCCCTTCCCCGTGCAGTCCTGAACAATTCCCCCAGCTACCGTAAACACCCCCGGTCCCCAAAAAATTCCCCGATTTGAAACACATCGCGACCAAACAACCTTTCCCCCGCAAATACCCCGAAACCTTCCTGCGAGACCGTGAAACACTTCCCGCAGTACCTGAAACATTTCCCGGCAGCTACCCTTTAACACTTTTCCCGCGCCGTACCCGAAAACTTCCCCGCGCAAATTCCCGAAATTCCCTGCGCGCTACCTGAAACTTCCTGCGCAGCTACCCTGAAACACTTCCGCGCAGTACCCCGAAAAAACTTCCGCGCTACCTGACACTTTCCCAGCTACCTGAAACCTTCCCCCGCAGCTACCTGAAGCACTTCCCCGCGAAGCAAACCTTGAAGCAAATCCCGCGCATTACCCCAAACCCCTTCCGCGCGCAACCCCAACACTTTTTGCCGCTACCCTAAAACACTTCCTTGCGCACCCCCAAAACTTCCCGGCAGCTCCGAAAACCCCTTCCTGCGCAGCTACCTGAAACACTTTCCCCCGGGGCTACCCTGAAAAACTTTTGCGCAGCACCATCACTTCTGGCAGACCTGAAAACCTTTCCGCGCAGCTACCCTGAACACTTCCCGGCAACTAGTGAAACACTTCCGGGCCCCCAAAACCCCCGGGAATCCCCACTTCTGCGCAGTACCCTGAAGGCCCTTCCCGGAAATCCCCGAAACACTTCCCCTCCCGGCAAAAAACCCTACCGTGAAGCATTCCCGCGCGCTTACCTGAAACACTTCCGGCAGCTCCCCCAAACACTTCTGCGAGTACCGGAACACTCCGGCAGACCCTAACACTTCCGCGCAGTACCCCAAAAAAATTCCCCCCGCAACTACCGTGAAGACTTCCGCGCACTACCCCGAAAACATTCCCGCGCAGTACCCTGAAACCTTCCGCGCAGTACCCCGAAACATTCCCGCGCAGCTACCGAACATTCCCGCGCAGCTACCTGAACACTTCCCGAGTACCTGAAAACTTTCCGCGCAGTACCGTGAAAACCCTTCCCGCACTACCCCCGAAACACTTCCTGCGACTACCCTGAACACTCCTGCGCACTACCCCGAAACACTTCCGGCAGTACCCGTTACCTTCCTGCGAGCTACCCGGAAAACACTTCCCGGCAGCCCACCCTGGAAAACATTCCCGCGCAGTACCCCCGAACATTTTTCCCGCGCAAATACCCCAAAAAAAATTCCTTTTTGAACCCGAAACATTCCGCGCAGCTCCCGGGCTGGAACCCCACCTTTCCCCCGCTCCGTGAAGCACTTCCCCGCGCAGCTACCTGAAACCTTCCGCCAGCTACCGTTTTTGAAAACCCAAACTTTTTCCCCCCCCTTTTTCCCGCTACCAGAAGCCCTTCCTTCGCGCTACGCCCCCCGGAAAAAAATCCGCGCAGCTACCCTGAAAAAATTTCCGGCGCTACCTAACCCTTTTCCCGCCAGCTAAACCCCCGGAAATGAAACTTCCGCGCAGCCCCCAAAAAACCCCCGGAAGTAAAATTCCCGGCCCGTACCCCCGAAAAAAATTCCTGCGCGTAACGTGAACATTTTCCTGCGCAGCACCCTGAACACTTCCTGCGCAGTACGTGAACACTTCCTGCGCAGCTACCCTGATCCTTCTGCCAGCTACCGGAAGACTTTCCCGCGCCTACCCTGAAAATTCCCCCCCCCAGCTCCCTGAAGACTTCCTCGCAGCTTAAACCCAAAACTTCCCCGCCCCCCCGCTCCTGAAGCCCTTTTGGAGCACCTGAAAACACTTCCCCCGCAGCTCCGGAAGCTTCCGGCAGCTACCCTGAAAAACACTTCCCGCCGGGTACCTGAAAACATTTCCCGCGCAGTACCCTGAAACACTTCCGCGCAGCTACCCCTGAAACACTTCCCGGAGCTACCCTGAAACACTTCAGCGCAGTACCCGAAACACTTCCTGCCGCTACCGTGAAGACTTCCCGCCCCGTCCCGAAACACTTCCGCGCAGCACCTAAAAGCAACTTTTCTTGCGCAGCTTCCCCTGGATGGCCTTCCTGCGCAGCTACCCTAAAAACCCTTCCGGCGCTACCCCTGAACACTTCCTGGAGCTACCCTGAAGCATTCCTGCCCAAATACCCGAAACACTTCCCCCCGGGGCTACCCCGAAGCACTTTTCGCGCAGCTACCGTATGCACTTCCTGCGCAGTACCCTTAAAAAGCTTGCGCAGTACCCCTGAAGACTTTGCGAAGCTACCGTGAAGCACTTCCTGGACTACCGAAACATTCCCGCCAGTAACTGAAGCACTTCCTGGAGCTACCCTGAAACACTTCCCGGCGCACCCGAAAAATTCCTGCGCAGCTACCCTGAAAAAATCCCCACTTCTGCGCAGCTACCGTGAAGCATTCCCGCGAGCTACCCGAAACTTCCTGCCAGCTCCCTGTACACTTCCGCGCGCTCCGTGAAGCACTTCCCGCGCAGCTACCCAAACACTTCCGGCGCTACCCTAAAAAACTTCCGCGCAGTACGTGAAACACTTCCTGCGCAGTACCCCGAAACACTTCCCGCCAGTACGTGAAACACTTCCCCCCGAAACTACCCTGAACACTTCCTGGCAGTCCTGATAAAACCTGCGCGTACCGTGAAGCACTTTCTGGCAGTACCCTGAAACTTCCGCGCACTAGTGAAAAACTCCCTTCCTGAAAACAGCCCCTGAAAACTTCCCGCGCAGTAAAAGTGAAAATTCCGCGAGCTACCTGAAACACTTCCCGCGCACTCCGTAACCTTCCCGCGAGACCCTGAAACATTCCCCCAGCTACCCTGAAGCCCCCTTCCCCCCCCGTACCCTGAAACATTCCCGCGCATACCTAAAACTTCCCTTCCCCCCAGCTAATGAACACTTAGCGAAACTACCGTGAAGCACTTCCGCGCAAGGCTAAACCCCAAACACTTCCGCGCAGCTACCCTGAACCTTCCTGCGCAGCAATGAACTTTTCCCGCCCAATACCCCAAAAACTTCCGCCACACCCCGAAAAACTTTTGCGCGCTACCCTGAAACTTCCGCGCCTACCCTTAAACCTTCCGGCAGCTACCCTGAACACTTTTCCCGGAAACTACCCCTGAACACTTCCGCGCAGCTACCCCGAAACACTTCCCCCCGCGCTACCGTTTAAGCACTTCCGCGCAGCTACCTGAAACCTTTCTCGCGTACCCGATACACTTCCTGCGCAGCACCCGAAAACTTCCGCGCAGCTACCCCGAAAACCTTTCCCGCCAGCTACCCTGAAACCTTCCCCCGCAGCTACCCCAAACACTTCCGGCAGCTACCTAAACCTTCCGCGCAGCTACCGTGAAAAAACACTTCCGCGCGCTACCCTGAAAACCCCGCGCGCTACCCTAAAAACTTCCGCGCAGCACCCTGAAGCATTCCGCGCAGCTACCCTGAACAAATTCCTGCGCACTACCGGAAGACTTCCCGCGAGCTACCCGAAAACCCCTTTCCCGGCCCGCTCCTGTACAATTCCTGCGCACTTATGAACACTTCCCCCCCCCAGCTAAACCCCGAAACACTTTTGGCGCTACCGTGAAGCATTCCTGCAAAACTCCCTAACACTTCCGCGCAGTACCCCTGAAGCCTTCCCGGGGTCCCGAAAAAAACTTCCCCGCGTTTCCCTGAAAAACTTCCGGCAGCTAAACCCCGAAACACTTCCTGCCACTACCCCACCTTCCCCCCCCAGCTACCCCGAAAAAACCCTTCCCGCGCAGCTACCGTGAAGACTTCCGCGCAGCTCCCTGAAAACTTCCGCGGTACCCGAAACACTTCCTGCGCAGTACCGTGAAGCACTTCCCGCGCAGCTACCCTGAAAACTTCCCGGGCTACCCCCAAAAATTCCCGCGCAGCACCCTGAAAACTTCCGGGCACTACCCCGAAAAACTTCCGCGCGTACCCTGAAACACTCCCCGCAGTACCTGAACACTTCCGCGCAGTACCTGAACACTTCCCGCCTACCCTGAACATTCCGCCGGTACCCTGATTTCCTTCCCGCCGCACCTTGGGATTCCCGCGCACTACCCGAAACACTTTCCCCCCAGTACCCTGCCTCCCCTGGCGCTGGGGAACCCTTCCCGGCAAAGCCCCTTTCGGATGAACCTTCCGCGCGCTCCGAAAAATTTGGAGGAAACCCCCCCGGGGGGGGAAACTTTGGGCAGCTACCCCCGAAACACTTCCTGGGATACCTGAACACTTCCCCCCAACTACCTGAAACACTTCCGCGCAATTCCGTGAACATTCCCGCGCTACCCCGAAACACTTCCCGCGCAGCTACCTGAACACTTCCTGCCACCCACCCCGAAACACTTCCTGCGCAGCTACCCTGACCTTTTTGCCAGCTACCCTGAAAATTCCTGCGCACTACCGTGAAGCATTCCTGCGCAGTACCCCGAAAAACTTCCTGCCAGTACCTGAAACACTTCCGGCACTACCCTGAACACTTCCTGGCAGCTACCCTAAACTTCCCGCGCAGCTACTTAAAACTTCCCGCGAGAAACCCGAAAACATTTCCTGCGCAGTACCCTGAACATTTCCGCCACTACCCGAAACACTTCCGCGATACCCTGAACACTTCCTGCGCGTACCTGAAGCCTTCCTGCCCAGCTACGAAACACTTCCCGCGAGCTACCCCGAACATTTTCCCGCCAGTACCCTGAAACATTCCGCCAGCTACCGAAACACTTCCCGCCGCTACCCTGAAACACTTTGCCGCTACCTGAAAAAAATTTGGCACTACCCTGAAACACTTCCCCGCAGCTACCCCCACTTCCGCCAGCACCCTGAAACACTTCCTGCGCGCTAAAACCCTGAAGCATTTCCCGCGCAGCTACCCCAAAAAACTTCTGCGCAGCTACCCTAAAAAACTTCCTGCCAGCTACCGTAAGCCTTCCGCCGACTACCCTAAAAAATTTCCCCCGCGGGTACCCTGAAACACTTCTTTGGGACTACCCTGAAACACTTCCGGCAGCTACCCTGAAACACTTCCCCGCGCAGCTACCGTGAAGCACTTCCGCGCATTTCCCTGGAAACATTCCTGCGCGCTACCCTGAAAAAACTTCCCGCGCGCCCGTGAACCTTCCCCCGGGAGCTACCCTAAACACTTCCGCGCGGCACCCTGAACCTTCCCGCGCGCTACCCTGAAAAACTTCCGCGCAGTACAGACACTTCCCGCAGCACCTGAACACTTCCTGCGCAGCTTACCCCCGAAACATTTTATGCAGCTACCCGAAAAAACCTTTTTGCCCAGCTCCCTGTCCCCCCTTGCAACTTTCCCCGAAACACTTCCTGCGCAGCTTAAAAGTTTAAGGGCTTCCCCCCAACTACCCCCAAAAATTCCCGCGCCCGGTTTCCCGAAACACCCCCGGCAGGGGGAAACTGAACACTGCCCGGGTTTTTAAAAATTCCGCGCAAAGGGGGGGGAACATTCCGCAGTCTGGGAAAACTGAACCCCCCCCTGATAAACTTTCCCCCAGGCAGGGGGGGGGGAACTTCCGCCAGTGTATTTGGAAGGACTGAAACATTTTTTAGGGGGGGGGATTCCAGCTTAGGGGGGAAGCTGTCCCCTTCGGGAAACTTAAGCTTTAGGGAAAATTTCCGGGTTCAGGGGAAAAGGGCTGCAGCATAAAAATACCACAGGTAGGGGGGGGAATTGCGGTTAGGGGAGGGACCCACCACCCCGTGTAGGGGGGGAGAGGGCTGTACCCGCAGTGTAGGGGGAGGGACTTACCGCATGTCAGGGGGGAGGGCTGTACAGCATGTCAGGGTGGAGAGGACTTTCCAGCGTGTCAGGGTGGAGAGGACTGTACCCGCAGTGTCAGGGAAGGGGGGATGACCAGCAGTGTCAGGGGGGGGGATGTACCCGAGTGTGGGTGAGAGGGGTGTACCCGCAGTGTCAGGGTGGAGAGGATGTCAGCAGGTCAGGGGGGGAGGGCTGCCCGCATGTCGGGGGTGGAGGGACTTACCAGCATGTCAGGGGGGAGGGACTGTACCCGAGTGTCAGGGGGGAGGACTTACACAGGGGCAGGGGGAGAGGACGCCAGCAGTGTAGGGGGGGAAAAACTGTACCAGCAGTGTCAGGGGGGGAGGGCTGTCCAGCAGTTCAGGGGGGAGAGGCTGTACCCCAGTGTCAGGGAGGGGGGGGACCCGTACAAAGGCTGGGTCAGGGTGGAGAGGACTGTACCAGCAGTGTCAGGGAGGGGAGGACTGTACCAGCAGTGTCAGGGTGGAGAGGACTGTACCAGCAGTGTCAGGGTGGAGAGGACTGTACCAGCAGTGTCAGGGTGGAGAGGACTGTACCAGCAGTGTCAGGGTGGGGAGGACTGTACCAGCAGTGTCAGGGTGGAGAGGACTGTACCAGCAGTGTCAGGGAGGGGAGGACTGTACCAGCAGTGTCAGGGTGGAGAGGACTGTACCGCATGTCAGGGGGGGGAGGATGTCCCCAGCATGTCAGGGTGGAGGGACTGTACCAGCGTGTCAGGAGTGGGGAAAGCAGCATGTCAGGGTGGGGTACTTTTCCCAGCTGTCAGGGTGGAGGGGACTGTACCAGCAGTGTCAGGGGGGGAAAAGAGGACTTTTACCCATGTAGGGGGGGAGGACTGTAAAAGCAGTGTCGGGGTTTGGGGGACCTTTTCCAGCGGGTGTCAGGGGGAGAGGACTGTACCAAGTGTCGGGGTAGGGGGGGACTGAAACCAGCAGGGTCGGGGGGGGAAGGACTTTTCCGGGCAGTGCCCAGGGTGGGGAGGAACTGTACCAGCAGTGCGGGGTTGGAGGGCTGTACCAGCATTTTCCGGGAGGGGGAACTTTTCCCAGCAGTGTCAGGGTGGAGGGGGAACTTTCCCAGCAGTGTCAGGGGGGGAGGCCCTGTACCGGGCAGGGGAAAGGGGGGGGGGTGGGGGGGTTAACTGTCCCAAAGCAGTGTCAGGGTGGAGAGGACTGAAACCAGCAGGGGTCAGGGGGGGAGGCTGTCCAGCATGCCCGGGTGGGAGGCCCTTTTACCACAGTTTCAGGGAGGGGGGGAAACTGCCCAGCATTTGTCAGGGGGGAGGCCCGTACCAGCATTTGGTCGGGGGTAAAGGGGGGAAAGTCCCAGCAGTGTCAGGGGGGGGGAAACTGTCCCAAGCATGTCAGGGGGGAAAGAGGAATTGTCCCGCATTTGGTTCAGGGTGGGGGAAAACTGTACCAGCAGTTCAGGGAGGGGGACTTTTACCAGCAGTGTCAGGGGGGGGGGGGGACTTTTTCCAGCAGTGTCAGGGAGGGGAGGACTGTATCACCCATTTGTGGTGGAAAAGGACTGTCCCGCGTGTCAGGGAGGGGGGGACTGTCCCCGCAGTGGTCAGGGGGGGGGGATGTACCAGCAGTGTCAGGGGGGAGGACTGAAACCAGCATTTGTCAGGGGGGGGGAGGACTGAACCAGCATGTAGGGAGGGGAGGATTTGTACCCCGTGTCAGGGGGGAAAAGGGCCCTGTCCCGCATGTCAGGGGGGGGAGGAGTCCAGCAGGGGCCCAGGGGGAAAAAGGACTGTCCACCCGTTTTTTCCCAGGGAGGGGAGGACTGCCCAGCATGTCAGGGGGGAGGACTGTACCAGCAGTGTCGGGGTGGAAAAGGACTGTCCCAGAGTGTCAAAAAACAAGGGAGGGGGGGGGGACTGTACAGCATTGTCAGGGAGGGGGGGACCTGAAACCAGCAGGTCGGGGAGGGGGGGACTGTACCAGCATGTCAGGGGGGGAAACGTTCCAGCAGTGCCCAGGGAGGGGGGGAAATTTGTACCAGCAGTGTCAGGGAGGGGAGACTTACCAGATGTCAGGGGGGAGGACTGAACCCAGCATTTGTCAGGGTGGGGGGGGGCTTTTCCAGCAGTTTTCCAGGGGGGGGGACGTCCCAGCGTGCCCCAAGGTGGGGGACGTACCACCAGTGCGGGGGGGGGAGGATTTGAAACCAGAAAGTGTCAGGGTGGAGAGGAGCTGTACCAAAAGTGCCCGGGGAGGGGAGGACTGTCCCCGGCATGTCAGGGTGGAGAGGACTGTCCCCAGCATTTGTCAGGGAGGGGGGGGACTGAAACCAGCGTGTCAGGGTGGGGGGAACTGTACCACAGTGTCAGGGTGGAGGGGACTGTACCACGTGTCAGGGTGGAGGGGAAATGTCCCACCCAGTGTCAGGGGGGGAAGGACTGAAACCACCCAAGTTTCAGGGGGGGGGGGCCTGTACCACAGTGTCGGGTGGGGAGGACTGTACCAGCAGTGTCAGGGGGAGAGGATTTGTCCCGGGCCATGTAAAGGGTGGGGGAGGACTGTCCCAGCAGTGTCAGGGGGGGAGGACGGTACCGGCAGTGCCCGGGGTGGAAGGCTGTACCAGCAGTGTCAGGGGGGGAGGCCCTGAACCAAGCAGTGTGGGGGGGGTGGGGGACGAAACCAGCGGGTTTCAGGATGGAAAACTGTACCAGCATTGTTCGGGTGGGAGGACTGCCCAAGAGGTCAGGGGGGAGGACTGTCCCAGCAGTGGTCAGGGGGGGGGGACTTTTACCGGGCGTGTCAGGGGGGGAGGACTGTCCCAAACATTGTCAGGGGGGGGAAAGGACTGTCCCAGCAGTTAGGGGGGAAGGACTGTACCAGCAGTGCCGGGGAGGGGAGGACTCCCCCAGCAGTGTCAGGGGGGAGGGGGCCCTGTACCACAGTGTCAGGGGGGAGGACTGAAACAGCAGTGTCAGGGGGGAGGGAACGGGTACCAGCAGGGGTCATGGAGGGGTACTGTCCCACAGTGTCAGGGGGGAAAAGACTTTTCCCAGCAGTGTCAGGAGGGAGGCCCTTTTCCAGAAAGTGTCAGGGGGGGGGGACTTTTCCCAGCATTTGGCGGGGAAAGGGGAGGACTGTACCAGCAGTGTCAGGGTGGAGGGGATGTACCAGAAGTGTCGGGGGGTTGGGGAAATGTACCAGATGTCGGGGGAGGGGGGGACTGTACCAAGCAGTGTCGGGGAGGGGAGGACTGTACCCCCCAAGTGTCAGGGAGGGGAGGACTTTTTACCACCCCAGTGTCAGGGGGGGGGGCCCTGTCCCAGCAGGTCGGGGGGTGGGAGAAGGGGGGGGTCCAGCATTTGTCAGGGAGGGGGGGGACTGTACCGGGCAGTGTGGGGGAGGGGAGGACTGTCCCCGCAGTGCCCCCCCCAGGGGGGGGGAGGGACGTACCAGCATTTGCAGGGTGGAGGGGGGGGGGGGGGGGGGGGGGGGGGGGGGGGGGGGGGGGGGGGGGGGGGGGGGGGGGGGGGGGGGGGGGGGGGGGGGGGGGGGGGGGGGGGGGGGGGGGGGGGGGGGGGGGGGGGGGGGGGGGGGGGGGGGGGGGGGGGGGGGGGGGGGGGGGGGGGGGGGGGGGGGGGGGGGGGGGGGGGGGGGGGGGGGGGGGGGGGGGGGGGGGGGGGGGGGGGGGGGGGGGGGGGGGGGGGGGGGGGGGGGGGGGGGGGGGGGGGGGGGGGGGGGGGGGGGGGGGGGGGGGGGGGGGGGGGGGGGGGGGGGGGGGGGGGGGGGGGGGGGGGGGGGGGGGGGGGGGGGGGGGGGGGGGGGGGGGGGGGGGGGGGGGGGGGGGGGGGGGGGGGGGGGGGGGGGGGGGGGGGGGGGGGGGGGGGGGGGGGGGGGGGGGGGGGGGGGGGGGGGGGGGGGGGGGGGGGGGGGGGGGGGGGGGGGGGGGGGGGGGGGGGGGGGGGGGGGGGGGGGGGGGGGGGGGGGGGGGGGGGGGGGGGGGGGGGGGGGGGGGGGGGGGGGGGGGGGGGGGGGGGGGGGGGGGGGGGGGGGGGGGGGGGGGGGGGGGGGGGGGGGGGGGGGGGGGGGGGGGGGGGGGGGGGGGGGGGGGGGGGGGGGGGGGGGGGGGGGGGGGGGGGGGGGGGGGGGGGGGGGGGGGGGGGGGGGGGGGGGGGGGGGGGGGGGGGGGGGGGGGGGGGGGGGGGGGGGGGGGGGGGGGGGGGGGGGGGGGGGGGGGGGGGGGGGGGGGGGGGGGGGGGGGGGGGGGGGGGGGGGGGGGGGGGGGGGGGGGGGGGGGGGGGGGGGGGGGGGGGGGGGGGGGGGGGGGGGGGGGGGGGGGGGGGGGGGGGGGGGGGGGGGGGGGGGGGGGGGGGGGGGGGGGGGGGGGGGGGGGGGGGGGGGGGGGGGGGGGGGGGGGGGGGGGGGGGGGGGGGGGGGGGGGGGGGGGGGGGGGGGGGGGGGGGGGGGGGGGGGGGGGGGGGGGGGGGGGGGGGGGGGGGGGGGGGGGGGGGGGGGGGGGGGGGGGGGGGGGGGGGGGGGGGGGGGGGGGGGGGGGGGGGGGGGGGGGGGGGGGGGGGGGGGGGGGGGGGGGGGGGGGGGGGGGGGGGGGGGGGGGGGGGGGGGGGGGGGGGGGGGGGGGGGGGGGGGGGGGGGGGGGGGGGGGGGGGGGGGGGGGGGGGGGGGGGGGGGGGGGGGGGGGGGGGGGGGGGGGGGGGGGGGGGGGGGGGGGGGGGGGGGGGGGGGGGGGGGGGGGGGGGGGGGGGGGGGGGGGGGGGGGGGGGGGGGGGGGGGGGGGGGGGGGGGGGGGGGGGGGGGGGGGGGGGGGGGGGGGGGGGGGGGGGGGGGGGGGGGGGGGGGGGGGGGGGGGGGGGGGGGGGGGGGGGGGGGGGGGGGGGGGGGGGGGGGGGGGGGGGGGGGGGGGGGGGGGGGGGGGGGGGGGGGGGGGGGGGGGGGGGGGGGGGGGGGGGGGGGGGGGGGGGGGGGGGAAAAAAAAAAAAAAAAAAAAAAAAAAAAAAAAAAAAAAAAAAAAAAAAAAAAAAAAAAAAAAAAAAAAAAAAAAAAAAAAAAAAAAAAAAAAAAAAAAAAAAAAAAAAAAAAAAAAAAAAAAAAAAAAAAAAAAAAAAAAAAAAAAAAAAAAAAAAAAAAAAAAAAAAAAAAAAAAAAAAAAAAAAAAAAAAAAAAAAAAAAAAAAAAAAAAAAAAAAAAAAAAAAAAAAAAAAAAAAAAAAAAAAAAAAAAAAAAAAAAAAAAAAAAAAAAAAAAAAAAAAAAAAAAAAAAAAAAAAAAAAAAAAAAAAAAAAAAAAAAAAAAAAAAAAAAAAAAAAAAAAAAAAAAAAAAAAAAAAAAAAAAAAAAAAAAAAAAAAAAAAAAAAAAAAAAAAAAAAAAAAAAAAAAAAAAAAAAAAAAAAAAAAAAAAAAAAAAAAAAAAAAAAAAAAAAAAAAAAAAAAAAAAAAAAAAAAAAAAAAAAAAAAAAAAAAAAAAAAAAAAAAAAAAAAAAAAAAAAAAAAAAAAAAAAAAAAAAAAAAAAAAAAAAAAAAAAAAAAAAAAAAAAAAAAAAAAAAAAAAAAAAAAAAAAAAAAAAAAAAAAAAAAAAAAAAAAAAAAAAAAAAAAAAAAAAAAAAAAAAAAAAAAAAAAAAAAAAAAAAAAAAAAAAAAAAAAAAAAAAAAAAAAAAAAAAAAAAAAAAAAAAAAAAAAAAAAAAAAAAAAAAAAAAAAAAAAAAAAAAAAAAAAAAAAAAAAAAAAAAAAAAAAAAAAAAAAAAAAAAAAAAAAAAAAAAAAAAAAAAAAAAAAAAAAAAAAAAAAAAAAAAAAAAAAAAAAAAAAAAAAAAAAAAAAAAAAAA
>NC_069451.1:20592022-20621774 GCF_026875155.1 Cherax quadricarinatus | reverse complement strand
ATTTCGGGGTCATGTGAATTGCAATAAGTGTGTACAAAAAGACACAGTTAAGCAGAGGGAGTGGAAAAACTTAGGATGAAATTATAATTTTTTTAAAAGTGCCACGAATGAAAATGGGAGAAAGTACAAACCTAAGAACGTTTTTAAAAATTTCCGTAAATAATGATGACAACTTAAAAGCTCACCAGTCATTCGGGTCGATAAAATAAGATTTTTTGGGAAATTTTTTACCCTGGGAGAGGTTAGTCACCAGGATAACCCAAAAAAAAACGTCGGGGAAAAACATCGAGGACTGATTTTTTTTCCCATGAAGGCCTTTCTCTTGTCCAAAGGAGGCAAACCCACCCCCATCGACTAACCCGGGTCAACTTGCTTTAGGGAAAGGGACAGCAGGGTAAGGAAACACGCCAATATTTTCACCTGGCGGGGTCAAACCAGGGACACTGGAGGAGGTGTTGCCACCAAACCCACGGTATTTTCTTTGCCTTGACGGGGGGCCCAAAAGAGGGTAAGTGTGGTTATCTGCTGTTCCTCCCCCCCCCCCCCCCCCCCCCCCCAAAAAAAAGACGACCCAAGAAGGATTTTGTATCGTTTTTTTACGTTTTCGTGGCTGATATGAGAAAAGATAGCACGGCAGCCTCAGGGGGAAAGCAGCAGGTAAACATGCAAAAAAAAGTTTGAAATGTGGACTTTAACCGTGGGGAAAATAGATTGGGGAAAACGTCAAGTCAGGAGGCCCAGACACAGGCGGCGTGTATGAGGGAGATGGTATGGAAAAACTTCGTGCAACATCAAAAATATAACAGAGACAGAAAAAAAACCCATCTGCACACATGCCCCCCTCATGGAAGGTTCCTTGTGTTGGTGAGGGGTTTTTGTTTAGGGATTGGATCTGGCCCCATTTCCCGAATTAAGCCTAAATCCCTTTCCCCACTCCCCCCCCCCCCGGGGCGCTTTTAAAACCCTACGGGTTTAGCGCTTCCCCCTTTTATAAAAATAAAAATGCACACTCCGAGCGACAAGGGTGAATGAGGGGAAGGTTTTTAAAACCTTGGATGCATCAAATATAGGAGAAACCAAGCCCTTGCTGGGTCGAGCGACTTAGTCGTGAGGTTAACTATGGTGAAATAAATGTGGCAAAACTTTCAGCAGGACAGAGAAAAAAACCCCAGTCTACTAGAAGTCGTGGTGTACAATGAAACAATTCCCTTGTTCACCTGATGGCAAAGGGAACGAAAGGAAAGAACAGAGGGAGGCCTAGAAATAAATGTCAAAAGTACAGGAGAAATTAAACCCAAAAAGAAATGTGGAAAAGTTGCTCAGTTAAGAGATAAAATGACAGGAATCATAGAGTGGATAAGATATGATAGTAGGGGATGGAAGACAAAGAATCTACAAAAAAAAAAAAAAAAAAAAAAAAAAAATAACAAAGGGGCGAGAAAAATAGGTAAGATATTGAGAGCAAAATGGCAGAAAAAAGCGGTCGGTTTAAAAAATTTTCACTGCAACATAAGGGAAAGCGGGGGGCAAGTACCAATAATATACTAAAGAAGTGGAGCCCTTTAAAAAAAATAAGTGATGGGGAAACTAAAAGTGGTTTTAAGGAAATTTTCCCAAGAAACAGGAATAGTACTGATAAAGGGTTCTTGCCCCAAGGAATTATTAAAAGCAGGGGAGCGCTAAACCCGTAGGTTTTAAACAGGCATGGGGGGGGGTTTTGGAAGCTTACAATTTTAATTGGGGAAAGGGGGCACAGACCCAAATTCCCCCTAGTCAAGGCCCCTCACCATCGTCAAGAATTTTCCCCTGGAGGGTGCGCCAAGGGGTGAAGTATTCCCCATTCCTTGGAGCAAAGCTTTACCTCTCATCCTAGTGCGCTTACAAAAAAGAATAAAAAGCAAAATACCAGAGGGAAAAAACTTTAAAGGCCCAAGGGAGAGAAAATTTACCCCAAACGTTTGGGTCAGATTAAGCCTTTAACAAGCACACAATTCCTGAGTTAGTGTTTCCTCTTAATTTTACATCAAAATCGTTCATTTCACACCCCACCCTTGTCTAAGAAAAACCCCACTCCTTACTAGGAGTAGTCTTCGTAAACACACAGCATTTCCCTTTTACCAAGCAGTCAAGTAGATGACTGTTGCCGTTTTTAAAAAGTGTTTTCTGACTCCAGCTTTAAAAAGTGATTACTGATGCCAGTTTTTGTGTCCCCCGGTGGTGGGTCCCCTTTTGTTTACTTACCAAAAAAATTCCCTCTTTTCCCACTGCACTCTCACATGTATGCATTAAAATTGTGGCATACTTTTATTTTTTTTTTTTCCCCCCTTTTTATTTGCAGTCTCCATTTTTGGGACACTAACCATGGAACGTGTGGGTTTAAACCATGGCAAGCGAGTCCTAAAACTCCAGGCCAGTACGTTAACCACTCGACCAGGTGGCTCTAGAAAAGAGTCTCCAAGTAGGTATGTTTTTAGGCCAGTGGCCGAGGGTTAAAAGTATGACCAGTGTGTTTTGGCTCACTTCCCATGGGTACAAACCCCATCCAACCCGTTTTTGAAATCGTGTTATTAAAATTTTTCCGAGTCATGACTTAAAATTGGTGACAAAAATTTTAAAAAGTTATTTACTGAACATTTATAAATATGTTACATTTTTTCCCATATTATCAATTATAGATACCTACGTTTGCTAGACCTCATTCATTCAAAATACTTGGAATTATTCGGGAAATCAAGAGAGAAAATCTCAAAAAGGGGGAGTTTAAAAGAAAATTTTTTGAGTAAATAAAAAAGACAGTATTTTTTCTGGGTGAATTACCCCGTGGGCAATGCAGTGCCTCACTAATTATAGGTCGCTCACGTCCTCACCCGTGGCAACTGCGCTCGATTTGCTAATTTTGTTACTTTTTTGTTTTAAGAAAATAATTTTTAGGGGCCCAGGGTTTTATCCAACTTCAGCTCATTTCAAATCCCAGCCCTTAAGGTATATCTCATTATTTACTGGGTTGCGCGGTAGTGGGGTGGGTAGAAAAATGGTGAGAAGTCACCAGCTCTACCCCCGGGGGAATGTGACGTAAAACAATCTTGTCAAAGCTAGGGGCCCACGAGACCAGGGCAAGATTCCAAGGAACCACTTATACTACCGGTTAAGTTTTTTTTAGGAAACAGGTACAAAAAAGTACAATTATCTCATAGTGAAAATTTACTCAGGATAACTCCCCCCAAAAAAGTCAAATGACTTTGTCCCTGTATATACCCCCCTTTTTAGAAAAAGCTTTAATACACCGGTCTTATTATTTGGGTACTCTGTGCTGCGGGAAAACGACCATCACCCCGGTTTCCACAGTCGTAGCGACAAGCACACGCCCCTGATGTGCCCCTCCTTGGTCCCAGGTACCCGTCCCTGAATTATCACGTCCCTAATATTTTTGACTCCCGCCCACAGCTGGGATGCCCAAATAAAATAAAAAACGGTGCACTACCGTGGGTGGTAATAGGGGACTGAACTGAGGGTCAACATCGCCTTGGTAGGAAAAGGGGGGGGGACATCTATATATTAATATAAACCACATTTTTTTCAGAAAACACACTTTGTGTTTTTATGAGTATTTACGGAGCACAATGCAAAAAACGGGCAGGTTTTTATATCTCGATACTGTATTACAGTTGGGTTTATTTTAATTTTCCAAAAGGCCCCTATCCCGAGATTAAAAGAATTTTTGAGGGAGTGAACAGATTTCATGCAACCTTAAGACCTTTCATGAGTGGGATGGGGCTAAAACCACTTACCCCCCAACCCCCAGAACGTCTAAAAAATCAATCAGGACAAAAGGGGTAAAAAAAATAAAATGGTTGCAAAGACAAAAGGAATTTGGAGAAGGAGTGTGTATATAGGAGTGAAGTTCGTGAAGGGTCAGTGAGGATGTTGAGTTGACGGTGAGAAGAGTTGAATGAGAAAGCCCAAACCAAGATCAAGAGAGTTTGGGTAAGCCCTAATGCGGGGTGAGCTGGGAAGACGGGAAGGGCGCGAATAGTTTTGGGAGAGGAGGGTTCACAGCATTTGGGAAAAAATTTCAGACACGCTAGACGCTCGGGGCAAAATGGAAAAAGGGGGAAAAAGAGCTCTGTTGAACGGTCCTGTGGTGGTTGGAGTCTTGAGCCCTGAGAAAGCGGGAGCAGGTTAGGTCGCAGGAAAGGTAGGCAGGTGGGAAAATTCAGGGGGGCAGCTCACTGGTGGTGTTATTTGACGTGATTAAGGAGGCATTTTTGTAGTGGAGCCTTTTTTTCTTTTTTTTTTTAAAAGTTTGCTCCTAGGGGGGGGGTAAGTTTTGTTTTGTTTCCAAGTCGGCACTCTCTGGGCTGGGCATCCAGCTGTAGGAGGCCTCTTTATGTGTTTTACTTGTTGTGTCTTCGTCCCAACCCTTGGTTTGGAGCATTTTGGGCCCATGTACCCATATTGATCGGCTTGCTCTCGCCCAAAAAACACGTTATTCGTGTGAATTGGGGCAGGGGGGCGGAGACCCATGCAGTACGGAGGATCAGGATGGGTAAGATAGATAAGATTTCGTTCGGATTTTTAAACCCCCCCGGGGGTTAGCCACCCAGGATAAACCCCGAAATCGTGGTCCGAGGATGTCTAACTTTTTTCCCTTGGGGGCCTTAATTTGTCCCCAGGATGCGCCCCCACCCGTCGCTAACACCCAGGTACCCCATTTTCGTAGGGAACGGACAAAAAGGGGAGGAAACGTGTCGGAATTTCACCTGCGGGAATAACCCGGGCCCCCGATGGGGCCTCCCCAAATTTAATATTTGTGGCCCGTGCTTCACTAGGTTTTTGGTCTGGAGCAGCGGGTGTCTCATTTAAAAATGCATGGTGTAGTAGGATCCCGTATTCCTGTGGTATGGGTAGAAGCTAGTAGGGCGATCTGGAAAGGGTTTCCCTTCTCCCCAACCCCGTCATGTGGGGTTTGATAACGGGATGGGGTAAAAATATCGCGTAGGTGGTGTAGTTTAAAAATATAAAGGGAAGAATGGGGGCACCCTCAGCTGACCCGCCTCTCTCTGCTCCCCATCTTAGACTGACCCCCCCGTGCCCACAGGGTGAGCGGGGTTTGAAAACATGCTATGGTCGCAGCAACTGAAAAACAGTCAGGATTCACACAGCGGTTGGTAGCGAGTCATTACTGGTAAATTTGGGTATTGGTAAATGGTTATAGGAAACTGGGCTACTAGAGGCTCGGCGTGCTAAGTATGCGTGACATACACTAATACAAATAGAGACGGGAGGTTACGGCTTGGGTGTTCTTTCAATGTTAAAGTACCAACAATTGACTTATAAACATATATAAGTAGAAAATTTGGAAAGGAAGCTTACGTAAATGAAAATGAATGAAACGTAATGTATTACAAAGGGAAAGATATAGCACAACTATGAATGAAAACTCAAAGTTGGGATTTAAAATTAGAGTGATAAAAAATTTATCGATCGATCTGTATTCATGTGATCTCGGGTTCTGAGGGAAAGGAAAATATACAAAGAAAGGGTTTAACAGAAGGCAGATTCGGTGCATCAAATCTAGCGTTAACTTCAGAATTCGGAGAGAACGTGAACACAAAAAAAAATTTTTGAATACTGATAAGTTGATATGTAAATTTTTCATTTAAGGTATTTACATTTTTCCCCAACTCTGCTAGGGTGAGATTGACCTATGCAGAAAAGGGTGTCATCTCTGGGGGTTTAAACTCTGTTTCACTGGTAACTATGCGTATTTGAGGCAAATCTGAATTGTAGTTCAAATGAACTTTAGGATTTCTCAATACCTGTTGTCGAGGAATAACGACATTCGGTTTATGTCTGATGAGTATCGAGGTAGAGAGTACGGTAGGAGGATTGTCGAGTCTGTCACTTAGTCTGGGTTGGCATCATTTTCATCACTACTAATTCTATGATCTAAATGCGATTTTATACTGCCGTATAATTTCTCTAAAACCCTTTTACTTATTCCCGTGATATGTTTAATACCGTAAGGACCCAAAAAACTATTCTCAAGCTTTGGCATTGCAGGGCGTTTTGTTTAAAATTAGTCAGCATAACCCCAAAACCTATTTGATTTTTGGTGGCTTTGCTCGAGTGTTTGCGACTCTTGTAAATTTGCTTTGTTTATGAAGTGTTTCCGGATTTTTTAAAAAAAACTTTGAGCTAAGCTGGTACGAGTTGTATGAAAACATCGGGCTGTAATTTTGGGTTTTGTATTTTAAAAATTTTGCAACTATAAGGCAAACGTTTTCTACACCCTACAATGCATAAGTTTTGTGTCACCCAAGAAACATTGTAAGAAATTTTTAGCCACTGCACATCAGTTAACTTTTATTCCAAGTTTCACTGTTGGGGTTTATAGTGGCTCTAAGACATCAAACACTTTCTTATTGGGTTTTTCTCTAAACCCTTGTGGCAGGATGTGAGGACAATTGTTTGGGTTTGAGTCTTGTAAAGGTACAAAATTTTCGGAGTCTCATTACAGAATTCACCCCCATTTCTGTTCTAGGGGTTAGGGGCGGTATGCCTGAGATAAAAGGTTCTTAACGCTTTAGCTACTGTTCAGCAGTCTTATCTGCTTTAAAATAATCACAAATCTGGGGAAATGGTCTACCATAAAAACATAATTTGTTGCCCTGGAGGGAAAATTGGAAATTAGTTAACAAATCTAGTGCAAAATCTTTCTCACGGTTCGCTGTAGTTAGTTTCCTTGGATTGGGTTAGGACCATTAGTTACCTTTTTTGTTGCATGCGACACTACATTTTTTTAAAATACTCGAAATTTCAGTTTGCCTACGAGGCCAAAGTATTTCAATCTGGCTTGTTTTACTGAACGATCCATACCAGGGTGTGAACACCTGGTACATCGTGAACCCGCTGTAAGGCTACATTCCTGTGATGTGGTATCTTGGGTTTCTCTTTGCTAGGAGTCCCCAAATCGGGTGTTCGTACAGTAATTCTTGGTTCATGTCAAAATACTGATGGTGTGGTGGCTTTACAGTCGAATAATCTTCCTGGAGCAGGAATCGAAACACCAGCCACATGGGATTGTTCGTTGAGCATTCTTTCATCTTTGGGATAAATGGAGGGTCGCGTTTCTATACTAAAAAGTCGCGATAAGGCATCTCGACTACATTTGACTTGCCCCGGAAGTGTTCAAAAGGGGGTTTAACTCTTGGATAGTAAGGTTCTGGCTAACCTTCCGTAGGTTGTTTGTTCTGGAATAAAGGATCAGGGAGAGTGGTCTGTCAAAACATGAACAGGTATGATAAAAAATGTTCGGAGTGCTTTAAGACCATACTATTGCTAAAGTTCTTGCTCAGTTACGTATAAATTACGTTCAGCCTTTGTAAGGGGCTCGGCTAGCAAATGCAACTGGTTGTATTGCCATCAGTCTTCTGAGCTAGTAAGCCTATGCCAATAGAAATAGCACAGTTGTCCCATGGGGCTTAGAAAAATCTGGGAAATTCAAAATCGGAGCAGATGTTAGCTTTTTTTTAGAGTTTGCATGCTCTTTCTTAGGAAGGTCCAAAAATGCTCCAAAAAGGGGATCTTTTTTAGCACTCAGTTAGAGGGGCAGTATGGAAGAAAAAATTGGGAAAGAAAGATCTATAAAACCTGTAAGCCCCCAAAGGTCTTACGGGATCAGTAGTTTTGGGGGTTGGAAAATTAGTACTGCAGACTTTACTTTGGTCGGTGTAACACCTCGGGTGATACGGACCAAGAAATTAATTTTGATCTGAAAAAATTGACATTTAGCGTTTTATCTTTATTGGCTTTTTCAAGCTTACCAAGTACTACATCAAGTCTTTTTAAGTGTGTATCCACGTTTTAGAATGACGAACGTCATCAAGTAACCATAAGTGCTTAACCCATGAGACCCCTAAAAATATTAGTCATGAGCCTTTAGAAAAGTGATGGGGGGATCGATGGTGTATACTGAGACCCCTTTACAAGCTGCGGGGAAAGGGCCCGCAACCAGTCCCTCATCAGGGAAAGATTCAGTACACTTTAGCGGATCTTTAGGAGTATATTCCCCGAGTTTAGACTGCGAAGATGGGGAGTCTCCGAAGTAGTAAGTTTTTTGGGGGGACAGGGACCTCGTAATAGGTAAAGGATTATGTTTGTCAATGTCTTTCATTTTGCCCTCCCTCCCCTGAGGTCTGAGACTTTTATTTTTTCCCGAAGCAGATCAATGCACTGGGGCCCCCAAAAACACGAAGGAGGTGTATTGGCTGGATCGTTGGCTCGTGTTCCCAGCCTTACTCAACGTAAACATTCCCGCAGATTTTAGTGTTTTTTTTTAGCTCGGCCAAAGAAATTTCCAGAGATTGTGGCCGCTTTTTTTATGTTTTTTTTTTGACGGTAGATAAATATAATTTTTTTTTTGGTTTTAAGTAAACCTTTTTCTAAAAAAAAAATAAAAATAAATATTTTTAAGTTTACAAAAGCATAGGAGCATGACGCTCGTAGCTTTTAGAAAATTAAAGAGTTAACTAAAAAGTTCAATGACTCACTAGTGTGCACATGTGTTGTGCAGTGAGTCCCCTTTAACAGATAACTGAAGAACCGGAGTTGTGCTTTTTAAATAATTTGCCCCGGGTGTGTCAGCAGTGGGCAAGTGCATTAATCCGTGGCGAGGATGAATTAGTGGGGAGCATTTACCCAGCCCACCGCTTTTTCCCCCCACCAACCCTTTATAATACAGGTGAAGTGACTCTTGTAGTACAATTTTATTGGATATATCACAAATCCTGTTTTTTTAAATTTTGCAAAAAATGAAAATCAGCAGCGTGCTGCCATCGTGCCTTTTTGATAGATAAAGTTATATTTCCCCGTCTGTTTTTATTGATAAATACATAGCTATGTTTTCTTGTCTTTTTCTATATGCGTATAAGCTAGGTTCACTGTATATAAACACATGTTTTGCTGCATTGTCATATTCCATTTAAAATTTTAAAGCTTCACTGTCTATTTTTTATAGAGCAACAGCTGTTTCACTGACATATACCATTTTGGGGAAAAAAATAAAATGAGAGCAACATAGCGTTTCACTCCAAATTTTACTTTTAAATAACAGCTGTTTCAGTGTCATTCTATACAGGAGCAAAAAAGGTTTTGTTTCATTGTCATTTTCTATTTATAAGAACAGAGCGATATTTCACCAAATTTTGTATAAAAAGTAACATAGCTGTTTTCCCCCAAAAAAAATTGGGGGGGGGGGGGGCCCCCAAATTCATCGCAAAATGATTTTTTACTGTTTTGTTCCCTTTTAGTTTAGGGGATGGGTATGTAGATGTATGGGGGGAGGTGTGGGGGCAAAAAGACCTTTTGAGGGTGTGGGGACACAAAACCATGGTTTAGGGTTGGGGGTGCACACCCAAAACCCTGGGGGAGGGTGTGGTGCACACAAAACCCCTGGTGAGGGTTTTGGTTTACACAGACCCTGGTGAGGGTGTGGTGCACACCTAATGGTGGGGGGGTTTTGGTTGGGACACCCGACCATGGTGGGGGGGTGGTGCCCACAACCCCCATGGTGAGGGTTTTTGGTTTCACTAGTACCATGGTGGGGGGTGTGGTGAAAACAGACCATGGTGAAAGGGGGTGGTGCACACAAACACCATTTTTGGGGAAGGGTGGGTTTTGGTGCACAAAGGGACCATGGTGAGGGTGTGTTGGGCACACAACACCATGGTGAGGGTGGGTGCACAAAAATAAACCTTTGGGGAGGGTGTGGGCACACAGCACCATGGTGAGGGGTTTTTGTGGTGCACACAGACCCTGGTGAGGGTGTGGTGCACACAAACCAATTTGGGGGGGTGTGGTTTCACACAACCCCGGTGAGGGTGTGGTGCACACAGTAATTTGGGGGGGTGTGGTGCACACGACCAGGGTTTAGGGTTTTGGTGCACACCTCCCATTTGGGGAGGGTGTGGGGCAAAACAGTAAACCCGGTGAGGGTGGGGGTGCACCCAGCCCAAAGGTGAGGGTGTGGGGCACACAAAAACCATGGTGAGGGGGTGTGGTGCACACAACCCATGGTGAGGGGTGTGGTGGAAAACAAACCATGGTGGGGTTTTGGGTGCACACAACCCCCATGGTGAGGGTGTGGGTTGGGGCACAATACCATGGTGAGGGGGTGGTTTCAAACAGCAAACCCTGGTGAGGGTTTTTGGTGCACCAAACCATTTGGGGAGGGTGTGGGTGCCCCAAAAAACCATGGTGAGGGTGGGGGGTGGCACACAAAACCCTGGTTTAGGGGTGTGGTCACACAGACCATGGGGGAGGGTGTGTGCCCACAGACCTTTGGGGAGGGTGTGGTTTCACCAATTTCCATGGTGAGGGGGGTGGTGCACACAGTACCATGGGTGAGGGTGGTGGTGAAAACAGCCCATGGGGTTTAGGGGGGTGGGGAAACAACACCATGGTGAGGGTGGGGGGTGCACACAACACCATGGTGGGGGTTTTTGGTTTCACACACACCATGGTGAGGGGTGTGGTGCACAAAATACCTGGGGGAGGGTTGTGGTGCACACAACACCATGGGGAGGGTGTGGGGCACACAAACCTGGTGAGGGTGTTGGGTGCACACAATTCCATGGTGAGGGTGTGTGGTGCACACAAAACCCTGGTGAGGGGGGTGTGGTTTCACACAACCCGGTGGGGGTTTTGGTGCACACAATACCAAGGTGGGGGTTGGTGGACACCCCTTTCCATGGGGGAGGGGTGTTGGGGGCAAACAATACCATGGGAGGGTGTTTTGGGGGGGACCAAATACCCGGGGGAGGGTTGTGGTTCAACAAACCAAGGTAGGGTTTTGGTGCCCAAACCCTGGTGAGGGGTGTGGTTCACACAAAAAACCCTGGTGAGGGGGGGTGGTGCACACCCAAAACCCTGGTTAGGGGTGTGGTGCACACAAACCCTGGTTTAGGGGGTTTTGGGCACACCCCAAAAGGTGAGGGGTTTTTTGTTGGGGCAACAATACCCTGGTGAGGGTGGGGTGGTGCACACAATAACCCTGGGAGGGGGGGGAAAGGGGTTTTGGGCACACAATTTTCCCTGGTGAGGGTGGGGTGGTGCACACAATACCCTGGGGGAGGGTGTTGGGGGTTTCACACAATACCATGGGAGGGGGTGTGGGGCACACTCCATGGTTTAGGGTGTTTTGGTGCACCCCCAATATCATGGTTAAAGGGGTTGTGGGGCACACAATCCCCTGGTGAGGGGGTGTGGTGCACACAATTTTCATGGGATGTGGGTGTGTCCACAAAACCCCCTGGTGAGGGGGTGGTGCACACAAACCATGGGGAGGAGGGGGTGTGGTGCACAAATATCAAGGTGAGGGGGTGTGGCGCACACCCCTTGGGGGAGGTGGTGGTCACACAAAACCATGGGGAGGGGGGTTTTGGGGGAAAACAATTTTTCAGGGGGGGTGTGTGGGCACACAAACCCTGGTAGGGGGTTTTGGTGCACACACCTTTTGGGAGGGTGTGTGGTGGGACACAAAATTTTTGGGAGGGTGTGTGGTGCACAAAAATTCCTTTGGGGGGGTGTGTGGTGCCCAACCCCTGGTTTAGGGGGGGTGGTGCACACAAACCCTTTGGGGAGGGTGTGTGGTGGGACCCCCAAACCCCTGGGGGGTTTTGGTGCCCCCAAACAAAGGGGGAGGGTGTGTGGGCCAAAAAAACACCATGGGAGGGTGGGGGGGGGCACAAAATACCAAAGGTGAGGTGTGTGTGGTTCACACAAAACCCTGGTGAGGGGGTGTGGGCCACAAACCCTGGTTAAGGTGTGGTCCCCACAAAACCCTGGTGGGGGGGTTTTGTGGGCCCCAAAAAAAAACCCTGGGAGGGTGTTGGGGGGCACAAAAAACCCTGGGTTGGGGTGTGTGGGCACACACCATGGGAGGGGGTGTGGTGCCACAATAACCAAGGGGGAGGGGTGGTGGTGCCCACAAACCATGGTGAGGGGTGTGGGGCACACAAAACATGGTGAGGGGGGGTGGTGCACAAAAAACCAAGGTGAAGGGGTGTGGTAAAAAATTTTCAAAGGTGAAGGGGGGTGGTTTAACAAAACCGGTGAGGGGTTTTTTGGGGCACACAAACCATGGTGAGGGGGTTTTGGTTTAAAACAATACCCGGGGGAAAGGGTTTTTTGGGTTTCACACAAACCCCCTTTTTTGGGGGGTTTTTTGGTGCACACAAACCCTGGTTTAGGGTTGGTTTGGGGGGCACACAACAAACCTTTGGGGAGGGGGTTTTGGTGCACCAACCCATTGGTTAGGGTTTTGTTGGGGCCCCCATACCCTGGTGAGGGGGTGTGGGCACAAAAACCATGGTGAGGGGTGGGTGCCAAATCCAAGGGGGGGGGTGTGTTGACACAAAAACCATGGTAGGGTGTGGTGCACAAAAAACCATGGTGAGGGGGTTTTGGGCCCCACCCTACCCTTTGGGAGGGAGGGGGGTTTCACACAAAAACCAAGGTGAGGGTGTTTTGGTGCACACCAACCAGGTGAGGGTGTGTGGGGCACACCAAAAACCCTGGTGAGGGTGGGGTTTTGGGGCAAAACAATTCCCTGGGAGGGGGTTGGTGCACACAACCATGGTGAGGGTGTTTGGGGCACACAATTTTCCCCCGGGGAGGGTGTGGGGACACAAAACCCCTGGTGAGGGTGGTTGGGGCACACAAACCATGGGAGGGTGTGGGGGGGAAAACCCAAAACCAAAAGGGGGGGGGCCGGGGGGTGGGGCACACAATCCATGGTGGGGTGTGTGGTTTTCACACAAAACCCTGGTGAGGGTGGGGGCACACAATACCATGGTGAGGGTGTGGGGCACACCAATTTCCATGGGGGGGTGTGGTGCACAAAATACCATGGTGAGGGGTGTGGTGCACACCAAACCCCTGGGAGGGTTTTTGGTGAAAACCCAAAAACCCTGGTGAGGGTGTTGGTGCACAAAAATTAACCCTGGGGAGGGGTGTTTGGTGCAACAACACCATGGGGGAGGGGTGTTTGGGGGACACAAACCCTGGTGAGGGTGGGGTTGGGGGTGCACACAAACCCTGGTGGGGGGTGTTTGGGCAAAATACCATGGTGAGGGTGTGGTGCCCCAAAACGGGGCCCTGGGAGGGTTTTTTGGGGCACACAAAACCTTTGGGGAGGGTGTGGTTTTCACCAATACCAAGGGGGAGGGTTGGGGGTGGGACACAATCCATGGTGGGGTGTGGCCCCACAATACCATGGTGAGGGTTTTGTGGTGCACACAAAAATGGTGAGGGTGTGGTGGGCCCCAAACCCAAGGGGGGGGGGGGGGGGGGGGGGGGTTTTGGGGAGGGGTTTGGTGCACCCCCAATACCATGGTGGGGTGTTTGGTGAAAACCCAAAACCCGGTGAGGGGTTTTTTGGGGCACACAAACCATGGTGAGGGTGTTGGGGGAAAACAAACCATGGTGAGGGGTGTTTGGTGCAAAAACAATACCCCAAGGTGAAAGGGGGTGGGTTTAACACAAGCCATGGGGAGGGTGTTGTTGGGGCACACAATACCATTTGAGGGTGTGTGGTACCAATACCATGGTGAAAGGGGGGTGTGGGTTTACAAAACCATGGTGAGGGTGTGGTGCCCCAAATTTCGGGTTTGGGGGGGGGGCCTCCATGGTGAAAGGGGGTGTGGTCACCAAAAACCATGGTGGGTGTGGGTGCACACAATACCATGGTAGGGTGTGTGGTGCCCCCAATACCATGGTTGGGGGGGTTTTGGGTGCACACAATACCATGGTGAGGGTGTGTGGTGCACACAATACCATGGTGAGGGTGTGTGGTGCACACAATACCATGGTTAGGGTGTGGTGCACGCAATATCATGGTGAGGGTGTGTGCTGCACACCAATACCATGGTGAAGGTGGTACACACACCATTGAGTGGGCGTGGAGAACATGGTATTGTAGGAGTTGGGGGTGTGTAAGGGGGCTCACTATCGGCATGATATACAAGATAAACAATAACTAAGGGATGATATCAGCCACCTGTGCTGATGACAACCTTAACCTTCCTGTGGTGGGTAATATCACCACTGTACTGCATCAAACTACCGTTTCTATTTAATGCCGTAACAACACTTATTAATCATAAATGATTCCTCTGCAAAGTAGGTTAAAAAAAATCATTCACCTGCTTATATCACTGAGTGGTGTTATTGATCCTCAATATAATGTTCTATAAAGCAAAATAAAATGTAAAGAGAATCAAGCACTAGAACAAAGACTAACAATATCATGTGTTTGGCAGTAGTGCTGCTCAGTTGCCAGGCAGGATTTCCCGTTTTCTTTCGTGGAATATTCCCTGTGATGCTGCAGCAGCTCTCACTAGTGAATACACAAGTCTTACCAATATCACTACCCCTCACCTTACTTCTCCCATGTACAAAATTTACTTATGGATAAGTGACTTGCCTTAAATTTATCACTAACCTTACCATTCATGTACAAAATTTATTTACGAATAAAGTAACTTGCCTAAAATTTGTAAAATTAAACTAGTGCAATGATTTCACGTGTTGAGTTTCACTTTTTTGTTCTATGTGGGACTTCCTTCAAGAAGGCCTTGATGCCGGTGAAGCGCTCTTGGTTCAAGGAATGGATCTAACCTTCCCTTCCTTGGATTGTAATGTTACTACTTCTTATTCCACAGGCGCTGTTTGACCCCTACGAATTTATTGTAGGCCCATGTGGTGCAGTGCGACCTCTAAGTTCCAGGGTGATAACGTGCAAACAGTATAACCATCTTTGGACGCTTCTTTGTTAAGATCTTTGTTAATTTTCTGTAAATCATAGTTCCGTTAAGCCAGCTTAACCAGTGAACGGGTCACCATCTGACAATGACCAGTTTCAGACCTCACTTTCCTGTTGCTTGGCGAACCACAACCAGCAGCAATATAAATAAATTACATGCTAACCTTTACACTCACACTTTATATATAATCTTATGAGTACCTCTGGTTGTGTTTGCAGTGATTACCTGGAGGTTACCACTGCATGTACATGTAGAGAGGTTTAAACTGAGTACTTAGTTTAAACCTTATAGGCCCATATTTGGGATTAAAGTATTCTTGACTGGTGGTGAACAAGTTACATGCAGCCTAGTGCAGTAGATAGGCTTTAAACCAAATTAACCAATCTTCACACTCAAGTAGATGACAATATAATATAGGCTGGTTATTGTTAGAAAGAAGTGTGGAGGTTAGAGTGGGGCAGCGGGAAGTTGTGTTGTAGTGCAGGCAGGGAGGAGCAACGCTCCTCAGGTACAGGTCGACGACCGCCCTTGTTTACATACTGTGAAATTCAAGTTTATACTGTGATACTCTCCAGATAAAGCGATGAGAAGTTTCATATTGCTATTCGTAGTGTTATTTTGCAGTTTAGTTACATGTTCGCACATCTGAGGCAAATTTGTGGGGAGGATTGTTGTTGTTGGTGTGAGTGGGTAGTGAGGGGGGGCATCATCTGCAATCACGCTCATACCAAGGAGTAACCCATTGTTTTCAGCTGTTGGCTCTCCTGTACTTAACCATTTTTTATAATACGTCGCGTGACCAGTTTCAACTCTAAGAATGTTCTTAAACTATACAGATGATTGCTATATAGCCCTTGTGGTTTAGCGCTTCTTTTTTATTATAATAATAATAATAATAATAATAATAATATACAGATTAAGATGAGCAACGTTAGTTGTTAATGGTGTTGTTAAAGGGTTCACGTTAGCTGCATCATGGGACGGTTGTTTTTTTGTTTCATAGTACGAATGTACCCCAGGAAAACATTAGAAAACTTATTTAAAACCAGGTTAAAAGGCTGAATGGTTCTTGATAAATTGTATTAATATGCACATTACACAGGCCGTATTTTGTCAATTCAAACACAATACACGGTCTTGCATTTATACTTAAGTATATCCTTGAGTGAATACACCGTTTAAACGGAATTGTGAATTGGAATTAACTTCTTTAGTAATGATTAATTAGTTTGTGTGGGAATGATACATCTTTTTAATCATAATAAACATTTGAAATGTTTAATGATCCATTGATTGCTAAAAACACAAGCTTCGCTTGTGGAACAGTTTTTTAATGTATATGACCAGGAGTAAATGTAATGTAAATGTAAATGTACATGCCTGTCACGCAGCGCATACGCATGACAGGCAAACTGGCCTCAGGGATTCAACCTCTGGGTAGTAGTAGTCTTACCATGCAAGAGGGAGGAGGGAGGGGGCAGAGATCAAAGGCAAATCTTGCTGAACAGTTTGAATCCAGACTGATATTCACAAGAGCTGCATCACTCACCACTCTCATGACGATAATATATAAACACAACGAGCTATGAAATAGACCATTCAACCTTGTTGTCTGAGGAATCAACACAGAAGCACCTGATATGTCAAAAGCCAAATACTGAATGAAAAAGGTCAAGTGGAGAGGTGAGCCCGTGAAATGGACTGCTGATGTCAATATGTCAGAAATGGAGCTATGAATTTTCATGACAGGTTTACTGGCCAAGAAGGACAGTGTAAAGCCCCCCCCCTACTTGGCTAGTGGGCCACCCACATGTTAATCACTCTAGATACCACCAGGTAAAAGTCAATAGCCTAAGATAAGTTGTGCGCAGTAATTTTTCCAGGTACATCAAATTTTACACTTAGACTACATTCTTGCCAGCTAATTGAAAAACTCTATCCCCTTCATTTCACTCACACTCCACTACACACACACACACACACACACCACACCCACCACACCACACACACACAACACACACACACACACACACACACACACACAACAACTAGGGAACCAGGGTGAACAAAAACATACAAAAATAAAAAGGTTGTTCTTAACGACTGGTCGCACTCTACACCCCAGTAAAAACCTAGTAGCACCCAGTAAAGTATCCTTAGTAGCACCTAAGTATCAAAACTAGTAAAACCCCTAGTAGCGCACCCCAGTACCGCTATGCGTCCTTCTAAAGCAACACCTATACACCCCAGTTACACTTC
Source organism: Cherax quadricarinatus (assembly GCF_026875155.1). Classification (NCBI taxonomy): domain Eukaryota; kingdom Metazoa; phylum Arthropoda; class Malacostraca; order Decapoda; family Parastacidae; genus Cherax; species Cherax quadricarinatus. Next base: position 20,604,690 of record NC_069451.1, on the reverse strand, counting down.
CCTGGTTCCACCCCAGTATAATCCCACTCCACCCCAGTAAACATTCCCATACTTCTATATCATTACTATTTCTGAGTTCGGTGAGGTTTTCTGTTCCAGGAGCCCGGTCATAGACCGGCTCGTTGTGTTAGCCTTGTCAAACATGTTGTTGTTCGGGTGGTTCGCTGACTGCATAATCATCACAGCCTGGTTTGATCTGGGACACGGTGAAGAGTACTTATCCAATTTCTTCTTGAACGAATTCTACACTTGTCCTAGCAGTGTTTAAGATAACTTTTTGGTTATGTGTTGAAAAACAGTCTGGGACCACGGACGTTGAATCCAATGTTACCCTATGTTTCCACTGCACCCTTGTTTTCACTGGATTACTTGTGAGTTATTTTGTGATAGTGTGTTAAATCAAGCCATATGGGTTAATAGTAGTTCTTGATGAAAAAATTAGTTCCGTGAGTCTGGACGGGAGCAGAGTGTATGGGCTTTGCTGTCGTGTTTTTTTCAATAGAAATGGGGTTACGATTTATGTCCAAGATCATTTTGGAGACTAGTGGACAAGGTTTTTGAGTCTCGGTCATGAAGAATTGCTCCGACTGTCAACGCTTAGTTTGATTAATGGATCACTGAACAGTGACACAACAGTATTTCACTCAACAGTGTAAGTTTCCTCTTGTTGTTGAGCAAGGGGCCCGTACTGGATGGGTGGTTTTTTTGCCCTCCACTCGTCATACATCCCAGTGCACCGTAGTAAAGTTCCATCGCCATCCCGGTAACGACCAGTAAAACCCCAGTAACAACCTCCGGATCCTTCCGGTAACACCTCTCAGTCCACCCAAATAACACTTTCCAATCCATCCCAGTTCACCTCAGAAACATTTGGTGCACCCCAGTAACTTTGCTTTCAGAAAACATACCGACGCTGCAAGTTTGAAGCCAATCAGAAGAAACATTCTGCAGTTATAGCATGGATGTCAACTGTCCTCTCCCATCTTAAATGTTTTCCGGGTTTTCAATGGCCCTTTCAGGAAAAAGGCTGTGAATTATACACTAAGGTAATTTAATTATATTTGAATCCTATTTATTAGAGGCTGTTAAAATATACCGAGGTCGTTTACTGCTGGTAGAGAAATAAAAATAATCTTAAGCTACCGAAGAAGCCTTTAAATTTAGAACTTTGAATGTTAGTCTCTGAGACGAGATATTACATACCAGGGAAAATACTTGGAAAAGTAGTCCTCCCCCATTGTACATTGCCAGGGCCTTACTAGAGAAGCACATGGGAGGTAGCAAATGTACCCATGTAAGGTCGTGTGCCAATAAGCATCGTCAAGTTAGAAGGACACCATGTTCAACATCTGGTCCAAAACTCTTCAGCCCTCTACTTGCGAGATAAAAGAATATTACAGAAACAAATTAAAAATTTTCAAGAAAAAAAAACTGGGCAACTTTCTTACTACAAATATCTGATCAGCCAGGAATGGTGATTACTTATGTACCGGGGCCGGAGCAGCATTAGTCTGTTGTATTTATAAATGATATAAAATACCAACAAATTAAGCCATATCACAACCAGCCTGATAGACCAGATTATTAACTAAGTAGTTAGCCTCTAGCGAAATAAATGCGCATGACTCTCAAAAGGGTCAGTAAATTTTTGTGCGAAGACTTCCGTTCAGTGCTGTCGGTCCTATGGTTAAGAAGGACATAATGGTGAGTGGTGTCTGAAAGGTCTGTTTCAGGCCACGACAGAAACGTTTTTCTTGTGAGAGGGGGCCTATCCTGTGTGTGGGTTTGTGGGTACAACATTCGTAGATCACGGTGGTAACTGCAGGTTGTACTTAGCTTTATTTAATGAAGAAAAAAATAATAGCAGCGTCGGACGGACTTACCAGCATGGGTGCAAAGAAATGCATATAGGTGGTCACAGACAGGGCCGTGGAGGCGTTGATTCCCGAAACCATCTCCAGGTATACCATTATACTGGTTTAAGTTCCAAACACACAGCAGCAAAATTTATATCATAGAGGCTAAAAATAACCTTATGTAGTTTCTATAATTATATATGTTGGATACTTTATTAACTAATGTAGATCCAGGAGCACTAAAATTCTCAAAATCACCCACTATTGTAAGAGCCCAGTAATTCCACACGAACAACTTGGTGAATGTTCTCATGGGAACAATTCAGGCAAGGATGCAGACACTTTTACCTTATGATGGCGACCTTATTAGTGTGTGATGAGTGTATCGTGGCGAGTGTGAGAGCAGCATGGTGAGTAGTGAAGTGAGCGTGTGTAGTGACACACTCACAACGCTGGTGCCAGTCCTCACCACCACACTGCCACACCCACCTGCTGCTTACAACAACGATAACCCTGGGATACAACAGGTAACCTCTACACTCCCATTACATAAAACACAACCTATAACCCTGCGTTACCGGTGTCAAAGGCTAGAGGAAATATGTAACAAACTCGGGGGGACCAACTGTAATATGGCAGGAAAAGTCGCAATCGGGTGAAAAACTAGCCAGGTCAGAGTGTTGTCTGGGGGAACATGAGGTCAGCCATCCTCACCGTGACCTAAAACCTTGTTCATATCTGTTGGTGCTCTCAGGGATCATCCACACCGTGCCAAATCCCACAATTGGCACTGAAATTCATTCTTCTTGCATAGGATAAGAAACGTGGTGGTTAGCGCTCTTGAAAAAATGGGTAGCAGTAAAATTGTAGGCAACAGCTGGTGCACTGAGTGGCAAGTGGGTGCTCATGTGTTGCCTGATGGTACACATTGTTGCAGCGGTCCGTGTGCCAGCTCGTGCAGTTGTGCCAGCTGGTGCAGTGTGCCAGGCTGGTACACGCGTGTGCCACGGAAAGTCCTGCTCCTGTGTAAGGAGCTGCTGAAAAATGGAGGGTAGGCAGTGTGGTAGGGCGGGAAGATAGGTCAGTAGGGACTGGTAAACAAAGGATGCAACCTGACAGCCTGAAGCGTTGTATGGGGCGTTGCTGCTTGCCTTTACCTGCCACCCGTACTTGGCTGGGAAGTACAGTCAGGGGAGGAAGAAGGAGTGCAGCTACTACTGTGTCAAAGTACTTGCTGGGAAGTAACTACGGTCAGGAAAGCAAGGAAGAGTACAAAAACTATTACTGCTGCCCAAAGTACTTGCTAGGAAGTACTAGTCAGGGAAGAGGGCGGCCCCACCCCCCCCCCCCCCCCAACCCACCCCCCCCTCCCAACCCAGAAGCTATTACTGGTAAAGTGGGGTAAGGACGGAGCATAGTTACATTTTGCCATTATCTGGTGTTACACGCACGCACACCAAAAAACCTTTAGGAATATTATCTACAATGTATAAATTCTAAAACTGCGGGAGCCAGGTGCTTAGTAACCTCTTTTTCTCTACCATTTAACTAACCATAAAGATATTTTGCGCTGGGTTTGCTGTGATGGAGGGCAGGATGTGTAGCAAGGTTATTAATGAATTATTGTTATGGCAAGTCAAAATATTTTTGTGATCTTGATCAAGTCCTTTGTGGGGGTGAAACTAGTCAATAAGGGATCGCGTAAAAATAGCATTAAGGGATCGCATTTATATGCATCGTGTTTTGTTTCCATCGTGTTGGTATTTTATTTCCTTACATCTCCAATTTGTTATGTTGTAATAATGTTGTAGGGAATTTTCCGACAATATGTAGGTGAAAGGACCCTTATTGCAAACCAGAGCAAAACGTTTGCCACAATAAAAAATTTCGCTATTAGTTATCTTGTGTCTTTTTATCGCAAACATCTTATTTATGTTATGAAAGCAGGATATCTCAGCAGTGACAGAAAAAAGTTAAAAAAAGGGGAATAAAATTTGGAAAGGGGGGGGGAAAGTATATGGGATACATCAACTTATCTGAGGGAGAGTTAAACGGGAATGGGGGTAAATATTTAACTATTAATATGAAAGAATGGGAAAGTGGTAAAAAAGGGTTTAAGTCAGGTTTATCTGAAAGTTTAAAAGAGTAATGGGGGGGTAATATAAAATGGATAATTTTTATAAAGAATGAATGGGTATCAAAGGTTTAAATTCAAAGAATTTCTGTTTCAGTGGAATACAAGTGAGCTGACTGAAACGTGAGTATATATAAAGGTGTATGAGAAGGAAGGCGAGAGGGAGTGTTCAAGGAGAGAGAGATTCTGGGATTTGTTTTAAATCCAGCGTCGTTGATGAGGAAAATGCGTCTTTAGAATGATTTATTACTAAAGTAGGGAAAAAAACTGCTGTAAAGGGCGTATAGGTAAGTCTGGGGGTGCCAGGGGTAAATGACAGTAGGGTGCTTGAATTTAATTATGTATAGAAAGCGGTGTCGGGAAATTTTTGGGTTAACACTGAACCTTTTATTAATTGTAAACATCTAAAAACTGTAATGAAGCAAGGAGACCTGAAATCGCAATACCCCAATTGTGAAAACAAAGTTCCGAATGGGCCTGTTTAGAATTATTGGTACATGAACAATATATTGCGCACAGGGATATAGAGGCTGAGGTACAAAACAATATCATTGTGAGACAAGCACTTTTGTGGAGGAATACCTACTTGAATTCAACTTACCTGAGGTTGGTGAGCCTGTCATCTTAGCTTTGACTAATACTTACGGTTTGGCAGTCACTCTAAATTGGACAAGCAGGGATTACAATGCTTTACTGCCCAGACGGAAATTATTGGCTTCTCCTGCCAGATGTGGCATGATGGCAAACTGGTTATTGTGTGATGTTCTCAAGAGAGGTGTGGTAACTGTTCAAGAGTTGCTGGTTGCAGGACGCCATTAGAGGGACGTTACCGTCGAAGGTATAACACACAAAGAAGATTAGTTTCCAGGTATTCACAGCGTGTTCATGGGCTCTAACCATTAAAATTGGGTTTTCGGGTGCGCACGTGCTTGTCCACGTGTGGAATGGTCCCCTCCAAACTGATGTTTCCTGTAAGATATTTATCCGCAGGTCTTACATGTGATGATTAGTAATATACTTAAGATTTTTGTACGAGATGTTCACTTGCCCAAACCAGAATGTGATTATTTCAGGGGACAGTCTAACCTCTTCATATAATTTATGAACCATCTCGGCAATGGACACATGCTCTTACATAAGAGGCTATATAATATGACATGCCGCTTTTTATAATTTTGCACACGGCTTTTTCCTTGGGGCCACGATGGCACTCGGATAAACTGTGGTAACAAAAGAAAAAAATGGAAACGGCCTTCACTCAAGAATGTAGTTTTTAATATTAATTTCATTTCATTAACTAGCTTACATTATGGCTTTACACTTCTTAAGACTTAATGTTTGCCCGCCACCAGTGGTTTTGGTGTTAAGGGAAACAGGGACAAGGAATTTTCAAATTAAAAAGATTTTGTAATCGATACTATTTATTTTAGATAAAAGAGGGTGTCAACAATGAGGAAGTGAAATGAAGGTACGAAAGAACATTAGTGGGGGGATTGTTATGAAGACAACTTTTGAAAAGAAAGTTGGGCCTGATAGAGAGCAGGTAATAGGTCGAAGTGGTTTAATTATGTTGATTGTAGAAACTAAACAGAAAATTTGTTTGGTCGTGAGATAAGGTGGGTGTGCGTGGGACAGTGGAAGTATGTGAAAGGTTATATTTAGTACAATTTTAAAACGATTCATATATGGACTGCATAACTTATGTAGCAGTAACAGAGAAAGATAAATGGAGTGTAACAGAAGCGAGCAAATGAGATTAAGCCAAAAAGTTATGGTAAGAGTAAAATGGACTTAAAACACTGGAAAAATTGAAGGCGAGATGTTAGACTTGGGAGGTTGGGAGATATAGGAAACGGTGGAGATATTGGAATAGGGTGGAGGATGCTCGGAAATGGTGGTGATGCTGGGAAAAGGGTGGAGATATGGAAAGGTGGAGATATTGGTAGGTGGAGATGCTGGAAAGGTGGAGGGATACTGGAAAGGGTGGAAGATATTGTGAAAGGTGGAGATAACTGGAAAGGTGGAGATATGGGAAGGTGGAGATATAGGGAATCGGTGGAGATACTGGGAAAAAAAAAAGGTTGGAGATTTGGGAAAGGTGGAGATGCAGGATAGGTGGAAGATATTGGAAAGTGGAGATGCTGGAAAGGTGGAGATGCTGAAAGGTGGAGTTACGGTAAAGGTGGAGATGTGGAAAGGTGGAGATGCTGGAAAAAGGTGGAAGATGCTGGAAAGGAGGAGATATTGGAAAGGTGGTGATTGCTGGACAAGGTGGAGATAGCGGGAAAAGGTGGAGATGCTGGAAAAGGTGCGATATTGGGAAAGGTGAGAATGTGGAAGGTGGAGAAGCTGGGAAAGGTGGAGATATTGTAAAACGGGTGGAGATGTGGACAAGGTGGAGATATGGGGAACGGTGGAGATGTGGAAAGGTGGGATATGGGAAAAGGTGGAGATGCTGGAACAAGGGAGGGAGATGCTGGAAAAGGTGGAGATGTGGAAAGGTGGAGATGTGGAAAGGTGGTGGATAATTGGGAAAGGTGGGAGATGCTGGAAAGGTGGAGATATTGGAAAGGTGGAGATGTCTGGAAATGTGGCAGTATAGGACAGGTGGAGATACTTGGAACGGTGGGTCGGGAAATTGGACACTAAAGGTGGAGAATGGGAGATATCTGGGAAGGTGGAGGGATGCTGGAAAAGGGGGTGGAGATGTCTGGGAAAGGTGGAGATATTGGAAAGGTGGAGAAATGGAAGGTGGAGATATTGGAAAGGGTGGTGATGCTGGAAAGGTGGAGATGCTGGGAAGGTGGAGTTATTGGAACGGTGGGAGATGCTGGAAAGGTGGAGATGCTGGAAAGGTGGAGCATGCTGGAAAAGGTGGAGATGCTGGAAAGGTGGAGATGATGGAAAAGGTGGAGATACTGGAAAGGTGGAGGATGCTGGAAAGGTGGAGAGGAGATGTGGAAAGGTGGAGAAGAGATGGTGAAAGGTGGGAGGGATACTGGGGAAAAGGGTGGTAGATTGGGGAGATACTAACACAGAGGTGGAAGATGCTGGACAGGTGGAGATTCTGGAAAGGTGGAGATACTGGATCTAGGTGGAGAGAAAATTTTGAGAGTGTTAAATGTTAATGGAAAATAAGGATGAAGTGAGAGCTATTAATATCTTTCAGACGTAGGTTGTGTTGAGATGTTTGTAAAGTAGGTCGTGTTGAGGCGTTTGTATCAGTTGGTAGTGTTTGGAGGCGGTTTGTAGTAGGTAGTGGTGGGTATGTTTGTAAGTAAGATAATGTTGAGCGTTTGTAAGTAGGTAGTGTTGGGTGTTTGTAAAGTAGGTGTGGTGAGGTGTTTGTAAGGAATGTTAGTTTGAGGCGTTTGAGGAAAGGATAAAGTTATAATAACGGCAAACCAAATAAAAAAAAAAGTTTGAGAGTAGATGGGAGAGTGGTTGTAGTCGTGGGGATGGTGGTTAAGGTCTTGCCAAATCGTTGCAGTGAGGAAGAGGTGAGAGGCAGGAGGCAGGGCCAGTTTGCCCATGGTTCAGAGCAGATGGCTTGTTCTTTGCATCCCGAAAAAAATTGACAGGACGTGGTAAACTAATTCTTTGTACGGGAGTTATTTACTAAAGGGTGTATTGTTTATGGTTATCTGTATTTATAGAACTTTCCTAAGTGACATGTGTGGTTTTGACTATATAATGTATTTCATAGGTCTGTTACAAATTAGTGCAAATTAAATAGGTGTACATGACTCGAATTTTTTTGAATTACTTAGCTGGTTTTTAAAGTTGTATCGTATCAACAATGCATGTTTTAATTTTTTTTAAGTAGATTTTTTATTTTACGGCACAAATATTAATCTAGAATCCAATCCTATATAAATAAAACATTATTAGAATTTTATCTGTAATACAGATTAATGCATATTATTGTCATGAATTTCCTCTGTCCTTTCCTTAACACACACTTCACCAGAATTATCTATAAATGGCTTTATAAATTATAAACCATAATTTTTAAAGGGGCTGGCACGGGTAAGCCAGTGGGAAGTGTTTCGGTCAGATGAACAAACGCTCCAGCGGCGGGTCTATCATATGACTAAAACGCGTTAGGATATATTTGTCCTGTTTGAGAAACTCTAACTTACTACCCAGTGGTTTATGAGTTCTTATACAAGCAGACATACATAATAAACTTCTGTCTTAGTCTAGCAGTGACAGCTGTTTATTATTTATCTTTATACACTCTTTATTGGACACACTTCACAGTACTCGTTTTTTTAGTGAATGCAGGGGGAGTTTTAGTTTTCCTAGGGGGGATACCCGCAATAACTTGCCGACCAGTCATGCTGAGGCTCAAGACGTGGATTTCGTGAACACTGATAATAATTTTTCTGCTATTCGTTATCACGTGGGTAATAACCCGCAGGCAAGTTTTAGGCCGATGCATTCGACTCTCTTTATAGGTGTCCACATGGAAAGGCCAGGTGTTGTGTTTCTGGGAGGAATGTGCGAGGGGGTTCACTTTGGGAAATTGTCGAGTATGTCTTCCTGCCATTCCACCACCAGTACCAATTTGGCAGACTATTCGTGAGAGGATTCACTGAACAGGCGGGGAATAAGAAAGAGGTGTGATGTGAGTTTACTCACTAGTCTGTACCTCAACCTCGTTGAGGTTGCAGAGGGTCGAGTCCAGTCCTGGCCCGCCTCTTTCACTGGTCGCTACTAGGAACTCTCCTGAAACCACTGAGCTTTATCGTATCCTCCTACTTAAAGCTATGTTATGGATCCTGCCTCCACTACCATCGCTTCCAAACTAATTCCACTTATGACTATCTGTGGTAGAAGACCATTACTTCCTAACATCCCTTTGATTTATCTGTAGTCCCATCAGTTCAATGTGTCCCGAGTGCTGTGTCCAATCTCTGGGAGCCACCTTTCTTTGATCCCACCATTTACCAAATTCTCCCTTATTTTGTTAGTCGGTTTCTCATGTCCCCCTATCTCCTCCTGTCCCTCTGTGTCGTCAGGTTGATTTCCCCTTAAATACCTTCTATTGGGACATACATCTTAACTCTGGGGACTAGTTTGTTGCAGATAAATTTGGCACTTTCTCTAGTTTCTTTTCTTGCTTGGCTAAGGTGTGGGTTCAAACTGGTGCCGGATATCCAATATGGGCCTAGTACTGGGTCTTGAACGCAAAAATTCCTTATTAAGATTGGTCGGAAAGCTGTTCTGAGGTTTGCCAGGCGCCTTATGCTGCAGTCGTTATTTGGTTGATGTGCGCTTCAGGAAAGATGTGCCTGGTGTTATACGCACCCCAAGATCTTTTTCCTTGAGTGATGTTTGTAGTCTCTGGCCCCCTAGACTGTACTCCGTCTGCGGTCTTCTTTGCCCTTCCCCAATCCTCATGACTTTGCACTTGTGGGATTGAACTCCAGGAGCCAGTTGCTGGACCAGGTCTGCAGCCTGATCCAGATCCCTTTGTATTTCTGCCTGGTCTTCGATCGAATGAACTCTTCTCATCAACTTCACGTCATCTGCAAACAGGGACACCTCGGAGTTTATTCCTTCCGTCATGTCGTTCACAAATACCAGAAACAGCACTGGTCCTAGGACTGACCCCTGTGGGACCCCGCTGGTCACAGGTGCCCACTCTGACACCTCGCCACGTACCATTACTCGCTGCTGTCTTCCTGGCGAGTATTCCCTGATCCATTGCAGTGCCTTCCCTGTTATCCCTGCTTGGTCCTCCAGTTTTTGCACTAATCTCTTGTGTGGTACTGTGTCAAACGCCTTCTTGCAGTCCAAGAAAATGCAATCCACCCACCCCTCTCTCTCTTGTCTTACTGCTGTCACCATGTCATAGAACTTCAGTAGGTTTGTGACACACGATTTCCCGTCTCTGAAACCATGTTGGCTGCTGGTGATGAGATCATTCCTTTCTAGATGTTCCACCATTCTTCTCCTGACAATCTTTTCCATGATTTTGCATGCTATACATGTCAGTGACACTGGTCTGTAGTTTAGTGCTTCATGTTTGTCTCCTTTTTTAAAGATTGGGACTACATTTGCTGTCTTCCATGCCTCAGGCAATCTCCCTGTTTCGATAGATGTATTGAATATTGTTGTTAGGGGTACACAGCGCCTCTGCTCCCTCTCCCAGGACCCATGGAGAGATGTTATCTGGCCCCATTGCCTTTGAGGTATCTAGCTCACTCAGAAGCCTCTTCACTTCTTCCTCGGTTGTGTGCACTGTGTCCAGCACATGGTGGTGTACCCCACCTCTCCGTCTTTCTGGAGCCCCTTCTGTCTCCTCTGTGAACACTTCTTTGAATCTCTTGTTGAGTTCCTCACATACTTCACGGTCATTTCTTGTTGTCTCTCCTCCTTCCTTCCTTAGCCTGATTACCTGGTCCTTGACGGTTGTTTTCTTCCTGTGTGTGTGTGTGTGTGTGTGTGTGTGTGTGTGTGTGTGTGTGTGTGTGTGTGTGTGTTGATCCTGCCATCCACGGGCACTACCAACATGTCAAACAGTAACTTTCATGTGTGAGCACCACCATAGAAGGGGTGATAAGGGCCATCACTTGAAAGAGATGTTAAGAGTGTGAGATAAATAATGACAGAGGTGTAACAGTGATGATGGTGTTATCACCAACTATCACCGTCTCCCCGGACACCGCTGCATCCGTCCCACTACAACACGGCTTCAACCTATTCTCATCTTACGACGAATTTATTTTTTCAAGTGGTTATCAACGTCAGTTTCTTAACGCTTCTAGTTTTTCAAATCCAGCTGTCTCTATTTTAAGTTGGGTTAAATTTAAAGAACTTTAAACGCTCAAATATTAATCACTTGTGGCGCCAGAATGGAGTGCTCAAATTCCTTCTACACACTTTCATCACCTACACTAAGATTATCAGGTGATAAGACTCAAGGAGGGGGAAAGAGTGTACCGACTGGGAATGACTGTAGGTCATTTATTTCCAAGAAATAAGCTTAAGGCTCAATAGGTATTCAGCGATTAAACCCGGAGTTTACCTTGAGTCTCATCCGAGGTTCCCTCAAAGGAGGTTCCTTGACACTGGTGAGGGGCTCTTGATCTAGAGAATTGGATCTGTGCTCTGGTTCCCTGAATTGAGCCTGAATACCTTCCAACCCCTCCCCCACATGCGCTGCATAATCCTACGGGTTTAGCGCTCCCCATGATTATAATAATTATAATCATCCTCCGAAGGTCACTGCCCAGCGACCTGGCCTCCTGGTCGCTGGCCCGATCGATCAAGCTGTCCACTGCCCGTAGTCCAACGTATGCACCACAATCCGGTTGATCAGAAACTGTTCTGAGCAATCTATCGAGTTCCCTCGTGAAGACAGTTAAGGGTCTGTTGATACTAGTACTCGTACTAGTATCAAGTAGCAAAAGTGACTGGGCAGGAGAGTAAAGAACTTGGTTCATGTTCGTGGTCAAAGACGTCATGTAAAGTCATGTAAAAGAACTGGAATCCAGCGGTGAAGGAGGTGAAGGACTTCTTATAGTTATGAAGAAAAAATGATGAGAAAACTCATGATCGTTTTCAAAAGCAGTTGGAGTGATGACCGAGCTAGAAACATGATAATCGCAGGGACGGCGCCCGGCATGGTTAACAGACTGCTGTCATGGGAGGAATAATGAGTAGTTATGCATAAGTAATGATCTTTTCAACCTGCATGTCCCCAGGCACCAACCACAGAGCCTAACAAACGAGGCACTAACGGCTCGAGGGTTAATGGAAAAGTATAACGAAAGTATACGCAAGAAATTATCAGAGAGCCTGGACTAAAAGATGCCTACCCTCCCAGGTTTGTTTATCTACTGAAAAATACAAGATTCCACAACAAACTGCTGATAGGCCAAGCGACCACATTCACCAGTCGCATCTGAAGCCCACTATCCATAAGACGAAACAAGAACTAACACCCCACAGAGTATGGGCACCGAACACACGAGGAAACCCACACACAACTCACCACCAGATAGCGAAAGAGCTATACATTACCAGGTGACTGATTCAAGCAGAGGCATGTTGCTAACTGAAAGTCCGCTATGGAACGTCACACCACTTCCATAAGAATCACAATATCGATAAAGTACTCGAAGTAAAAAAAACTTGATGACTAGTGGATTCTTAACAAGTAAATTTGACCTCAAAGCCTGTGTACTGAACTGTCAGTTTACGGACCGCGGTTCAAGAATCTCGTCCACCCTTCTATCTAGTCATTGACTCTGTTTATTAAAAAAAACATTCTGAACCTAACGAAAAAAATATAATTCATTGTGTTTATTATTAAATTACTGTAAACTTATCTAAATTATATTTAGTTGGATTAGACTAAATTAAACTGCACTTGTTATAATAAGGTTAGGTATGTTTTGTAAGGTTCTTTAGGTACAAAATTATTAATTTTTACATTAACATAAATGAAAAAATATATCTTTAAACGTATAAGAGAAATTTTAGAAAGGGGCTTAAAAATATATATATATATATATAATATATATATATATATAATATATATTATATATATATATATATATCCCAGGTAGTAGGTTGGTAAACAGTAACCGCCCAGGGAGGTACTACCGTCCTGCCAAGTGAGTGTACAACGAAAACCTGTAATTGTTTTACATGAAGGGAGGGGT
>NC_069451.1:20569077-20591522 GCF_026875155.1 Cherax quadricarinatus | reverse complement strand
TCTGGGCTGTCAAAAGTTAAACGACCCACATTGCTGGGGTATCGTCTCCGCCCAGGGAGGAAAGAACGTAAGTGTTACTTGAGGATTGGGAGATCTTGGGTTCCAGCTGTTCTAGAATGCGGTCCCCACTGTCGGGAAAATTTTGTTGAACTATGGTAGGGGCAGAATAACGGTACACTACAAGAATTGGGGGGAATGTGTTTTCAAGGGGGCGGGAAAAGTATCTATTGGGAAAAGACGAGGAGCTCAGACCTGGGTGCATCGTTGGAATGATGCGGGGCCCTTTTAAAGACATGAAAAAAATCTTTCCAACATGGCGTAGGGTGCCTTGCCAAAACATGGTCAGAAGATGGGCGTAGAGGAAGTTGGTCGTAAAGTAAAGAATTATCCACTTTTCATCTGAAACTGGCGGGGAAAAGGTAGTGAAGGGGTCGATCGTTTTGGAAGAACAGAAGGTGAGGTGGAGAAGTATATCAGCAGGAATTGTTTTTGACTTTTTAGGCGTGGGCCCGGGTTGGTCCGACGGGGAAAAGGGCCCGGCGATTTAAAAATTGCCGACCTAGGGGAGAGGCCGGGAAGCATAGTCAAGGGAGCGGGTCTGAAAATCAAAGGAGTCAGTGGGGCCTCATACCTAAAGCGGGTGGGGAAACAGCACCGGAAATAGGAAGGGGCAGGGAATGTCTGAAAGGGCCCAAAGCGAGGGGGGTCAGAACGGGGTGCGGTACAAAAAGGGGGGGGGGGGGTACCGGGTTTCATGGACAGGGTGCCAGGGTTAGGTTACTTTTTTCTTTTTGTTTTTAAAAAAAAAAAAGAAAGAAAAAAGAAATAAAAATAAAAAAAAAAAAAAAAGGGGGGGCCCGGGGAGGGGATAGTTCCTAGGGGGAAATAAAAGGGCCAGAAATCTCCCCCCGCCCCCAAGAGGACTCGACACCGCTAGTAGCGCAGATGCAGCAGGAACCTCCCATCCTACCCTTCACCCAGAAACCACAATCTGGGATAGCAACCCACATTGGAGCTACCCGGTGGACAAAAGAGAGGGCGGCGGAATCCCCACAAAGCTACCCCTTCACCCACCCCCCCCGGGAACCCGAAAGGGGCTTCCAAGATACACCCGTCCCCAAAAAGACACCCAAAGCTACCCCCGGGTCCCGAGAGGGATGGGGGACATCCCTAGGCAATCCAGATTCCCGGCAAACTCGCCCCCCCAAAGAAACCCAAACGGAAGGGGATGGCCCCCGGTGCCCCTTTCCCTCCCAGGAACTAGCGGCTGTGGGAGAAATCAAAAAGGCTAAAAAGAGGAAGGGCAAAAGGGAGGGGTGAGGAGGAGGAGGGGGAGGGAAAAAAAGGGGGGAGGGGGAGGGATGGGATTTGGGGGAGGGAAATGGGGGTAATTAGGTTCGGTTGAGGAAGAAGACCGACAGGGTATTCCTCGCCCAAGAGCTCTTCACCACCCCAAAGGGACCCCCCCTTGAAGAGGTCTTCTGCTAAAGAACTCCACGACTTGGTGTCTTTCGCACCTACCCCTGGTTGGGGGGACTGATTTTCCTCTTTCTGTAATAGTTTACTGTCTTCAAATTATGTCTAGAATTTGTATTGATAAAACCCTGAAAGGCAAACGTCACAATAAAGATACCCAGATGTTTTACATGTGTCTTAATTTCATCACTCGGGTATACTATTTATTCACACTGCTATTATACTAGAACTCTTCCATTATGTTTAAGGTTAGGACGGAAGGCCTACCTAGCATGAGCCCGTAGGGCCCCTTTTCATGCTCTTCCATCATATCGTTATACTATATAAGTTTAGTGGTGAAAAACATCTTGAAAAGATTGTGGACGACCACATCGGCTCACTGAGGGCTGATTACCCCAAACTATTAAAATAACAAATTTACACGTTGTCTAAATTTACAAACAATCTATTTGTAACCATCTATTCAATATTTATTTTGTGTAGATGAAAAATTTCTTAACTCACTTTTTTCAATTGGGGGTACTGCTAAAGGAACGAGACATGAGAAATAGCCTCTGTACACTATTGGATTCAATGAGGCAAGCGACTATGGCACGGCCTCCACAAGAAAGAATTACCCTATTTTTTTAAAACTCGAGCGTGATCCTGTCATCAGTTCAAGAAAACCGGTAATTTAAACTTCCAGGACCCCGCTACAAACCCCCAAAGTTGGGGTGTAAAACCCGCAAATGCAGAGAAACACGCAGCATACATCATTCCCGAGTTTCTTGTTTTGGGTTTTAGGGCCCCCTGATGCTTCACGTTCGAACCTGTCCCACCAATGCTTTTTCTCTTTCCAGTTTGTACAAGGTAATTCCTTTTAACATTAGCCCTTGGTGAAACAAAGGAAAGAAAATTGTTGAAAAACCCAAAGTTACTAACTGCAGTAAAATTACACACCTGCCTTTGGTGAATTTAAAAATTATTACGCGTTTCGGGCCCACTTGGGGCTAGTTCGGGCCAAGTCGGACCCACCAAATTTTATTAAATCAAAAGAAGCGCTAAACCAAAAGGGCTATAACTCGGACCCACACGATAAGTTCCCTTGTCCTACGTGCGGTTTTTTATGTATTCTTCCGCCAGGATTATGCGTAAATTCCTCAAAATGCTATTCTTATATATATTTTTTTTTTGCAAAAGTGCTTTTATTAAGAAAATATTTTTCCAATTACCCAAATTTAAATTTTTAAAAAATAAAAATGGCCAAATTTAACGATAAAAAATTAAGCATGTTTTTTTCTGCGCAAAATGGTAAACAATAACAAGTATTCCGTATGGTAATTACTGTATGTTGGGGGAACACCAGACCACAGAAAAGGGCCCCCACCGTCCTCTAGTCCCCGTCCTTTTCGTAGAGCAGGTTTGGATGGATGACTAACCCGGGCAGCTGTCATCCACTCCTCGACAGTTCTAACACCCCAAACAGCATCCACACTCCCGTCGTTTAACCCAAAACCTGCAAATAATATGCAAGAATTGCAAATGGGCCCCGAAATTACATCGCACCCACCCTCCCCTTCCCTTGGCCCTTTCGGCGTGGAATTTATAATAAATGGTTTGGGAACGGATAGATTGAGGGAAAGGGGCCACTTGTGCAGCACTGGGATATTTATTGTGGGGAAAACCCTTTTACCTTAAACTCATTTTTATCTTTTTAACCCTCTTCCTGACGGCTGTGACTCCTGGTTGGCGAAACGTTTCCAGAGTAAAAGATCCCCAAGTGCTGCATAAGTGTCTCATTCATCACTAATTTATAGTCTTGTATGTGGCATTCAGAAGGCATTTCTCAATCTTCTAGGTGAACCAGGCCTCTTATTACATTAATATCCATTGTCCCTGCAAATACAATTAATCTTACTTCATCTACTTTATTTCTAGCACTTCTATTAGTATAGTAGCTCTTATGGGAGTCATTAGCTCGTTTTTTTCTCTAATAGTTTTGTTTATCAAGTCCTACGATTTTTATTCGCAGTTATATGATGAGCAATTTTAATTTTCGAGCATTTCCCTGAGGTATCATGTTAAATTTTTGTTGCTTTCATCCCTATTTGTTTCCCAAGCACACTCATACCTCTGTCTTCTGTCTGTTGAATAGAGAATTCGAAAGAGGAACAAGAAAATCCGAAAGAGAATTTTAAATTAAAGTCGCAAGGGATTCATAGTCCCACCCAAAAGGTGTCTTTGAAGAATACAGGAGTAAGATTAAGAAGATAGGCTCACTTAAAAGTTGCTCAGGTCAGCTTACTGTCAGTGACATAGACATGTGTACAATCTTTAACACTTATTTCCTATCAGTTTTTAAGCAGGGAGATGCTAGCGAAATTCCTGTAATCATTAATTTTATAGGCCAGGATGAAAAGTTATGCACGATCAAAGTCAGCAGTGATACGGTCTCAGACAGATAACTGGGCCTTGAAGTGTTCTCGAGGGCTATAAGGGAATGAAAGGAGGAACTTAGCAAACCACTGGCTAGTCTTTTTAAGAGAATACTACAAATTTGCATAGTGACAGATAAGCGGAAAATGGCAAATGTGATGGTGCTCCCGTGTGGTTATGTTGCCAGGAATACCTGATAGGTGCCCTCTAGAAGCAACATCAATAAAGGACAAAATGTCACAGTACCGTGACTGGAACAATACAGAAATAACCAGAACAAATATACCTGGAGTAAACCTGGAGGTCGGTTTCGGGGGTCAACGCCCCTGCGGCTCGGTCAGTGACAGTCACTAATACGAAGCAGTTGCAATTTAACATCTTTATTATACACCCCACACCCGTCCTGTGGACGGCACCCCCACACCGTCCTGTGGACGGCACCCCCACACCCGTCCTGTGGACGGCACCCCCTACACCCGTCCTGTGGACGGCACCCCACACCCATCCTGTGGACGTCAGTCAAAAGATTACAGAGGTACACAATGGGTCCAGGGACTGGACCCGAAAGTTTTGATAGCCACTACGAAGTCCCACACAACCCTCTAATTTCCACAGCAGGAGTCAACACCACTCCGTACTGACACTGTCCTAAGAAATGTATAGGGGAAATTGGAAGAAATATGTCGGTCCGCTTAAGCGAGTATCGAAGCACCTACAACAGGGTGTCCATTTAACTGGCTAATTAATTTGCCAAATGATTAGCTAACAGTTGACCGGATTATCAGTTAACCAGGTGATCTGTGAACAAGGTGATCCGTTAACCAAGTGTCCAATTAACAGATGGCGAGTTACAGATGACTAGTTAAATAACCAGTTAACCATCAAACCAAGTGACCAATTCACCATGTGTCCAGTTAATTAGGTGACCAGTTAACCAAGTAACCAGTTAAGCAGTTCACCGATTAACCAGGCAACAAGTTAACCAGACGACCAGTTAACCGAGCTACCAGACTCAGTAACTAACCAGTAACGGGATTCACGATTTTTACGAAATGATAAAAACACCAAACAGTGTCGTTGATATTATCTGTTCTTCAACTGGCTGTGTAATTGTGAAATATTGATTTTCCACAATATATGTATATATATATGTGTGTGTGTGTGTGTGTGTGTGTGTGTGTGTGTGTGTGTGTGTGTGTGTGAACTCATTTAAAATTAAGTTCTTTCTAAAATTTTCGCTTATGTTTAAAGATATATTTTTTCGTTAGGTTCGGAATGACTTTTGTCACACTGACAGGATGCTGTTAGAGGTCCCCCCAGGATGCTGTCAGTGTGACAACCCCCCCCCTCCAGGATGCTGTCAGTGTGACACCCCCCTCCAGGATGCTGTCAGTGTGACACCTCCCCCTCCAGGATGCTGTCAGTGTGACACCTCCCCCTCCAGGATGCTGTCAGTGTGACACCTCCCCCTCCAGGATGCTGTCAGTGTGACACCTCCCCCTCCGGATGCTGTCAGTGTGACACCTCCCCCTCCGATGCTGTCAGTGTGACGCCCCCCTCCAGGATGCTGTCAGTGTGACACCTCCCCCTCCAGGATGCTGTCAGTGTGACACCCACCCCCCTCCAGGATGCTGTCAGTGTGACACCCCCCTCCAGGATGCTGTCAGTGTGACACCCCCCCCGGATACTGTTAGGCGTCACCTTGTTCCCATCAGCGTTACCTTCAGTCTCATACCAGGGAAAGTTCCATGACCCCTGCGGGTTTAGCGCCTCTCCCCCCCTCCCTCCATCCTGATTAAAACGATAATTAGGCTACACATGCACACAATATTACCGACTTACGAAATCGTCATAACACGATTACGAACGAATGACACGGAAAAGGGATGGTGGGTATACCTGGAGGGGGTTTCGGCTGGGGTCAACGTTCCCCGCAGCCCGGTTCGTGACCAGGTGTCGCGGTGGATCAGGGCCTGATCAACCAGGCTGTTACTACTGGCCGCACGTAGACCGACGTAGGAACCACAGCCTGGCTAGCCAGGTACTGACTTTAGGCATCTGTCCAGCTCCCTCTTGAAGAGGACCAGGGGTCTATTGGTAATCCCCCTTATGTATGCTGGTGTGGGGACTCGAATCCGCGACAGGCGGGTCTTGAAACTCGCGGGCCAGTGATTCTGACAACATATTTTTCCCCTCTGGTGGGCGAAACGTCGTTATAAATAAAATGACGTAACTCGCATAGTTTGTGTATACTCACCACTGTCAGTACACTGTAACAGTGTATACTCACCACTGTCAGTACACTAACAGCGTATACTCACCACTGTCAGTACACTGTAACAGTGTATACTCACCACTGTCAGTACACTGTAACAGTGTATACTCACCACTGTCAGTACACTGTAACAGTGTATACTCACCACTGTCGTACACGTAACAGTGATACTCTACCACTGTCAGTACACTGTAACAGTGTTGATACTCACCACTGTCAGTACACTGTAACAGTGATACTCACCACTGCAGTACACTGTAATCAGCGTATACTCACCACTGTCAGTACACTGTAACAGCGTATACTCACTACCCCACTGCCAGTACACTGTAACAGCGTATACTCACCACTGTCAGTACACTGTAAACAGCGTATACTCACCACTGCCAGTACACTGTAACAGCGTATACTCACCACTGCCAGTACACTGTAACAGCGTATACTCACCACTGTCAGTACACTGTAACAGTGTATACTCACCACTGCCAGTACACTGTAACAGCGTATACTCACCACTGTCAGTACACTGTAACAGCGTATACTCACCACTGTCAGTACACTGTAACAGCGTATACTCACCACTGTCAGTACACTGTAACAGTGTATACTCACTGTCAGTACACTGTAACAGTGTATACTCACTGTCAGTACACTGTAACAGTGTATACTCACTGTTTGTGTACTATGTGTACATGTGTGTGTGTGTGTGTGCACATTGCGAAACGTCGCCTCAGTAAATGCTTGTTCTGTCACCTACGTCTTCTAACCTTCACCTTCAGAAGGGTCACCCTGGGGCTGTCAAGGTAACCTTCACCTTCATAGTCACCCTGGGGTTGTCAAGGTGACCTTCACCTTCATAGTCACCCTGGGGCTGTCAAGGTAACCTTCACCTTCATAGTCACCCTGGGGTTGTCAAGGTGACCTTCACCTTCATAGTCACCCTGGGGCTGTCAAGGTGACCTTCACCTTCATAGTCACCTGGGGTGTCAAGGTGACCTTCACCTTCATAGTCACCCTGGGGCTGTCAAGGTGACCTTCACCTTCATAGTCACCCTGGGGCTGTCAAGGTGACCTTCACCTTCATAGTCACCCTGGGGTTGTCAAGGTGACCTTCACCTTCATAGTCACCCTGGGGCTGTCAAGGTGACCTTCACCTTCATAGTCACCCTGGGGCTGTCAAGGTGACCTTCACCTTCATAGTCACCCTGGGGTTGTCAAGGTGACCTTCACCTTCATAGTCACCCTGGGGCTGTCAAGGTAACCTTCACCTTCATAGTCACCCTGGGGTTGTCAAGGTGACCTTCACCTTCATAGTCACTCCTGGGGCTGTCAGGTGACCTTCACTTCATAGTCACCCTGGGCTCGTCAGGTGACCTTCACCTTCATAGTCACCAGGGGCTGTCAAGGTGACCTTCACCTTCATAGTCACCCTGGGGCTGTCAAGGTGACCTTCACCTTCATAGTCACCCTGGGGCTGTCAAGGTAACCTTCACCTTCATAGTCACCCTGGGGCTGTCAAGGTGACCTTCACCTTCATAGTCACCCTGGGGCTGTCAAGGTTTCTTTGGCTAATGAGTTGCACTCACCTTCCCTTGACCCAATCTGATTATAATTCAGCCCCAGGTGAATGGCCCCTAGCTATGACCACTAACTTTGGTCACTATGGCCTCTATGGCCACTACGACCACTAAAATTGGCAATTAGGACCACTAACTATGGCCTCCACCAAGGTCTTCAGTCTGATTGTTTCATTATATTTACAATAAATCTATCTGTTCCTTTCACTGTTTTTCTAACTGAACATCTTTCTAATTTTCGAGATTTGAGGCGAATCAGGTGGACGACAAATGGACGGCAAGGAAACAACCGATGGACAATATCAGGATGACAGGTGGACGATGGCAGGGAGACAACAGGTAGACTTCAGGTCGACGGCAGGTACAGTGCTTAGCGCAAATTCATCACTTTAAAACCTTCTTTCCTTTTATCACCCGAGGGAATAAAACCTCATTAATCAAATCGTTACCGTAAAACGCTTATTTATATGCAGACATTGCTGGGAGTCAGAGTGTAAATGCAGCGGTTTTGTCGCGGTTGGTCTAACTCCGCATCAGAGCGAGACGACAAATATAACTATCAAGCATATTATTATTATAATCAAAAAGAAGCGCTAAGCCACAAGGACTATACAGCGCTGCAGGGCAGGAAGGAAGCGAGGGCATCAGGTGGCAAAAGGGAGATGAATGAGTAATAGGTTACGGATAACAGCGGGGCAGTGGATGGTGAAAGGGTAAAGGGCAGCAAGAGACTGAACTAGAAAGGGCTGAGGGGAGTGCGAAAAGTATCATCAGAGTTTGTGGAGTAAATCAGTCGTTGTCAAGAAGTCAATGAGAGAAGTCAGGATTAAAGGAGGGTCCATCAGCAAAAAGGGAAGGTAAAAGAGAGTAGTAGAACGAAGACGAGTTGGAGGTAAATTCTCCCGGCTCGTTGATAGAGAGGGCAGTCTAACAGAATGTGGCTAATCGATACTGGAACTTGACATGCTCACAGAGAGAGCAGGGTCCCTTTTCCCATGAGATTACCCATGAGTAAGCGAGTGGGGCCCAAATGCGAAGGCGGGAGAGAGTGGTCCCCCAACCTCGGCACTGATGACAAGAAGACGGCCAGTAACCTATGCTCGGTTTAATAGAATGAAGTTTGTTCCGAGCAGAGTTGACCAACGTTGTTGCCAACGGGTGCAAAGGTGGGTAGCTATTGTAGCAAATAGTCAAGAAATGGGACACCTCGATAGGAAATTGGTAGGTCAGTATGCTGACCGCCAGCAGTGTCTGCCTGTTCATTGCCGTATGTCGAATGACCAGGGACCCAAACAAAAAACAATATCTTTATGTTTGGTAGAGATACGCGTAGCCAAAGTTGGATACGGAGAACTAGGGGATGAGATGTATCAATTTTCGTATAGCCTGTTAGAGCACTAAGGGAGTCTGAGACTACTACAAATGATGACATAGGCATAGATGCGATACGAAAAAGTGCTGCAAGAATGGCATACAGTTCAGCAGTAAAATGCTAGCTAGAAATAGTAAATGTCCCCGCACGACGCTGTCCGGGAAACACTGCTGCGAATCCGACGCCGTCTGAAGACTTAGAGCCATCTGTGTACACAGCAGTGGCATGAGAATGGGAATGGAAGTGATAAAGAAAAAGAGAGCGGAAGCCCCGTAGGCAGTTGAGCTTTCGAGCAAGGGAGTGAGAAAGAACAGACCCGAACAGCTGGAACTTCCAGGGGGGTAGGGAAAAGTGAGATGCTACATGAACATATAAGGTGGTACTGAAGGGAAGACAAGAGTGAATGTAGGCGAAGAGAAAAGGGACGGAGCAAACAGGGGCGGCGAACGAATAAAGAATGTCTACTAATATCGGTGACGATTCTATAAATGGAAGGATTGTGTAGATCGTGAGAGCGTACATAGTAGCGAAGGCCAATGGGCATCACGGCGATCAGCAAGGAGGGAACATTCGCTTCTGCATAGAGGCTCTCAACAGGGGAAGAGCGAAAGCCCCAAGGCACACGTAAACCTTGGTGATGGATAGGGGTTTAAAAGGCTAGAGAGAGTAGCAGGAGAGGCCGCGGAATAATCTGGTCACCTAATCGATTTCGTTTAAAACGAGGGCTGAATGTAGGCGAAGCAGAGTTCGACGATCAGCTCCCCAGGAAAGATGAGCAGGGTTTTAAGAAGGTTTAGCCGGCTGTGAAAAATTTGCCTTCAGAGAGGTTAGTGAGGTTTCCAGGATAACCGACGGTCAAAGAGAAGGCCTGAAACCTGACTGTACCCACGTTCGGGGATACGGGAGCCATAGAGGTACAAAGGATGATGGGAGATAACAGAGCGTCTAGTGAAAGTAATTTGGTGAGTTTTGGTACTTGAAATTTAACCCATGCGTGGTGGCCCAAGTGGAAACACGGTCGACCGCATTGCTGGAGAGAAACTGCAATAAGATGACAGTCAGCGCTGCACAAGCAATAGCGAAGTCATCAACATAGAGTGATGACCAAACATTGGGTGGAAGAACAGAGGCCAAATCATTTATAGCAAGGAGAAAAAGTGTTGTGCTTAGAACACATCCCTGAGGGACACCTTCAGCTTGGACGAAGTCCGGGGAAAGAACATTATTGACTCGAACACGGAAATGTCTGTCAGTTAAAAAGTTCTTAAGGAAGGATGGTAGATTGCCCGGAGGCCTAAGGAATGGGCCTGGGCCAAATATTATACCCCAAGTTGTGTCATATCCCTTCTCAAGGTCAAAAAATATGGCAAAAAACTGAGTGATTATTCGCAAAGGCTTTACGAACATACGTATCCAAGCGAAGTAAGGGGTCTTGGTAGAACGACCCTTACGAAAGCCATATTGACTAGGGGAAAGAGACTGTTGTGTGTCTCTAAATACCACATTAAACGTCGATTTACGGGGACGTTCCATCACTTTGCAAACTGCATAGTAAGAGCGATGGGGCGATAGTGGGAGGCATCTTTGTCCAGTAGTACCCGGTTTGGGGAAAAGGGAAGAACAATGGCAGATTTCCACAGTGGGGAAGAACTCCTTGTGCCCAAATAAGATTGAAGAGGTGTAGAGAACTACAAGGGCTGACCGATGTAAATGTTGTAACATACGAATATGAATGTCGTCAGGCCCAGCTGCCGATGATCGGCAAGCTGAGAGCGTTGCCTCAGTTCTTGAAGTGTAAAAGGCACATTATACTGTTTTCTCTGAGAGAAGAAAAGTCCAAGGGCACTAACTCTCTGGCAGACTTTGAGGAAAGAAACGAGGGGCATAGATGGAGCCCTCGGAAATACGGACCGATGTGTGCCAAGTTCAATGGAAAACGTCGAGAGGGTTTGCTACATCAACACCAGCGACCCGTTTAGAACAGGAGTGGGTCAGGAGAGTTTTTTACCACCCAATTTCCTCCTTTTTTCCCAGACTGCACTCATAGAAGAAGCAGAGGTGATGGTGGAAACATAGTTCGCCAACAAGTGCGTTTAGCTTCACGGTGACACGGCGAGCGATCGCACGCTTCTGCTTAAAATCAAGAAGTCTATCAGCGGTTCTATTGTCCGGTACCTGCCCCATGCAGCACGCTTCAAACGTACTGCACGAGCACAAGGGGGAAAGAACCCCCAAGGCACGCACTTCTGAGAATGCTGCCGGGGTTTGGGGAAATAGAATGAGAAGCTGCGGTATAAACTGACGTCGAGAAGATGTGTGGAGCTAATCAATGAGGATGAAGAAGGGAAACCCTCACAAAAAGCAGTGAGGGTGAAGTAAAGATCCCAATTTGCCCGATCAAACTGCCAGCGAGGGCTACGGAAAGGTGGTGAATAGGAAGGAGAAGTAAGAATGATCGGAAAATGATCGCTGTCATGTAAGTCTGGTAGAACAGACCAGGTGAAGTCTAGTGCAGTGGAGGAAGAGCAGACTGATAGATCGATGCAAGAGAGAGTATGAGTACGAGGATCAAAATGGGTGGAGGTCCCCGTATTTAAAACATGGAGGGGGGGGAGAGGCAAGAAAAGCCTCCAACTGAATGCCACGTGAGTCACAATGAGACCCCCCCCAGAGGAAATGGTGGCATTAAAATCACAAGTAACAGAAGTGGGGGTGGTAAGGATGAAAAAAGAAAGGCAAAGTCTGGGATAGAAAATGCTCGAGAAGGAGAGAGATATAAAGAACATATTGTAAACCACTTATTCAAGTGGATACGGGCTGCAGTGTAATGCAGCGTTTGTATGGACAAATAGTTGACAGTACGGAATTCTTGCGTAGAAGAAGGGCACTTTCATTAAAGGTCCCATCTGAGAAAGGACCCGAAGAATACAAAAAATTATAGCCTGAGATAGGTTGGAAAACAGCCGAGTTTAATTTTGGTTCTTGTAAGCAAGCACCAACAGGGGAAAACCTGGAAGCAACATCTGAAGCTCACCCCGATTACCCTGAGGCCGCGGATATTCCACTGTAAATAGGCCATGATTGGCGATGAAGAAAATACAGGAATCTGTAGGTAAAGGCACCTACGGACTAGAGGGGTTAGAAAAGTCAACGTGTGGTGGCATTGGAAAATGTTCAAGTAGCGAAGGAACGGTGCGTTGCGAAGAATGGGGTTGTGAAGATGGAGGAGAGGGAAGAGAAAAGGGAAAAGGAAGTGAATCAGTGTCCATTGAAGGTTTAGTCTCTGCAATATATTCTGAAATGGCTTAAGTGTTTCTGAATTCAAAGATGTATGGGAGACCATATTGGAGATAGGAGGAGGAGGGTGAGTAAAGATTGGGACAGTAATGGACTGTACCAAAGTAGAAGGGGGAGGGAAAAGTGTAAGGGACTGGAGATGAAGTGTGGGGGGGGACAGAAGAGGCAGAAAACCCGGGAGGTGACAGAAGAGGGAGAAACTTGGGAGGGGACGGGGGTGGAAGGCATAGTACGAGGAGGAGGGTGAATCTCCACACTTGTAATAGAGCCAGAGAGAGGGGAAGAACTAGGTACAGAGACTGGAAAGGTAAAGTGTGGAGGCGGAAGAAGGGAAGGAAGGGCAAAGAAGATTTGAGCATTTTGGATTTTTTGGACTTCTGAGTAGGGGGGGCGATTGGTATTAGGTGTCGTACGAGGTCTTGTCGATACTGGGGCTTGTGAGGAAGGACGCGAAGATGTGAGAACAACTGAGTTGTAGTCGGGACGTCAGAGCCAAGGACAGCAAAAAGGATTAGATGCCGTAGTGGCTATGGGAGGGGTAACAACAGAGGAGGCTGCAGAAGATGGACCCCCGGGAAATGGGGGAGTTGGAAACCGAGAATAAGAAACACGGGTAGTCTCCCTTGGAGGCGGAGATGAGTAACTGCCATTGCATAGGGAGACCTTCTGCCTCTTTGAGGCAACGGATTTCACGTTCATTTACGTAGACCTGGCAACGGCGGGAGTACGAAGGGTGAGCTCATTTTCAATTAAGGCAAGATGGAGGTTGACTGCAAGATGTATTAGAATGGTCGTCGGCACCACAGACTGGGCAAATTTGGCCATAGATCTGCAATATTTCGCTGGGTGACCAAAACGCCAGCAATTTCTACATTGTTGCGGTGTAGGTATCCCCCTTTCGAACTTTTTAACCGATGTCCCGCGGGCATATACAGAGGACGGGGTGTTCTCGGCTGTCAAAAGTTAACGAGCCACATTGCAAGGGTAAAGTTTTCCGCCCCCGGGCAGGAAGGACATAAGTGTCTACTTTGAGGATTGGGAGATCCTGGAGTTCCAGCTGTTCAAAAATGTCATTGCCACATGACTGGAAATTCTGTTGGACTATGGTATGGGGCCCGAATGACAGTACCACTACAAGAATTGAGAGAAAGATGTTTTTCAATAGTGATAGGAGTAGTATCGATATTCGAAAGGAGAGAGAAAGATCATGAGCTTGGGTAGCATTCTGGACAGTGACGATGCGCGTACCGCTCTTGAGAGCGTGAAATGAAATATCTCTGCCAACATGACCCCAGGAGCGCTTTGGCAATTTCTATGGGGCAGAAAGGTAGGCAGAAAAAAGAAGGGTTTGGGCTTAAAGTAAAGAATTTAGTCCATTGTGTGGTCCGAAACTGAGCGGGAGAGGGAGTGCTTGACGTGTCGGTCGTTTCCCAGTGAATGGGAAGGTAACGCGGAGCATCCCTCAGGGAAAATTGACGTTGGCGTTTAGGAGTAGGACCGGAGTTGGTCCGGCATGAAATGGGTGGGCGATTCGAAAATTGCCGTACCGTAGAGGAGAAGCCGGAAGCATAGTCAAAGGAGAGCGGAGTTTTAGGACAAATCGAAGGAGTCAGTCGAACCCGGTACCTGAAGCGGGTGAGGAAACAGCACCAGCAAGAGGTACAGGGGCATCAGGAGTGTCCGAAGAGTGGTCTAAACACAAGGCAGGGTCAGAATGGGGTGCGGTATCAAGAAGGGGGCCCGGGGGTAGTGGTTTCATGGACTAGGGTGCCATGGTTAGGTTACTCCTTTGCTTTTTGTTTTTAAGAAAAAAAAAGAAAGAAAAAAAGAAAATAAAAAAACAAAAAAAGAATAAAAAAGGGGGGGAGCGGGGAGGAATAGTTCCAGGAGGAATGAAAGGGCGGAAATCTCCCCCGCGCCAAGAGGACTTGACACCGTAGTAGCGGAAGATGCAGCATGGAACCGTGCCATACCCACCCTTCATGCAGGGGAAACCGCAATCGGGAAGCAACTCACATCTGCGAGCTACCTCGGTGGACAAAAGAGAGGGCGGCCGGATATCCGGCACAAAGATACTCCTTCAAACCACACCCCGGAATCGAAAGTGGTTCCAGAGAACACCCGCGCCCAAAAAGGAAACCAAGCTACCGGGATACCGGAGAGGGATCGGGAAATCCCAGGCAATCAGATCCACGGCAAAACTACGCACCGCCAAGAACTCAAGGAATGGGATCGACCG
The DNA here is from genome assembly GCF_026875155.1 of Cherax quadricarinatus. Classification (NCBI taxonomy): domain Eukaryota; kingdom Metazoa; phylum Arthropoda; class Malacostraca; order Decapoda; family Parastacidae; genus Cherax; species Cherax quadricarinatus. The sequence continues at coordinate 20,576,871 of NC_069451.1, read as the reverse complement.
GTGTCCTATTTCCCTCCAGGAACTAGCGCGCCTGTGGGGGAAATCACGAATGGCTAAAAAGGGAGGGCAAAAAAGGGGGGGGTGAGGAGGAGGAGGAGGAGGAATGGAAAAAGGGGAAAGGGTGGGAGGGGGGGATGGGGGGGGGGAGGGAGAATGGGGGGTAATTAAAGGTTGGTCTGAGGAAGAACCCACAGGGCTAAAATTTCCCCAGGGCCAAGAGCCTCTTCACCACGGCCAAGGAGCCCCTTGAAGAGGGTATCAACATAAACGAACTAAATCACGTTCGTTATTTTTTTTCGTTGTGTGTGTGTGTGTGTTGTTTCCCCCATGGTGGATCACCCTTTTTTTTTTTTTAGGCCTGGCCTGTGAGAGGACGTTTAAAGTAATCAACTAAATACTTTTCGGCTGGAATAGCAAAAGGAGGTAACCAGCGAGCTGAACAACGTTTCGCTCAGTGTTGGGAGGTTCATCAAGTAGATATACTAGTAAGAGCGAAATCTTTTAACGAATAAGATTTTTACCTTTGCCGCAGGTCGAGTCACAAATAAATAAAAGATTTAACAAATGCTTTAAAATATTGTCTGGTAAAATAATAATTTAATTTAAATCTGAATAATAGTATACAAAAAGTCCTAATTTACCAAAGCCATTATATACTTTCTCTTTACCACTCAAATTTTTTTACCCATATAAATATATATATATATATATATAATAAATATATAATATAAATATAATATATATTATTTAATAAATGTATGGAAGGGAAGGGACCTAGGGATTGCAGAGAGCATTATAGTTCCTTTGTATAAAGGCAAAGGGACAAAAAAAGGGGCAAAAATTGAGGGGGATAGTTGTTGAGTATACTGGTAAAGTGTATGGTAGAGTTAATTTTTGAAAGAATAAGGTAAGGGAGAATAGGATAGCAGATGAACAGGAGGCTTTAAAGGGAAAAGGTTAGGGGTGTGTGGACAGGTGTTTACATGAAACATATAATGACAGTATTTAGATAAGGCTAAAGAGGTCTTTTGTGGCATTTTGAATTTGGAAAGGCGTATGCAGGGTGGATAGGGGGGCAATGTGGCAGATGTTGCGGGTATGGTGTAGGAGGTAGGTTACTGAAGCAGTGAAGGTTTTTACGGGATGGAGGTTCTAGTTAGAGTATGTAGAAAGAGGGAGATTATTTCAGTAAAAGTAGGCCTAGACAAGGATGTGTGATCACGTGGTTGTTTTAAAATTTATAAAGGGGTGTAAAGAAGTAAAGCAGGGTCTTGGAAGAGGTGTGGAAATTAAAAGATTAAGAATCAACAAAGTGGGAGTTGTCACAGTTGCTCTTTCTGATGACAAAAAGTGTTTGGGATTCTGAAGAGAAATTGCAGAGATTGTGATGAATTTTGTAGGGTATGTTAAAAGAAAAATTAAAAGAATACAGGAAAGAGTAGGTTAGAGGGTAACAAATATTTGGTGAATGAAGACTGGATATCGTTGGAGGGAGAGAGTATGGAGGAGGTGAATGTATTCAGATATTGGGAGTGGACTGTCAGCGGATGGATAAGATAAGATCTATGAAAGATGAGGTGAATCACAGAATTGATGAGGGAAAAGGGTGGGGTGGTGCACTTAGGAGTCTGTGGGGACAAAGAACTTTTTTCCTTGGGCAAAGAGGGGAAAGTATGAGAGTATAGTTTTAGACGTTATATGGGTGTGAAGCATGGTGATGATGTTGCAGCGAGGAGAAGGTGGAGGCAGTGGAGATGTCTTCTGAGGCAATGTGTGGTGTGAATATAATGCAGGAATTCATTTGTTTGGAAGTTAGGAGGAGGTTTCGGATTACCAAACTGTTTTTCCAGGGGTGAGGAAGGGTTGTGAGGTGGTTTCGGACATGTAGGAGATTTGGAGCGAAACAAAATGAAATTCATAGAGTGTATCAGTCTGTAGTAGAAGGAAGGCGGGTAGGGGTTGGCCTAGGAAAGGTTGGGGGAGGGGGTAAGGAGTTTGTGTGCAGGGGGTTGGGACTTTCAGCAGGCATGCGTGAGGTGTTTGATAGGGGTGAATGGAGACAAATGTTTTTAATACTTGACGTCGTTGGAGTGTGAGCAAAGTAACATTTATGAAGGGGTTCAGGGAAACCGGCAGGGGGACTGAAATCCTGGAGATGGGAAGTACAGTGTGCACTCTGGGAAGGGGGTGGTTATGTTGCAGTTTAAAAAACTGTTGTGTAAAGCACCCCTTCTGGCAAGACGTGATGGAGTGAATGATGGTGAAAGTTTTCTTTTCGGGCCACCTGCCTTGGTGGGAATCGGCAGTGTGTTAATAATATATATATATTTATATATTTATATATAATATAAATATTATATATATATATTTTATTATATATATATTATTTTATTCCACACTGGCCGATTTTTCCCACCAAGGGAGGGTGGCCGAAAAAAAAACTTTCACAATATTCAAAGCCGGTTTCCTGAACCCTTAATAAATGTTACTTGCTCACACTCCAACAGCACGTCAAGTATTAAAAACCATTTGTCTCATTCACTTCTATCAAACACGCTCACGTTGCCTGCTGGAAGTCAAACCCCTGCACACAAAACCCCTTACCCCCTCCTCCAACCTTCCTAGGGGCCCACCCCTACCCCGCCTTTCCTTCCCCTACAGACTGATTACACTTGAAGTACTCTGTTTGGGTCCATTCTCTCTACATGTCCGACCACCCCACAACCCCTTCTCAACCCCGGACACAGTTTGGTAATCCCGCATATTATATTATAATATATTATATATTATATATATTATATATATATATATTTATATTATATATTTTATATATAATATATTTTAGAGCAACTAACCCACCCGGTTTTAAAAAAAAAAGAAAAAAATTAAATAAAAAGTTTAATTAAGGGGGGGTGCTAAACCCCACACAGTTAAATTTCTCATATCATCAAACAGAAAACTGCTAATCGCTGGAAAAAAACTCCCAAAACTGGCGCTTTCCCCCTCCAAAAAATTGGCCCTTTTTTTTTTGAAAACTGTTTCGTATCTCCTAATTGGGAATTTTTTTTTTTTTTTTTTTTTTTTTTTTTTTGGAGGGGGGAGGTTATTCTAATTAATTTACACTATGTATGATAAGTAGAATTATGTGTAGCTGTGCCTAAACTTACCAACCAGAGAAAGAATTAAGGAAAATATGGTAGCCAAGCAGACCTTGGTACAATGCACTGAAAGTTATTGCAGATTTTCGTCTTGACACGAGAACAACACAAGGAACTCAGGTTAACAAGACAGTCGAAAAAGAGACGTCAAGTGTTTTACCGAGTAGCTGAATACATACTCTCTTTGAAACCATAAAGCAATGCATATTTGTCTTCATATTGTCACTGATAAGTCAGTGAACCTGGATATCGCGAGTCATATTAAGATTCAAAACTAAGCACTAAATCCACAAGAGAAGTCAAATTCGTAAACCCAACATCAAGGAGACGGTTTTCAACACGAGTCCATGGACATCGTTCATTAGAATTACGAATATGTGGCAAACGAGTGTTTTTGGGCTAGTGTCCAGTGCATTTCAAATATCAAGGTTCAAGCCACGTTAACACACAGTAACAAGACTGTTAGTACTTTAGTAATTACTAAGTAACAACCATCTCCCTACCCCCTCCCCATCACCCTCCCACCAGTAACAACTAACTACTCACTCCCCAAACCCCTCCACCAGCAGCCAACCCCAGACCCTTTCCCTTACGACCTTCCCCCTCCCCACAAACAACCACTGACGTCATCACCCCCCTCCCCAGGTCAATGGCGCCATTTAGTCATGGAGGTTAAGAATAGTGGCGCCACTAGTCACTCCTCTGCCATCCACCACAACATCAACACCTCCAGTACCATCAACCTGTGGTAAAAAAAAAAATTGATTACTAGACTTTCATGGTAATTTTTGATAGATCAGCTTTGTAAATATTTTAGCAATTTTTCTTCCTACAAAATGTTGAAGCATTCTCAATACATATTAAGACTTTCAAACTATTGCTTACCGCAGTTCATGAATATTCTAGTAATGTCCATACTTTTATCTTTGCAGACATTGTTTTGGTGTTGCTGCTGGTGATGACATCTCTGAAGACTGGCAGCTGCCCACGACACGGCCTTCACCACACAGCAGCTGCCCACGACACGGCCTTCACCACACAGCAGCTGCCCACGACACGGCCTTCACCACACAGCAGCTGCCCACAACACGGCCCACCAAAACGCATGCCCACGACACGGCCTTCACCCACAGCAGCTGCCACGACACGGCCTTCACCACACGCAGCTGCCCAACAAAAGGCCTTCACACACAGAGCTTTCCACAACACGGTTTCCCACACAGCAGCTGCCACAACCCCGGCCCCTTCACCACCCGCAGCTGCCCACAACACGGCCTTCACCACACAGCAGCTGCCCACAACCACGGCCCTTCACCACTCAGCAGCTGCCCACAACACGGCCTTCACCACACAGCAGCTGCCCCCAACACGCCTTCACCACACAGCAGCTGCCCACGACACGGCCTTCACCAACAGCAGCTGCCCACAACACGGCCTTCACCCCACAGCAGCTGCCCACAACCGGCCTTCCTCCCACACAGCGGTGCCCACAACAGGCCTTCAAACCCCACAGATGCCCACAACAACGGCCTTCACCACACAGCAGCTGCCCACGACAAAGGCCTTCACCACACAGCAGCTGCCCAAAACACGGCCTTCACCAACAGCAGCTGCCACAAACACGGCCTTCCACACAGCAGCTGCCCAAACGGCCTTCACCACACAGAAGCTGCCCACAAAATGGAGGAATTCTTTAATCTACAAGATTCGATAAACTTAATTAATAATTTAAGAATAATTTAAAATTTCTTTTTCATGAAATGTTCTAGGAACACACAAAGGTTTAAGAGAACCCATAGAAACAGAAAAAAGGAAATACTTTCAACTGCTTTTATGTGTCAGAGGAAACACACACAATTCGGGAGCTTTGAGCTCGGGGGGAAAAAAAAAAAAAACCAACCTACCCCACCCTACTAACAATTTAGTAGTAATGAGGCGAATAGCCTCAATACTGCCCTTATTAGTAGTTGAGGACGCTAATTTTGAAAATTTTTGACCTTGTTTGCATTGAGAAGCAAATTTTTGCATATATACGCAGGTTTACAAACAATCTGCAACAACATTGCTGGGACAAGGTTTTCATCTTCACTGCAGTCTTCTAATACAGGCTATTATGATCACCTTGTCTCCAGTGTTCTGTCTTTGTCCGGAGAATTCTACGACAATTAAACAAGTTACCATCCGTAACATACTTTACAACCTAGCCAAACCTACTCCTAATATCTCATAAATATAGACGCCTAACAGGAAAAAAAATGTTAGTCAATTTGCACTACTCTTCCCCCCCCCCCCATCCTTGAGAGGACCAGGTCGATAAAAATCAATCAGGTTTGATTCCTCTGAGAGTACCGACCCCCGTCCTCTAACAGTTTGGTTAAATGTGCACGCATGTAAAATAAATAAAATTCCCCATAATCTAAGGGTTATACACAGCCTGGGGAATGTTAGGCAGTCAGGTTTGATCCAAGGAAGGGGAGGGTACTTTCAACTGCTTGATACAAGACACCCCTTGAAGGGTGTCTTGTACTAGTGAAGAGTCTTAAATTTAACAATGATCCTAACATATTTCCCACGTCCCTAATAGCACACTAGACTAACAATCAACACTGTTGTTTATCTAACCAGCTGGAGGCCTGTCGTATACCAGCATGAATTCATAACCTACTTTACCTGCCAGTTACGGCTGGCATCCTAGGCATAACCTGGGGGACAACTACATTTAAGCCCCTCCTCTCTATTTTTTCTGGGTTTCTAACCCAGCAGGGTTAATAATCCTATTCTCACTAATACCACTCTAAATCACCCCCCCCACCCTAACTACACTCATCAGCATCAGATGTTAGTGAATCCTTTGTGCCGACTAACGCTTCACTTCAGATCACAGAGGTTTTCATTTTCATCATTAACGTCTGCTGCCAGAAGCGTTACACTTCACTGCTTACAAACTATCAAACCAACTGAAATTCTGAACGCTAATACTTTTATATTCATAGGAACCTGAACCCCGCTTAAATTTTCCAAAAATGACGAAATTGTGTAAACTCAATGAATCAATATTTAACTTTGCACAGTTTGGCCAAAGGCATAAAATACGTAGAACACCCACCGCAACCACTACCCAAAGCCCGAAACCCACCAACATCCCCACTGAAACCATGTAAAATAACAGATTCCACACAGCTACTGAAGGTGGTTGGTGGGTTCCAAGGCCCACAGTTCTACGTAATCTATGCCTTCGGGGGAGATTACTCTCCCCTGCTATATGCATTCATAATGCATATAGCAGATTCTCCAGTTCTTAACCTACCTAAATATATAAAACTACTTACAATACACCTATGGAAACCAACAGTGGAAAAGCAATTCGAGACTAAACCATACCACGGGCGGGATTGAACGACGGTCTGGAGTTTTGAGACTGACCGCGGGTTCAATCCCGCCCGTGGTATGGTTTGTTTGCAATCGTGTCATTACGGTTTCGTGAGTCAATTCGAGACTATCTTTTGATTTCTCTTGGACGAGTATCAAGTCAGACTAAGGGTCAAAAGGTGTAATAGACCACATGACATGTCGCAAAAACTATGGAGGGGGAGGAGGTGAAATTACAAAAGACGTCAGGCGACTAAGTTTCAAACAGTAGTGGTACAGACAGTAGCAGTAAAAGCAGTAGTAATAACAATAGAAGTGTAGGTAGTGCTGGTAAGATTTGCGGTAATACCAATGGTGGTAGTGATAATGCTAATGGTGGTAGTATTAGTACTGGTAGTCAGTCTAGCAGTAAGTCCTGGTAGTAGTGGAGGTAGTAGTAAACATTAATAGTAGTAATAGTAACAATATTCGTAGCTGAAATATTGTCTACAAATAACAGTGGGGAAACTGCAACAAGTTAACCTTCAATAATAAAGTTCAACAGGAGCTTACAATAGACATGAAAAACTCCAATATTCCTGTTGGCCAATGCTAGGTAAGAAATTAGAAGTAAATAAAAAGTTTGGCTAAGAGACTGACCATCTTTTATCAAGTTTAGAGCGTAGAACTCAAAATTAACTCCAATTTAGTCTCTCAGACTGTCACCTCTGTAGTCGAGATAAAGCCTAACCCTCAAGCGAAACATTTCATGAATAATAATACCTGTCACTGTCTCTTACCAACCTGGTATTGTACACCATTTATATGAAAGCATAATCAAAGTTAGATAAATCTGGTCCAGGAACAAAGGTCAGGTGCAGTTGAAAGTGGTCTCAAAACAACCCAGGTTATACCCGAAACGTCTGAAGTTTTCCTCCCCCAAGTGTCAGTTTTGTGAACTTAGTAAAAACCAAAGCAACATTAGATTTGCCAAAAAAAAAAAATTACGTAGAACACCCACCGCAACCACTACCCAAAGCCCGAAACCCACCAACATCCCCACTGAAACCATGTAAAATAACAGATTCCACACAGCTACTGAAGGTGGTTGGTGGGTTCCAAGGCCCAAAAGTTCTAAAGTAATCTATGCCTTCGGGGAGATTACTCTCCCCTGCTATATGCATTCATAATGCATATTAGCAGATTCTCCAGTTCTATACCTTACCTAAGGGGATCTAGGCGAGGATCAAGGGTTCTACGTGAGATCAAGGGGGTCTAGGAGATCAAG
>NC_069451.1:20544854-20568577 GCF_026875155.1 Cherax quadricarinatus | reverse complement strand
AAAATTTTTTGGTTTAATAAAACCCTAAAAAATTCCCCAGTTTGTAAAAGGGAAAAAAATGATTTTGGTTATTAAAAAAAAACCCCAAAATTTTTCGGTGGACCTTTGTCTTCTTAGTTGCAAGATCATTTTTCGGGTCCAAAAAAACTCCTCGTAATAGCCTCTGGAACACCATGAAAAACTCTTATGAATAGATTCCTGATTCATGTCCACAACCGGAAAATATCCCGCAGTTTTGTAAATGTTGGAGAATAGTCCCTAAGGGGCTTACTTTTCCCCCCTAGCATATCATCCACAAACGAAATTGAACTAAATTTTTCTTTGGTGAGTGAACAGGATTTTGCTCCTTCCCTCGAGCTGAAGATTCAATTTGCCAAGATAACAAAATATCGACAAAGGTGTGATAGTTCTAATTGTGACAGTTCTAATATATTTGTAAAACCTTCTTTCCCTTGTGACTGCAGAAATACAGTCAGTTCTCAGTTCAAAAAATTCTGTTGACTACATTCCCTGCTGACAACCACCGTACAGAAGTGTAGTTCCCTGCTGACAACCCCCGTACACAAGTGTAGTTCCCTGCTGACAACCCCGTACACAAGTGTATTTCCCCTGCTGACAACCCCGTACAAAGTGTAGTTCCCTGCTGACAACCCCCTTTTACACAAGTGTAGTTCCCTGCTGACAACCCCCGTACACAAGTGTATTTTCCCTGCTGACAACCCAACCGTACACAAGTGTAGTTCCCTGCTGACAACCACCGTACACAAGTGTAGTTTCCTGCTGAAAAACCACCGTACAAAGTGTAGTTCCCTGCTGACAACCCCCGTACACAAGTGTAGTTCCCTGCTGACAACCACCGTACAGAAGTGTAGTTCCCTGCTGACAACCACCGTACAGAAGTGTAGTTCCCTGCTGACAACCCCCGTACACAAGTGTAGTTCCCTGCTGACAACCACCGTACACAAGTGTAGTTCCCTGCTGACAACCACCGTACACAAGTGTAGTTCCCTGCTGACAACCCCCGTACACAAGTGTAGTTCCCTGCTGACAACCACCGTACACAAGTGTAGTTCCCTGCTGACAACCACCGTACACAAGTGTAGTTCCCTGCTGACAACCACCGTACAGAAGTGTAGTTCCCTGCTGACAACCACCGTACACAAGTGTAGTTCCCTGCTGACAACCCCCGTACACAAGTGTACAACAGCAACACCTCAGAGTTGGAACCCATGTCCTGGCATAATTTTCAGAATAGTCTGGTGTTCACTGTTGACGATTTGATATAATTAACCACCTTCACCAACCCTTTAAAAATGGTGTTGAGGTGATCAGGTAGTGTTTTTGATGGCAGTGCCTCTCTGTAACTGAAAAAGTGAATTCCGATTACCAATGGAGCACGTTGTTTCACCAACATTTGAAAGCGTCATCTTGAGCCTGGCATCTCACCATCAGTGGTAACAACCACCAAATTTACCCAATCCAGACCATTTACTTCAAAGAAATTGTTAATAATTTCTAACACATCCTGAGCCCTTGTGGTGGTATCAAGAGTCTTAGAAAAGAGAAACATTTTATATTAGAAAACTAAATCAGCTTACACCACATCTGTAACACAGTACAAGACGAAAGACACAGCTAATCAGCTCAAACGTTCAGCGTCTACTGCACTAAACAACAGAACTATGTGCAGCCGCACGGAAGCTGATAAAAATTGAACTGGAATGGCCCGCACTTTAATTCGCGCACACCCACACGCACATGATGTCACAAACCACCTGCCTCAACATGCAAGGTTCACATGATATCGCTTCCTCAGTTTGACTGTCGCTGCAGATAACATGAGCAAATCCATTATCCGACCACCCTCGTTCACGCTGCTCAATGCGTATATCGCTGATCCTCACTTTATTTTCGATAAATTTAAGACTACAGTATATGCACCAATATTCAGGTCACTACAAAATATAGTGAACGTTCTGTGGACCACCCAAAATGTCACCATGGACCACCAGTGGTCCATCGACCACCAGTTGAGAACCACTGGCCTAGATTTTCTCAGTAAGTTTAACCTGGCTAGTGAACACCCTAGATCATGGGTCTCCAGTTTGCGGTCTGGGACACTCGCCTCAAGTTTTATGCTGCCAGCAGCAACTTACTTTTATATCATAAAACTGCTAAACCTCATTTTTCAGTAACTTAAAGTTAAGGATTTCATTGCTTGTAACAATATATGTGGCAAATTTGTTCAAATTTTAGTTCTAATCTTTTTATTTTTCAGATATATCCATCAGTTGTGGAAGGAAAAAACAGTGCAGACTCTGGCCTGATTAATGAAGAATTGTGCATAAAGTACTTCTTTGTACCAGCAGGTGATAAAGTACTTCTTTGTACCAGCAGGTGATAAAGTACTTCTTTGTACCAGCAGGTGATAAAGTACTTCTTTGTACCAGCAGGTGATAAAGTAACTTCTTTGTACCAGCAGGTGATAAAGTACTTCTTTGTACCAGCAGGTGATAAATACTTCTTTGTACCAGCAGGTGAAAAGTACTTCTTTTACCCGCAGGTGATAAAGTACTTCTTTTGTACCACAGGTTAAAGTAAATTCTTTGTACCAGCAGGTGATAAAGTACTTCTTTGTACCAGCAGGTGATAAACTACTTCTTTGTACCAGCAGGTGATAAAGTACTTCTTTGTACCAGCAGGTGATAAAGTACTTCTTTGTACCAGCAGGTGATAAAGTACTTCTTTGTACCAGCAGGTGATAAAGTACTTCTTTGTACCAGCAGTTGATAAACTATTTCTTTATACCAGCAGGGGATAATACTTCTTTGTACCAGCAGGTGATAAAGTATTTTTGTACCAGCAGTGAAAAGTACTTCTTTGTACCAGCAGGTGATAAGACTTCTTTGTACCAGCAGGTGATAAAGTACTTGTTTGTACCAGCAGGTGATAAACTACTTCTTTGTACCAGCAGGTGATAAAGTACTTCTTTGTACCAGCAGGTGAAAAGTACTTCTTTGTACAGCAGGTGATAAAGTTTCTTCTTTGTACCAGCAGGTGAAAAAAGTACTTCTTTGTTTACAGCAGTTTATAAACTACTTCTTTATACCAGCAGGTGGGTAAAGTACTTCTTTGGGACCCGCAGGTGATAAAGTACTTCTTTGTACCAGCAGGTGATAAAGTACTTCTTTGTACCAGCAGGTGATAAAGAACTTCTTTGTACAGCAGGTGATAAAATACTTCTTTGTACCAGCAGGTGATAAAGTACTTCTTTGTACCAGCAGGGGATAAAGTACTTCTTTGTACCAGCAGGTGATAAAATAACTTCTTTGTACCAGCAGGTGTAAAGAACTTGTTTGTTACAGCAGGTGGATAAAGAACTTGTTTGTACCAAACAGGAGATAAAGAATGTTTGTACAGCAGGTGATAAGCCCTTGAGTTATTCCCATGAAAGTGTGGCAGTTTGAAAACACTATGAACCAAACATAAACCCAAGGTTATTACCAAGTCAAGGAAAAGCCAGCGTTCGAAGAAAATGAATCAATGCAACGCCCGGTTATTCCAACAAAATTCTTTTTCAAGAAGAAACTGAGAACGAAATTTAACCAGGACCATTAACAAATAGCTTATAAGTTAGGAAAAGAGGAAAGTTCATTTCCCAAAATGGTATCTGATCAAAGATGTATTTTATGAAGAGTGGCAGAGTTATTCCCAGAAGAAACAAATCTGCAAGAATCCTCAGTCTTGGCTAATATTGTTGCCCTAGACTGACCCTATATGAAGCAATTTATTTCATCAAATTGCAGAAACACACCAAATTTGAGTTTTATTTTCTTTTACTTTTATGAACAAATAATGTTATTGGAATATCGCAAAAGAGCGCAACAGACAAGTGAAGTAGTGCAGCAGCAAAAACACTAGCCAAAGGATTCTTGAGCTTCCCAGTGTCGGGCTCATGCCCAAAGCGGGGTGGGACTCCAAAAGGATCCTGTAGTGCTTTGTGCCTTTGCACTCCTACACATCTGCTACTATGCAGCTGCTTACACCCTTTGAGCCCCGCGTGGATGGGGTTTTGTGGTAGCCCAAGGTGCCAAGCTCTCCTCTGAGCCCCAAAGGGGGCGGGAATGAGGCTAGGCCTTGGGGCAGTAGTCCAAAAAGATAGGAGGGACTTGTACTCTTCCATGGGAGACAGTGGTCGAGACACTAAATGAGAGAGAGGTCAAGGCAGGCACCTCTTGGAAAAAAGCCTTGGCAGGGTGATTGTACCCGCGAAACTACAAAAAATGCATAAAGCAAATCATAATATTCATCTGTGGTGCAAAATGAATTTAAATGTTTACACAATGCCCAGCAACCCCAGCAAAGTACCCGGGTAAAAAAATCCAAACAAAGAATTTGGGAAAGGAAAAAAGTTTTAGAATTTTAATTGGAGTGGAAAAAAACTGCAATGAAGGAAAAAAACAAAGTCTGTAGTTTAAAGAAAGGGTTTGGGGGGGGTTTGGGCCCAAAATTTAAAAGCTTGAAAAGGTTGGGGGTTTTTTCCCAAAAACCCTTTTTTTTGCATTGTAATAAAGTATGTGGATAAGTAGACCCTGTCCTAAAAAGGGGGAAAAAACTGGGAAGACATCCTAAAAAACACGGATTCCCCAAACGTTTTCCTTGAAAAAAAGAATTCTGTGGTCTTAGAACTGCTCAAGGGCAATTCCCATAGAAAAAGAAAGAGAAAAGGGAAAAATAGAAAAAGAGGGACGTTCCCTATGCCGACGAAAACAAAGAGTCCAGAGCTTTCTGGGGTGGGGCCAATTTTAAAATTTTTAAAAAAAAAAGGGAACACTAGGCAATGAAAATTTTCAAATATCGAACTTTAAGGAAGGAATAAAATTGGAGAAGAAATTTACAGGAAAAAAAATTAAAAAACCCTTCGGGGGTTGAAAAACCCAAAATTTTTTTCTTTTTACCAAATTAAGGGAGAAATAACATCCAGTAATTTGGGCCCCCGTTAGATGGGGGGGGACAACATAGATGAAAAGGCCCCCAAATGGGAAGATTTTAAAGTCCCAATTTAATCATAAATTTAGCTTTCCATGCCCCCCTCTAAGGGTTTGACAACCAAAAAGAATTCTTTATGAAAAAAAACCCCCAAAAATTTTGGGCATTTCCCCAAAAAACCCGGATATTATTCAATCCCCAAAACTTGAAGGGCAATTTAAAGGATTTCCCCTGCACCTGCCCCAGGCCCAAATTTTGTGATTTGTGTTCATTAAGAAATCAGAAGGCCCCCATGGTTGCCTTCAGCATTCTATGGAGAGGAGCAGGGGCAAGGGGGCATCCCCACTCACTAAAAACAACCGAATAGCCCCCCCACACAAAGATTTGGGAGTAAAGCAAATTTTAAAGAACTACAGACCCATAAAAACCAAAAATTTAAAACAACAAAAATTTAATTTAGAGGGTTTTTAAAAAAACCCAAAAAGCCCAAACCCCCTAGGGTAAACCCCTCAAAATTAAAACAACCCGGGGCAAAATGGGTTTTTGAGCCGGTCGCTCCTGCCTGGTTCCCCGAAATGGACCACTATGACAAGGTTCCCGGGGGGCTGTAGAAAGGGTAAACAAAATAAAGATGTAGTATAACAGATTTTGAAAAAGTTTTGAACAAGTGTACCGGTGTAATAGCAACAAAAGGGGGATAAAGGGAAATAACAGAAAAAGTTGAAAAGGGGATCTACAACTTTACAATAGAACAAAAAAATAATATTTAAACGATTAAAAGTCCCGGGCCCCCCGGGGTAAAAAAGTCGTTAAAGGAGTAACCGTAATTCTTATATCCCATTTTTGACCGGGATGAACCCTAGTCCGGCCCGGGGGGGGAAACCCGGTTTTCCATGGAGGCCCTCCATCAAAGACACGGAGACTCAAGCGGACATTAAAGATTTCAAGGGGCCCCTCAAAATATGAATTCAAGGGAAAAATTTCAACATCAGATATGGGAATTAAGAAATTAAAAATGTATCAGGAAAACGAAAAATTTTAAACCAAAATAGAGGGGAAAAACGATGCGAAGGACGGGGAGTGATAATGCAGAGGATCTCGCCTTCAAGCCCCAAAAAAATGTATCTATTTTTTCCATGGGAAATTGGGATGGATAATGAAACCTTCAAAACTAGGGTTCCCAACCCATGATGATTCTTTCAAATCGCTTGTGCTCTCTGGCGAATATGTGTACACTAACTGCCCCCTTAAAGGTTGGCAACAATGCAGACTCAAAGGGGGTGAAAAGAATTTCTGGTACCATAAGTCGATAAGGCCCCCAAAACTCTGCTAAGGTTAAAGGGTCCTTGATCTTTTTTTCCCAAAGCAGGTGAGAAGATACATGATAATATACCTTGGAGGTCCGGGGGAATTGGTCCCAAAAACTTCAAGGAACACCCCATATGAAAGAAAAAAGATCGGCAGGAGATCAACATTCCCGTTAAAAACCCAGGGGCGCCCGGTACAGGAGGGACAGCACAGTAAGTGCCCGGGGGCCCAAGCTTTTCAATTGCCTCCAAGTTTATAAGGGGATTCCAATCCCCTGACTGTCTTCAAGAAGAAGCTAAAAGACACAAAGTCAGTCCCGCCCAACGGGCCGGGGTTGTACGTCATTGGTGGGCCCGAGTAACACCCTGGTTGATCAGCCCCTGATCCCCCATGGGGGTGGTATCGGATGGGTGCGGGGGCGTTGCCCCCCAAAAACCCTCCCCAGGTAAACTCCGGGTTTAATCTTGTGTTTTGAAAATGTTGTTTAATAGTGATTTTTCGACCCCCCCGGTCTTATCATTGCTAGTTCGGATTCTTCAAAGAAAGTGTTTGTGAGTGGTTATTTCCCTTATTATAGAATTTCCCTGACTTGTTGTTACGAGGGTATGTCACCTAAGAAGGAAATTGATTTTTTTTTCCCGGTGAATAATTGACCAAAACCCATTTTTTATCAAATGGTGATGAAAGGGTCCTATGATGAGGTGCGGGGTTTAACAAATATGATTTGTGATTATTCATACATGTGGGCTTCGAGAAAAGTTGATTTTTTGAAAGCCGGTGGAATTTTTAAAAGTTGGTTCATTTCCCTGTGTAAAAAATTTTCAGAGTGAAGCGAATTTCATTTTTCATCTTAAAACAAATTCCAAAAAACTTGTGAAATAAATTTATTTTAAAATGTATTTGACTGAAATATTGAAAACCCCAAAGTCAGTTTCAAACAAAAAAATTATTGATCGTCAGTCAGAAAACTTGGGAAGCAAAAGTATAAAAAAGGGAAAGGTCATTAATTATTTAAATTTTACAGCGGAAATTTTCCCAAATTTTGAAGAAATTTTGTTGTTAATTTGTGTCATTTTTTTGGGTCAAAAATTCTTTTGAACAAAATTTAAAAAATGAAGAATGTAATGTCCAAACCCGCTAAATTTATCGATAACTTTGAAATCCATTGTAAAAATTTGGGTCCAAAAAATTTTTTTTTAAAATTAAAAAAACGTTCCATCATTTCATTATTTATGCATTTTAAATCTTTTTCAAGCTTTTTATTGCGGTTAGTAATTGTTTAAAAATCTCACAAAATTTACTTATTTTGACATATTTTTTTATTTATCATTTCTAGTGTAGTTTTTGTTGTGTTGGGTAATTGTGCTTTCTCAGTGTAAGTGTAGTGTTGTGTCTAGATAATTGTGACATTTCTCAGTGTAAGTGTAGTGTTGTGTCTAGGTAATTGTTACATTTCTCAGTGTAAGTGTAGTGTTGTGTCTAGGTAATTGTGACATTTCTCAGTGTAAGTGTAGTGTTGTGTCTAGATAATTGTGACATTTCTCAGTGTAAGTGTAGTGTTGTGTCTAGATAATTGTGACATTTCTCAGTGTAAGTGTAGTGTTGTGTCTAGATAATTGTCACATTTCTCAGTGTAAGTGTAGTGTTGTGTCTAGATAATTGTGACATTTCTCAGTGTAAGTGTAGTGTTGTGTCTAGGTAATTGTTACATTTCTCAGTGTAAGTGTAGTGTTGTGTCTAGGTAATTGTTACATTTCTCAGTGTAAGTGTAGTGTTGTGTCTAGATAATTGTTACATTTCTCAGTGTAAGTGTAGTGTTGTGTCTAGGTAATTGTGACATTTCTCAGTGTAAGTGTAGTGTTGTGTCTAGATAATTGTGACATTTCTCAGTGTAAGTGTAGTGTTGTGTCTAGATAATTGTGACATTTCTCAGTGTAAGTGTAGTGTTGTGTCTAGGTAATTGTCACATTTCTCAGTGTAAGTGTAGTGTTGTGTCTAGATAATTGTGACATTTCTCAGTGTAAGTGTAGTGTTGTGTCTAGATAATTGTGACATTTCTCAGTGTAAGTGTAGTGTTGTGTCTAGATAATTGTGACATTTCTCAGTGTAAGTGTAGTGTTGTGTCTAGATAATTGTGACATTTCTCAGTGTAAGTGTAGTGTTGTGTCTAGGTAATTGTCACATTTCTCAGTGTAAGTGTAGTGTTGTGTCTAGATAATTGTCACATTTCTCAGTGTAAGTGTAGTGTTGTGTCTAGATAATTGTCACATTTCTCAGTGTAAGTGTAGTGTTGTGTCTAGATAATTGTCACATTTCTCAGTGTAAGTGTAGTGCTGTGTCTAGGTAATTGTCACATTTCTCTTTTGTGTGAATTATATAATTATGATTATAGAAAGGATACAAATAAAGCTTATTTATTAATTTAAATTTTATTCATTCATATATATTTATTGATGAGAGTGGTTTATTTTAGTGGCCCCTGAAAATGCGGCCATAATAGTGAAAAGAAGAGGATGCCCAAGATTTTCTTTGGTGTCACCAAAACTTGGGAAAAGGTCACCATAGACTTTTCAACATTAATAAAATTGTTAAACAGTCATAAATTAACTTAGCTTCACAACGAGGGACAGAAATAGTTTAAAATGTTTTCTGTTATTTTACGTCTTTCACAGTTCAATATGTCTAATAAATTGTATTTTGCCATTCTAAAATCTTGAAATTTGTTATATCAAGAGAATATATACATCTCTGTGTATATTCTCTTGCACACTTGGTGCTCAAGGGGGGAAGTGAGGGATTTTTTTCAGCGCTCTCAAGAAAAATTCGAAAATTTATGAAAATGAGTTATTCATATAGAAAAATAGCTTAACTCTTTGGCAACACAATGGTACAAGAATCAATGTTCTACAACGTTTCTACAAGAAATTATAGTCATTTATATCAGGTATGGTGGCGGCGATGTAGGTAGCGCGTCTGTTCTCAACCTATGTATTTTTTGGAATTTTTTCCTTGTTTTTTATCGCTTTTTCTTTGCATTATTCTTTCTAATATAATAATTGATTATTTGGGCATCATATAAGAGTAGGTGGAGCTTATCAATAGACGTCTAGCCTATCGGGAAGCACCTGGGTACACTCGGCAGTGATCCCTCTCCAGAGAGTGCCAGGTGAAATCATTTCATTATTACGCTTATATCAGCTTATATATTAACTATACGGCTTATTTATCTATCAGAATTTATCTAATATGATATAATAATCACTGTAAATAACAAACAAACATGTTATATACTCTAGACTGAATAAAATAGGCCATAATATAGCGAGAGTCGACCAGCAATATTTCGATATAAAAAAGTTACTCCTCGTCTCCATGTTGTATTGTTTGGTCTGTGAGTGAGAGAAAACGATGTTTTTGAAGAGGATAACTGCACTAGAACATCAGTTTACTAAGAAATACACCGAAACAAACGCGATTTTCGCGAAAAAAGAAAATTTTTTTTTTGACGATAGGCCTACCGGCGTTCTAGGCCTATGTCTCGGAAGTAACTTATTCACTTATTTCGCGGACCTCAACCATTATTAATGATTGTATTGAAATGATTTTCACAGACAATATAAAACAAAAGTGTGTTTTAATTTTAATGTTGGATTTTTTGGAATATCTCAAATATTTTTGATTTTGTGGGGGGTAAAAAGGCAGATATTTTGGTGAATGCCAAATATTCTGTCAAATGTATTTTTTTTTTACCATGATAATAAGATATATTAGATGAAATGGCAACGTAAAAGATTCGTGCTAGTTGTATTCTAACAGTTGGGAATGTCGGAAGTGCCACTCGTAGTGCCAATTTGTCAGGGGATGCTGCCATATATCAAAATTATGTTAATATTTTTTTTCTATGTTGTTTGTTGGCCAATCATACTGAAACTTTGTCACATTAAACTATATATGCACCTCTAAAAGTACACCAAAAATAAAATAAATCGGTTGAAAACAAAAAAAAAAAAATATAATCCCTCTCCCTCTCTCTTCAGTGAACCACCAAAACTTGAATGAACTGGTCACATAAATTATGGATTATGTTTCAGAAGTCTTCGTGTGTAATGTGTGTTTCCGTGTGTCGTTGAGAATGTTGTTTAAAGTCAGTGTAGCTCCTTTATTTATAATACAGAATCTAGAATATCCTGTTTGAAGTTTGCACATGGTAGACCAATGTCAACATTGTTGGAGGGCCAATAATGGTGGCCCGGTGGCCTGGTGGTGGCCTGGTGGTGGCCTGGTGGTGGCCTGGTGGTGGCCCGGTGGCCTGGTGGTGGCCTGGTGGTGGCCTGGTGGTGGCCCGGTGGCCTGGTGGTGGCCTGGTGGTGGCCTGGTGGTGGCCTGGTGGTGGCCCGGTGGTGGCCTGGTGGTGGCCTGGTGGTGGCCTGGTGGTGGCCTGGTGGTGGCCTGGTGGTGGCCTGGTGGCCTGGTGGTGGCCTGGTGGTGGCCCGGTGGCCTGGTGGTGGCCTGGTGGTGGCCCGGTGGCCTGGTGGCCAAAGCTCCCGCTTCACACACGGAGGGCCCGGGTTCGATTCCCGGCGGGTGGAAACATTCCGACACGTTTCCTTACACCTGTTGTCCTGTTCACCTAGCAGCAAATAGGTACCTGGGTGTTAGTCGACTGGTGTGGGTCGCATCCTGGGGGACAAGATTAAGGACCCCAATGGAAATAAGTTAGACAGTCCTCGATGACGCACTGACTTTCTTGGGTTATCCTGGGTGGCTAACCCTCCGGGGTTAAAAATCTTATCTTATCTTATCTGATCATGGCCATCAATCACATTTCGTAGTTTTCTCTATACTAAGTTATTTTCCAATTAGTACTTAATTATTGTTAATATAATCTCATAACACTTCCACATATTTTTCAGGAATCAGATTTACAACAGTTGAAAGGAATTCCCAATTAACTTGTTTCTTTTTTTTAATCTCCTCTCCAAAAAATTAAAATAAATTTTTGTCTTTTGAATTCTTTAAAGTTTTATTATTCACGGAGAGTCAAATATAACATTCTGAGGTTAATGATATTGTCAAAAAGGCACTAGAGTGACGCCATATCCAAAAACCAGTATATATTTTTTCTCTATATTATTATGCAAACTTCGTGGAATTTTTAGTAACGACGTTTGACAACATTCTTGACGTACAATAAAAATATCATTGAAATTGGAGTATTTTTAAATTTTCAAAAATTATTTTTAACTAAGGTTGGTAATTCAGGATAAGGAAAATTATCAGGTACTGGGAAGAACTGCGAGAAGATTATCACGACTTTATAGGAATTTGTAATTGTTGGTGAAGGAATTAGAGCAGTGCTGGTCACTGACTGGTTCTCCAGGCCAGACCATCAATTAGAGCAGTGCTGGTCACTGACTGGTTCTCCAGGCCAGGGCCATCAATTAGAGCAGTGTGGTCAACTGATGGTTCTCCAGGCCAGACCATCATTAGAGCAGTGCTGGTCACTGACTGGTTCTCCAGGCCAGACCATCAATTAGAGCAGTGCTGGTCATGACAGGTTCTCCAGGCCAGACCATCAAATTTGAGCAGTGCTGGTCACTGACAGGTTTCTCCAGGCCAGACCATCAATTAGAGCAGTGCTGGTCACTGACTGGTTCTCCAGGCCAGACCCTCAATTAGAGCAGTGCTGGTCACTGGATGGTTCTCCAGGCCCGACCATCAATTTGAGCAGTGCTGGTCACTGACTGGTTCTCCAGGCCAGACCATCAATTAGAGCAGTGCTGGTCACTGACTGGTTCTCCAGGGCCCGACCCTCAATTAGAGCAGTGCTGGTCACTGACAGTTCTCCAGGCCAGACCCTCAATTAGAGCAGTGCTGGTCACTGACTGGTTCTCCAGGCCAGACCATCAATTAGAGCAGTGCTGGTCACGACTGGTTCTCCAGCCAGACCATCAATTAGAGCAGTGCTGGTCATGACTGGTTCTCCAGGGCCGACCATCAATTAAACAGTGCTGGTCACTGACTGGTTTCTCCAGGCAGACCATCAATTAGAACAGTGCTGGGCACTGACTGGTTTCAGGCCAGACCACAATTAGAACAGTGCTGGTCACTGACTGGTTCTCCAGGCAGACCCTCAATTAGAGAGTGCTGGTCACTGACTGGTTCTCCAGGGCCCGACCATCAATTAGAACAGTGCTGGTCACTGACTGGTTTTTCCAGGCCAGACCATCAATTAGAGCAGTGCTGGTCACTGACTGGTTCTCAGGCCAGACCATCAATTAGAGCAATGCTGGTCACTGACTGGTTCTCCAGGCCCGACATCAATTACAGCGTGCTGGTCACTGACTGGTTTCTCCAGGCCAGACCATCAATTACACAGTGCTGGTCACTGACTGGTTTCTCCAGGCAGACCATCAATTAGAGCAGTGTGGTCACTGACTGGTTCTCCAGGCCAGACCATCAATTAGAGCAGTGCTGGTTACTCACTGGTTTTTCCAGGCCAAAACCCTCAATTAGGGGCAGTGCTGGTCACTGACTGGTTTCAGGCCAGACCATCAATTAGGCAGTGCTGGTCACTGACTGGTTCTCCAAAGGGCCCGACCATCAATTAGAACAGTGCTGGTCACTGACTGGTTCTCCAGGCCAGACCATCAATTGAACAGTGCTGGTCACTGACTGGTTCTCCAGGCCAGACCATCAATTGAACAGTGCTGGTCACTGACTGGTTCTCCAGGCCAGACCATCAATTAGAGCAGTGCTGGTCACTGACTGGTTCTCCAGGCCAGACCATCAATTAGAACAGTGCTGGTCACTGACTGGTTCTCCAGGCCAGACCATCAATTAGAGCAGTGCTGGTCACTGACTGGTTCTCCAGGCCAGACCATCAATTAGAGCAGTGCTGGTCACTGACTGGTTCTCCAAGGGGCCCGACCATCAATTACAGCAGTGCTGGTCACTGACTGGTTCTCCAGGCCAGACCATCAATTACAGCAATGCTGGTCACTGACTGGTTCTCCAGGCCAGACCATCAATTAGAGCAGTGCTGGTCACTGACTGGGTTTTCCGGCCAGACCATCAATTAGAGCAGTGCTGGTCACTGACTGGTTTCCAGGCCAGACCATCAATTAGAGCAGTGCTGGTCACTGACTGGTTCTCCAGGCCAGACCATCAATTAGAGCAGTGCTGGTCACTGACTGGGTTTTCCGGCCAGACCATCAATTAGAACAGTGCTGGTCACTGATGGTTCTTCCCGGCCAGACCATCAATAGAACTGTTTGGGCACTGATGGTTCTCCAGGCCAGACCATCAATTAGAACAGTGTGGTCACTGAACTGGTTCTCCAGGCCCGACCATCAATTAGAGCAGTGCTGGTAAATGACTGGTTCTCCAGGCCAGACCATCAATTAGAACAGTGCTGGTCACTGATGGTTCTCCAGGCCGACCATCAATTAGAGCAGTGCTGGTCACTGATGGTTCTCCAGGGGCCCGACCATCAATTAGAGCAGTGCTGGTCACTGACTGGTTCTCCAGGCCAGACCATCAATTACAGCAGTGCTGGTCACTGACTGGTTCTCCAGGCCAGACCATCAATTACAGCAGTGCTGGTCACTGACTGGTTCTCCAGGCCAGACCATCAATTAGAGCAGTGCTGGTCACGACTGGTTCTCCAGGCCCGGACCATCAATTAGGCAGTGCTGGTCACTGACTGGTTCTCCAGGCCAGACCATCAATTAGAGCAGTGCTGGTCACTGACTGGTTCTCCAGGCCAGACCATCAATTAGAGCAGTGCTGGTCACTGACTGGTTCTCCAGGCCAGACCATCAATTAGAACAGTGCTGGTCACTGACTGGTTCTCCAGGCCAGACCATCAATTAGAACAGTGCTGGTCACTGACTGGTTCTCCAGGCCAGACCATCAATTAGAGCAGTGCTGGTCACTGACTGGTTCCCAGGCCAGACCATCAATTAGAACAGTGCTGGTCACTGACTGGGGTTTTCCAGGCCAGACATCAATTAGAACAGTGCTGGTCACTGCTGGGTTTTCCAGGCCAGACCATCAATTAGAGCAGTGCTCGTCAACTGATGGTTCTCCAGGCCAGACCATCAAATTTGAAACAGTGCGGGGTTTCTCACTGGTTCTCCAGGCCAGACTCAATTAGAGCAGTGCTGGTCACTGACTGGTTCTCCAGGCCAGACCATCAATTAGAGGGAGTGTTTGGTCACTGACTGGTTCTCCAGCCAGACCATCAATTGAGCAGTGCGGTCACGACTGGTTCTCCAGGCCAGAAACCCTAAATTAGAACAGTGTGGTCACTGACTGGTTCTCCCAGGCCAGACCACAATTAGAAACAGTGCTGGTCACTGACTGGTTCTCCAGCCAGACCATCAATTAGAACAGTGCTGGTCACTGACCGGTTTTTTCCAGGCCAGACCATCAATTAGAACAGTGCTGGTCACTGACTGGTTCTCAGGCCAGACCAAAACAATTGAAACAGTTGCTGGTCATGACTGGTTCTCCAGGCCAGACCATCAATTAGAACAGTTGCTGGTCACTGACTGGTTCTCAAGGCCAGGACCATCAATTAGAAAAAGTGCTGGTCACTGACTGGTTCTCAAGGCCAGACCCTCAATTAGAACAGTGTGGTCATGATGGTTCTCCAGGCCAGACCATTTAATTTAGAACAGTGCTGGTCACTGACGGTTCTCCAGGCCAGACCATCAATTAGAACAGTGCTGGTCACTGACTGGTTCTCAAGGGGCCCGACCATCAATTAGAACAGTGCTGGTCACTGACTGGTTCTCCAGGCTAGACCATCAATTAAGCAGTGCTGGTCACTGACTGGTTCTCCAGGCCAGACCATCAATTAGAACAGTGCTGGTCACTGACTGGTTCTCAGGCCAGACCATCAATTAGAGCAGTGCTGGTCATGACTGGTTTCTCCAGGCCCCGACCATCAATTAGAGCAGTGTGGTCACTGACTGGTTCTCCAGGCCAGAAACCCTCAATTAGAACAGTGCTGGTCACTGACTGGTTCTCCAGGCCAGACCATCAATTTGAGCAGGCTAGTCATGACTGGTTCTCCAGGCCAGACCATCAATTAGAGCAGTGCTGGTCACTGACTGGTTCTCCCCGGCCAGACCAAACAATTAGAACAGTGCTGGTCATGACTGGTTCTCCAGGCCAGACCATCAATTAGAGCAGTGTGGCACTGACTGGTTCTCCAGGCCAGACCATCAATTAGGCAGTGCTGGTCACTGATGGTTTCCAGGCCAGGCCATCAATTAGAGCAGTGCTGGTCACTGACTGGTTCTCCAGGCCAGGCCATCAATTAGAGCAGTGCTGGTCA
Organism: Cherax quadricarinatus; assembly: GCF_026875155.1. Lineage (NCBI taxonomy): Eukaryota > Metazoa > Arthropoda > Malacostraca > Decapoda > Parastacidae > Cherax > Cherax quadricarinatus. The sequence goes on along the minus strand of NC_069451.1, from coordinate 20,552,934 downwards.
CTGACCCGGTTCCCAGGCCAGACCATCAATTAGAGCAGTGCTGGTCATGACTGGTTCTCCAGGCCAGACCATCAATTAGAGCAGTGCTGGTCACTGACTGGTTCTCCGGGCCAGACCATCAATTAGAGCAGTGCTGGTCACTGACTGGTCTCCAGGCCAGACCCTCAATTAGAGCAGTGCTGGTCACTGACTGGTTCTCCGGGCCAGACCATCAATTAGAGCAGTGTGGTCACTGACTGGTTCTCCAGGCCAGACCATCAATTAAGCAGTGCTGGTTTACTGACTGGTTCACCAGCCAGACCATCAATTAGAGCAGTGCTGGTCACTGATGGTTCACCAGGCCAGACCATCAATTAGAGCAGTGCTGGTCCATTGACTGGTTCAACCAGGCCAGAATCAATTAGAGCAGTGCTGGTCACTGACTGGTTCTCCGGGCCCGACCATCAATTAGAGGAGTGTGGTCCTGATGGTTCTCCAGCCAGACCATCAATTAGAGCAGTGCTGGTCACTGACGGTTCACCAGGCCAACCATCAATTTGAGCAGTGTGGTCACTGACTGGTTCTCCAGGCCAGACCATCAATTAGAGCAGTGCTGGTCAAATGACTGGTTCTCCCGGCCAGACCATCAATTAGAACAGTGCTGGTCACTGACTGGTTCTCCAGGCCAGACCATCAATTTGAGCAGTGCTGGTCACTGACTGGTTCTCCAAAGGCCAGACCATCAATTTTGAAACAGTGCTGGTCACTGATGGTTCTCCAGGCCAGACCCTCAATTAGAGCAGTGCTGGTCACTGAACTGTTTTTCCAGGCCAGACCATCAATTAGAGCGTGCTGGTCACTGACTGGTTCTCCAGGCCAGACCAAACCAAATTTGAGCAGTGCTGGTCACTGACTGGTTCTCCAGGCCAGACCATCAATTAGAGCAGTGCTGGTCACTGAACTGGTTCTCCAGGCCAGACCATCAATTAGAACAGTGCTGGTCACTGACTGGTTCTCCAGGCCAAGACCATCAATTAGAGCAGTGCTGGTCAAATGACTGGTTCTCCAGGCCAGACCATCAATTAGAGCAGTGCTGGTCACTGACTGGTTCTCCAGGCCAGGGCCCTCAATTTGAGCAGTGTGGTCACTGACTGGTTCTCAAGGCCAGACCCTCAATTAGAGCAGTGCTGGTCACTGACTGGTTCTCCAGGCCAGACCATCATTAGAGCAGTGCTGGTCACTGACTGGTTTTCCAGGCCAGACCATCATTAGAGCAGTGCTGGTCACTGACTGGTTCTCCGGGCCAGACCATCAATTAGAGCAGTGCTGGTCACTGACTGGTTCTCCGGGCCAGACCATCAATTAGAGCAGTGCTGGTCACTGACTGGTTCTCCAGGCCAGACCATCAATTTAGGCAGTGCTGGTCACTGATGGTTCACCAGGCCAGACCATCAATTAGAGCAGTGCTGGTCACTGACTGGTTCACCAGGCCAGACCATAATTAGAGCAGTGCTGGTCACTGATTTTTCACCAGGCCAGACCATCAATTAGAGCAGTGCTGGTCACTGACTGGTTCTCCAGGCCAGACCATCAATTAGAGGAGTGCTGGTCACTGATGGTTCTCCAGGCCAGACCATCAATTAAAAGCAGTGCTGGTCACTGACTGGTTCACCAGGCCAGACCATCAATTAGAGCAGTGCTGGTCACTGACTGGTTCTCCAGGCCAGACCATCAATTAGAGCAGTGCTGGTCACTTGATGGTTCTCAAGGCCAGACCGTCAATTAGAGCAGTGCTGATCACTGACTGGTTCTCCAGGCCAGACCATCAATTAGAGCAGTGCTGGTCACTGACTGGTTCACCAGGCCAGACCATCAATTAGAGCAGTGCTGGTCACTGACTGGTTCACCAGGCCGACCCTCAATTAGAGCAGTGCTGGTCCACTGAAATGGTTTCCCAGGCCAGACCTCAATTAGAGGAGTGCTGGTCACTGACTGGTTCTCCAGGCCAGACCATCAATTAGAGCAGTGCTGGTCACTGACTGGTTCACCAGGCCAGACCATCAATTAGAGCAGTGCTGGTCACTGACTGGTTCTCCAGGCCAGACCATCAATTAGAGCAGTGCTGGTCACTGACTGGTTCTCCAGGCCAGACCGTCAATTAGAGCAGTGCTGATCACTGACTGGTTCTCCAGGCCAGACCATCAATTAGAGCAGTGTGGTCACTGACTGGGTTTACCAGGCCAGACCATCAATTAGAGTAGTGCTGGTCACTGATGGTTCACCAGGCCAGACCATCAATTAGAGCAGTGCGGTCATGACTGGTTCACCAGGCCAGACCATCAATTAGAGCAGGTGCTGGTCACTGACTGGTTCACCAGGCCAGACCATCAATTAGAGCAGTGCTGGTCACTGGTTCTCCAGGCCAGACCATCAATTAGAGCAGTGCTGGTCACTGACTGGTTCTCCAGGCCAGACCATCAATTAGAGTAGTGCTGGTCACTGACTGGTTCACCAGGCCAGACCATCAATTAGAGCAGTGCTGGTCACTGACTGGTTCTCCAGGCCGGACCATCAATTAGAGCAGTGCTGGTCACTGACTGGTTCTCCAGGCCGACATCAAATTTGAGCAGTGCTGGTCACTGACTGGTTCACCAGGCCAGACCATCAATTAGAGCAGTGCTGGTCACTGACTGCTTCTCCAGGCCAGACCATCAATTAGAGAGTGCTGGTCAATGACTGGTTCTCCAGGGCCCGACCATCAATTAGAGCAGTGCTGGTCAATTGACTGGTTTTTCCAGGCCAGACCATCAATTAGAGCAGTGCTGGTCAATGACTGGTTTCTCCAGGCCAGACCATCAATTTTAAAAGCAGTGCTGGTCAATGACTGGTTTCCAGGCCAGACCCTCAATTAGAGCCCGTGTGGTCAATGACTGGTTCTCCAGGCCAGACCATCAATTTAGAGCAGTGCTGGTCAATGACTGGTTCTCCAGCCAGACCATCAATTAGAGCATGCTGGTCAATGACTGGTTCTCCAGGCCAGACCAAACAATTAGGCAGTGCTGGTCAATGACTGGGTTTTCCAGGCCAGACCAAACAATTAGAGGAGTGCTGGTCACTGACTGGTTCTCCAGGCCAGACCATCAATTAGAGCAGTGCTGGTCAATGACTGGTTCTCCAGGCCAGACCATCAATTAGAGCAGTGCTGGTCAATGACTGGTTCTCCAGGCCAGACCATCAATTAGAGCAGTGCTGGTCAATGACTGGGTTTTCCCGGCCAGACCATCAATTAGAGGAGTTGCTGGTCACTGACTGGTTCTCCAGGCCAGACCATCAATTAGAGCAGTGTGGTCAATGACTGGGTTTTCCAGGGCCCGACCTCATTAGAAAAAGTGCTGGTCATGATGGTTCCCGGCCAGACCTCATTTGAGCTGGGTCAAGACGGGTTTCCAGGCCAACCATCAAGACGCACGGGTGGGGTGGGGAAGTATTTGCTCAATTTGGCGTCTACCATCTCTATTATTTTGTTGTTAAAATTTTGCCAAATGCTATTTAACCCCCTGATAAAAGTATAATATAAAGGGATGGACTCAAGTAAGGGGGTTAGTGAGTGGCCTGTAATGTGTATAGGGGGGCATCTTTATGATGTAGGGGAGGGGAGCATTTGTTATGATGTAGAGAGGGACACTGTTGTTATGATGTGGAGGGGTTTCACTGTTGTTTGAAGTAGGGGGGTACATTTTTTTATGATGTATTTGGGGGGCATGTTGTTATGATTATGAGGGTAGCACTGTTTTTATGATGAGTAGGGTAGCAGTTGTTATATTAGAGAGGGTACACTGTTGTTATGTAGTGGGGTAGCATTTGTTTTGATTAGTGAGGGAACGTTGTTATGTAGTTAGGTAGCACTTTTTTTATGTAGTGAGGGAGACTGTTGTTTTTGAGTAGGAAAGGGGACATGTTGTTTTATGTAGAGAGGGTAGCCGTTTTTATGTAGGGGGGTGCACTGTTTTATGTGTAGTGAGGGTAGCACTGTTGTTATGTATTAGGGTAGATGTTTTTATGAATTAGTGAGGGTAGCACGTTGTTATATGTAGGAGGGTAGCACTGTTGTTTTGATTAAGGGGTAGCATGTTGTTATGGTGGGGTACACTGTTTATGATGTAGTGAGGGGAGCATGTTTTTTATGAGTGAGGGGGAGACGTTTTATGTATGGGGGGGCATGTTGTTATGATTAGTGGGGTAGCAGTTGTTATGATGTAGTGAGGGTAGCACTGTTGTTTGATGTAGTGAGGTAGCACTGTGTTATGATGTAGTGAGGGTAGCACTGTTGTTATGATGTAGTGAGAGTAGCACTGTTGTTATGATGTAGTGAGGGTAGCACTGTTGTTATGATGTGTGAGGGTAGCACTGTTTGTTATGATGTAGTGAGGGTAGCACTGTTGTTATGATGTAGTGAGAGTAGCACTGTTGTTATGATGTTGGTGAGGGTAGCACTGTTGTTATGATGTGTGAGGGTAGCACTGTTGTTATGTAGTGAGGGTAGCACTGTTGTTATGATGTAGTGAGGGTAGCACTGTTGTTATGATGTAGTGAGAGTAGCACTGTTGTTAGATGTAGTAGAGGGTAGCACTGTTGTTATGATGTAGTGAGGGTAGCACTGTTGTTATGAGTAGTTGAGGGTAGCACTGTTGTTATGATGTAGTGAGGGTAGCACTGTTGTTATGATGTAGTGAGGGTAGCACTGTTTATGATGTAGTGAGGGTAGCACTGCTGTTATGAATGTAGTGAGGGTAGCACTGTTGTTATGATGTAGTGAGGGTAGCACTGTTGTTATGATGTAGTGAGGGTAGCACTGTGTTATGATGAGTGAGGGTAGCACTGTTGTTATGATGTAGTGAGGGTAGCACTGTTGTTATGATGTAGTGAGGGTAGCACTGCTGTTATGATGTAGTGAGGGTAGCACTGTTGTTATGATGTGTGAGGGTAGCACTGTTGTTATGATGTAGTGAGGGTATGCACTTTGTATGATGTAGTGAGGGTAGCACTGTTGTTATGTAGTGAGGGTAGCACTGTTGTTATGATGTAGTGAGGGTAGCACTGTTGTTATGATGTGGTGAGGGTACACTGTTGTTATGATGTAGGAGGGTAGCACTGTTGTTTATGATGTAGTGAGGGTAGCACTTTGTTATGATGTGTGAGGGTAGCACTGTTGTTATGATAGTGAGGGTAGCACTGTTGTTATGATGTAGTGAGGTAGCACTGTTTATGATGTAGTGAGGGTAGCACTGTTTGTTATGATGTGGTGAGGGTAGCCTGTTGTTATGATGTGGTGAGGGTAGCACTGTTGTTATGATGTGGTGAGGGTAGCACTGTTGTTATGATGTAGTGAGGGTAGCACTGTTGTTATGATGTAGTGAGGGTAGCACTGTTGTTATGTAGTGAGGGTAGCACTGTTGTTATGATGTAGTGAGGGTAGCACTGTTGTTATGATGTAGAGAGGGTAGCACTGTTGTTATGATGTAGTGAGGGTAGCACTGTTGTTATGATGTAGTGAGGGTAGCACTGTTGTTTATGTAGTGAGGGTAGCACTGTTGTTATGATGTAGTGAGGGTAGCACTGTTTATGATGTAGTGAGGGTAGCACTGTTGTTATGATGTAGTGAGGGTAGCACTGTTGTTATTGTAGAGGGTAGCACTGTTGTTATATGTAGTGAGGGTAGCACTGTTGTTATGATGTAGAGAGGGTAGCACTGTTGTTATGTAGTGAGGGTAGCACTGTTGTTATGATGTAGTGAGGGTAGCACTGTTGTTATGATGTAGAGAGGGTAGCACTCTTGTTATGTAGTGAGGGTAGCACTGTTGTTATGATGTAGTGAGGGTAGCACTGTTGTTATGATGTAGAGAGGGTAGCACTGTTGTTATGATGTGTGAGGGAGCACTGTTGTTATGATGTAGTGAGGGTAGCACTGTTGTTATGTATTGAGGGTAGCACTGTTGTTATGATGTAGTGAGGGTAGCACTGTTGTTTATGTAGTGAGGGTAGCACTGTGTTATGATGTAGAGAGGGTAGCACTCTTGTTGATGTAGTGAGGGTAGCACTGTTGTTATGATGTAGTGAGGGTAGCACTGTTGTTATGATGTAGTGAGGGTAGCACTGTTGTTATGATGTGGTGAGGGTAGCACTGTTGTTATGATGTAGTGAGGGTAGCACTGTTGTTATGATGTAGTGAGGGTAGCACTGTTGTTATGATGTGGTGAGGGTAGCACTGTTGTTATGATGTAGTGAGGGTAGCACTGTTGTTATGTAGTGAGGGTAGCACTGTTGTTATGATGTAGTGAGGGTAGCACTGTTGTTATGATGTAGTGAGGGTAGCACTGTTGTTATGATGTAGTGAGGTAGCAACTGTTGTTATGATGTAGTGAGGGTAGCACTGTTGTTATGATGTAGTGAGGGCAGCACTGTTGTTATGATGTAGTGAGGGTAGCACTGTTGTTATGATGTAGTGGAGGTAGCACTGTTGTTATGATGTAGTGGAGGTACACTTTTTTAATTAGGAGGGTGCACTGTTGTTTATGATGTAGTGAGGTAGCACTGTTGTTTATGATGTGTAGTGAGTAGGTAGCACTGTTGTTATGATTAGTGAGTACGTGTGAGGTAGCACTGTGTCATGATGTATGAGGTGTACACTGTTGTATGAGTGGGTAGCACTGTTGTTATGATGTGATAAGTATTGTGAGGGTAGCACTGTTGTTATGATGTAGTGAGGGTAGCACTGTGTTATGATGTAGTGAGGTAGCACTGTTGTTATGATGTAGTGAGGGTAGCACATGTTGTTATGATGTCATGTGAGAGTATATAGCACTGTTGTTATGATGTAGTGAGGGTAGCACTGTTGTTATGATGTAGTGAGGGTAGCACTGTTGTTATGATGTAGTGAGGGTAGCACTGTTGTTATGATGTAGTGAGAGTAGCACTGTTGTTATGATGTAGTGATGGTAGCACTGTTGTTATGATGTAGAGAGGGTAGCACTGTTGTTATGTAGTGAGGGTAGCACTGTTGTTATGATGTAGTGAGGGTAGCACTGTTGTTATGATGTAGTGAGGGTAGCACTGTTGTTATGATGTAGAGAGGGTAGCACTGTTGTTATGATGTAGTGAGGGTAGCACTGTTGTTATGTAGTGAGGGTAGCACTGTTGTTATGATGTAGTGAGGGTAGCACTGTTGTTATGTAGTTAGGGTAGCACTGTTGTTATGTAGTGAGGGTAGCACTGTTGTTATGATGTAGTGAGGGTAGCACTGTTGTTATGTAGTGAGGGTAGCACTGTTGTTATGATGTAGTGAGGGTAGCACTGTTGTTATGTAGTGAGGGTAGCACTGTTGTTATGATGTAGTGAGGGTAGCACTGTTGTTATGATGTAGTGAGGGTAGCACTGTTGTTATGATGTAGAGAGGGTAGCACTGTTGTTATGTAGTGAGGGTAGCACTGTTGTTATGATGTAGTGAGGGTAGCACTGCTGTTATGATGTAGTGAGGGTAGCACTGTTGTTATGATGTAGTGAGGGTAGCACTGTTGTTATGATGTAGTGAGGGTAGCACTGTTGTTATGATGTAGTGAGGGTAGCACTGCTGTTATGATGTAGTGAGGGTAGCACTGTTGTTATGATGTAGTGAGGGTAGCACTGTTGTTATGATGTATGGAGGATGACACTGTGTCTTAATGTGTAGAAGATGCCGCTGCTGACATAATGTGAAGAGAATGGCACTGAAATCATGTGTAAAGGGTGGCACTGTTAGGATGTGTTTTGGGTGACACTCGTGTCATGAGATGTATGAGATGCACTGATGTCATGAGGTGTACATGAAAATCCTAATGTCATGAGGTGCACATGAAGGCAGTGATGTCATGATGTGTACAGGATGGCACTGATGTCATGAGGTGTATAGGAAGGCACTTAAGACATAGGGAGTATATAAAGGCACTGATGTCATGAGGTGTTTATGAAGACACTGATGACATGGGGCACTGATGACATGAGGTGTATACGAAGTCATCGACTTTTAAACTGTAAAACAAGTGTTAATTTTATTACAGCATGCCCC
>NC_069451.1:20502682-20537682 GCF_026875155.1 Cherax quadricarinatus | reverse complement strand
TGGGAACACCAGCAGTGTTGCTACACTGTTATATATGATAGTTACACAGTAAAAACACCAGCATGTTGCTACACTGTTCTATATGATAGTTACACAGTGGGAACACCAGCAATGTTGCTACACTGTTATATATGATAGTTACACAGTGGGAACACCAGCAGTGTTGCTACACTGTTATATATGATAGTTACACAGTGGGAACACCAGCAGTGTTGCTACACTTCTATATATGATAGTTACACAGTGGGAACACCAGCAGTGTGTTGCTACACTGTTATATATGATAGTTACACAGTAGGAACACCAGCAGTGTTGCTACACTGTTATGTATGATAGTTACACAGTGGGAACACCAGCAGTGTTGCTACACTATTATGTATGATAGTTACACAGTGGGAACGCCAGCAGTGTTGCTACACTTCTATATATAATAGTTACACAGTGGGAACACCAGCAGTGTGTTGCTACACTATTATATATGATAGTTACACAGTGGCAACACCAGCAGTGTGCTGTTATACGGTGCCCTGACTGGTGGCTTAAGCTCTCGCTTCACATAGCGAGTGTCCGGATATGATTCCCTGCAAGGGCAGAAACATTGGGCGTGTCTCCTTACACCTGTTACCTATGTTCCCTATCAGTAAAATGGGTATCTGGATATTAGTCGACTGGTGGGGGTCGCATCCTGGAGTATACCTGGAGAGGGTTTCCGGGGTCTGTGACCAAGCCTCCTGAGACAAAATTGACCTAATTTGCCCGAAATGCCCTGCATAAGGACAGATATGGTGCCAATGTAACTTACGTTATGTAAGAATATTGAAAATGATATAGTTAAGAAAATAAGAAAGAAGGAACACTGCAGCAAGCCTACTGGCCCATGCGAGGCAGGTCAAAGTCACCTCCAGGCTTAAACCAATGACCTACCTAGTCAGGTCAGGTAACATCCACTTAAGGAAGGAGCACGACATTATACCTATTAACACAAACTAGTCAGGTCTAGCTCACACCCACCCACACCTACTCATGTATTTATCCAACCTATTTTTAAAACTACACAAGGTTTTAGCTTCTATAACGGTACTCAGGAGTTTGTTCCAGTCATCCACAACTCTATTACCAAACCAGTGCTTTCCTATATCCTTCCTGAATCTGAATTTTTTCAGCTTAAAACCATTGCTGCGAGTCCTGTCTTGGCTAGATATTTTTAGCACGCTATTTACATTCCTTTATTTATTCCTATTTTCCATTTATACACCTCAATCATATCCCCCCTAATTCTACGCCTTTCTAGAGAGTGCAGATTCAGGGCCTCAGACTATCCTCATAGGGAAGATTTCTGATACATGGGATCAACTTTGTCATCCTCCTTTGTATGGTTTCCAGTGCATTTATATCCATTCTGACAAGCGGCTTAGTGTATAGTATGTCATTGATGTCAGCTAGGCCTGTATACCTTGTACATGTTCTTGTAGAAATAAAGATATATTATTATTATTATTATTATTATTATTATTATTATTATTATTATTATTATTATTATTATTATTATTATTATTATTATTATTATTATAAAATGATGCTTGGCCGTGATCGGATGCTGGGGGCCCCTATCTAAATGAAGCAGGACCAGGAGATTTGGGCGAGCGCTGATGCCAAGGCCATGGCAGGGCCAGGGTGGACCCAGAGTGGGCCAAGGTGGGCCAGGGTGGGCAGGGTGGGCCAGGGCGCGCTGAGAGGGTATTGATTGCACATCGGAGAGGCTGAGAGGTTGCGTGTGTGTGTGTGTGTGTGTGTGTGTGTGTGTGTGTGTGTGTGTGTGTGTGTGTGTGTGTGTGTGTGTGTGTGTGTGTGTGAGTGTGTGTGTGTGTGTGTGTGTGTGTGTGTGTGTGTGAGTGTGTGTGTGTGTGTGTGTGTGTGTGCGTGTGTGTGTGTGTGTGTGTGCGTGTGTGTGTGTGTGTGTGTGTGTGTGTGTGTGTGTGTGTGTGTGTGTGTGTGTGTGTGTGTGGTGTGGTGTGTGTGTGTGTGTGTGTGCGTCCATCAATGACATACTCTCCTTAATAACCCAATTACCTAATGGAAGTTCTCTTCTGGAAGTGATTAAGATGGATTAGCCAATCACAATCACAATCACAATCACAATCACAATCCTCTTCCATTAAATCCAGACTTGTTCTCAATATCTAGTTCACTTTTATAAGAGAAAAATTCGAATTGAGTTTTTGAAGGAAAATTAACTAATTCAGTAATAATGAAAATAATAATAATAATAATAATAATAATAATAATAATAATAATAATAATAATAATAATAATAATAATAATAATAATAATAATAAGAAGAAGAAGAAGAAGAAGAAGAAGAAGAAGAAGAAGAATTATAATAATAATGATTATCATTATCATAATAATAATAATGGCAATAATAATAGTAATAATTATAATCATCATCATCATCTTCATAATAATAATTAATAATAATAATAATGATAACAATAATAATAATTATAATCATCATCATAATAATAATTATAATAATCATCATCTTCATAATAATAATAATAATAATAATAATAATAATAATAATAATAATAATAATAATAATAATAATAATAATAATAATAATAATAATAATAATAATAATAATAATAAACGAACCATTAATTAATATCATTGTTAAGTTTTCATTTATTTTTCCTGAAGAACAATGAACCAGCTTCGTGTAATGAACAGAAAACATATTTTTAGACCGATCTCAACAGAATGGTTTCAGACCTGATCAAAGAGGTTGTTGATGCCAGCAGGACGCAGTGGCATCACAAGCACACCAGGCACGAACCTCAGGGACGTGCCCTTTCCAACTGTTTTAGCCACGACCTCGTCTGTTCCGCTACCAGACGGATGCTGGCTTGTCTTTGGAATTAAGATGAGGTCTAGTTGCACCAGGGACTGGCAGTGTCACTGGAGACTGGAAGTGACACTGGGGATTAGCAGTGGCACTGAGGTAGGCAGTACAGAGTGCCAGAGGGCCACAATATCAAGGAGTGCCTCTCCTCACCTCTCGCTCCTTGTTTATGTCTGATGGGTTCTGGGAAACGTCCACCCTCCTGCCTGACATCACCAGGGCCCCCTTGTTGATAGTCTGGTCAGACAGACTGTTAGTGCTGGCTTCAAGCAGTGCTAAGTATGTACCTCGACCCTGCTTCCTATCTCTTGTGGGACAGAGGATGCTTTCTCATCTCGTGTGAGATAGAGGATGTTTCCTCATCTCGTGTGAGATAGAGGATGCTTTCTCATCTCGTTTGAGATAGAGGATGTTTCCTCATCTCGTGTGAGATAGAGGATGCTTCCTCATCTCGTGTGAGATAGAGGATGTTTCCTGATCTCGTATGAGATAGAGGATGTTTCCTCATCTCGTGTGAGATAGGGGATGCTTCCTCATCTCGTGTGAGATAGGGGATGCTTCCTCATCTCGTGTGAGATAAAGGATGCTTCCTCATCTCGTGTGAGATAGAGGATGTTTCCTGATCTCGTATGAGATAGAGGATGTTTCCTCATCTCGTGTGAGATAGGGGATGCTTCCTCATCTCGTGTGAGATAGAGGATGCTTCCTCATCTCGTGTGAGATAGAGGATGCTTCCTCATCTCGTGTGAGATAGGGGATGCTTACTCATCTCGTTTGAGACAGAGGATGTTTCCTGATCTCGTATGAGACAGAGTATGCTATCTAATGCAAAGGCTTCTGACAGCAGCTGCATTTCGGTCCATGACTAAAGTATCAGGGCTGTAATTCCTGTGTTTTGGTGCCTGGACGGCGTAATAAATGCTGGAATTTCAACGTTTGCGTGTTAAGTATGTTAGTATATATTTTACGGAGGAGAGGAGAGTAAATGTTACAACTGTTTACGTTGTTATTGTGCAGGAGGAACAGGAGGAGGAAGAAGAGGAAGAGGAGGAGAAGGAAGAGGGATAGATGAAGAGGTAATAGGGAAAGGATAGGAATCAGCAGACCTAAAGTTATAAATATGAGGAGTAAGGGAAAAGTGATAAAGTGGAAGGATAGGTGAGGGGTACATCATGGTATAAGGGAAGGGGGTATAAGTAGTAGTAGGTGGAGGGGGTATAAGTAGTAGTAGGTGGAGGGGGTATATCATAGTATAAGGGGAGGGTGTGGAAGTAGTAGAAAGGGGGTATATCCTGGTAGAGTGAAGTATGGGGGTAGACAGATCATGGGAGCTTGGCAAGGCTGCCCACTCCTCTTGGTCTCCAACTGGTAAACAAAGACTCAGCAGGTAACACACGTGCTCACCCACACAGCCACCCACACACTAACCCCCCACACAGCCACCCACATAATCACCCATACACTAACCCCCACACAGTCACCCACACACTAACCTCCCACACAGCCACCCACACACTAACCTCCCACACAGTCACCCACACAATCACCCACTCACTAACCCCCCCACACAGCCACCCATACAATCACCCAGACTAACCCACACAGTCACCCACATAGTCACACGATGCTTCAATATATTTACAAAATCCTGCAAGATACTCTATTGTAAATTACAGACAAGTAAACAAAAAAACATTACTTTTACTGTATCATTTACATAGTAAACATCAGGTGTAAGAAACACGTGCGATAGGAATAGCTAACTAAGAAACCAGTAAGCAGGTAACAAGTTAGACAGCAGTTAGCGTAGATATTGGCACCATTATGTGTAACGAGTGAGGATGAGGAAGCTGGCACCTTGTGGCACTGTGCCAACACTCTGCCGTCCTCCAGACGCAGGCTGATTACACTTGACTTAGAGAGGTAAAGAGAGAGAGAGAGGAAGAGGGAGAGAGAGAGAGAGAGAGGTAAAGAGAGAGAGAGAGAGGTAAAGAGAGAGAGAGAGGTAAAGAGAGAGAGAGAGGTAAAGAGAGAGAGAGAGGTAAAGAGAGAGAGAGAGAGAGAGAGAGAGAGAGAAACAGACAGACAGCAAGAGACACATAGGAAAGAAAGGTAGTGGGTATACCTGAAGGTTGTTCAGAGGGACAACGCCCCCACGGCCCAGTCCATGACCAGGCCTCGGGTACGTTATTATTATTATTATTATTATTATTATTATTATTATTATTATTATTATTACTATTATTATTACTATAATTAGTAGTATTATTACTATTATTATTGCTATTATTGTTATTATTATCATTACAAATGGAGGTGTGTGGCTGGTTGCCATGGTAACATCTCACACGTATGGACAGGTGCCGTTCTCACCCTCACCTGTATTATTAAGGCAGATACATCACTGGTTGTCATGGCAACATCTCATTCATCAACATCTCATGACTAACGTCCCTTTACCTGCTTCTCACCTCTCATCTCTCTCACTTCCCTCATCTCTCTCAATAGCATCATCTCTCATCCCTCAGCTCCGGTTTTCGTACAACAAAGTTGACTGTCGATATACAACTCTAGGGAGATATCATGCCTAGTTTCGAAAGGACTTTAAAAGAGTACGTAACTTTCTCTAGTTTCTTTACGTGCTTGGCAAGGTGTGGGTTGAAAACTGGTGCCGCATACTCCAATATGGGCCTAACGTACACGGTGTACAGGGTCCTGAACGATTCCTTATTAAGATGTCGGAATGCTGTTCTGAGGTTTGCTAGGCGCCCATATGCTGCAGCAGTTATTTGGTTGATGTGCGCTTCAGGAGATGTGCCTGGTGTTATACTTACCCCAAGATCTTTTTCCTTGAGTGAGGTTTGTAGTCTCTGGCCCCCTAGACTGTACTCCGCCTGCGGTCTTCTTTGCCCTTCCCCAATCTTCATGACTTTGCACTTGGTGGGATTGAACTCCAGGAGCCAATTGCTGGACCAGGTCTGCAGCCTGTCCAGATCCCTTTGTAGTTCTGCCTGGTCTTCGATCGAGTGAATTCTTCTCATCAACTTCACGTCGTCTTCAAACAGGGACACCTCAGAGTCTATTCCTTCCGTCATGTCGTTCACAAATACCAGAAACAGCACTGGTCCTAGGACTGACCCCTGTGGGACCCCGCTGGTCACAGGTGCCCACTCTGACACCTCGCCACGTACCATGACTCGCTGCTGTCTTCCTGACAATTATTCCCTGATCCATTGTAGTGCCTTCCCTGTTATCCCTGCTTGGTCCTCCAGTTTTTGCACCAATCTCTTGTGTGGAACTGTGTCAAACGCCTTCTTACAGTCCAAGAATATGCAATCCACCCACCCCTCTTTCTCTTGTCTTACTACTTTCACCATGTCATAGAACTCCAGTAGGTTTGTGACACAGGATTTCCCGTCCCTGAAACCATGTTGGCTGCTGTTGATGAGATCTTTCCTTTCTAGGTGTTCCACCACTCTTCTCCTGATAATCTTCTCCATGATTTTGCATACTATACATGTCAGTGACACTGGTCTGTAGTTTAATGCTTCATGTCTGTCTCCTTTTTTAAAGATTGGGACTACATTTGCTGTCTTCCATGCCTCAGACAATCTCCCTGTTTCGATAGATGTATTGAATATTGTTGTTAGGGGTACACATAGCGCCTCTGCTCCCTCTCTCAATACCCATGGGGAGATGTTATCTGGCCCTATTGCCTTTGAGGTATCTAGCTCACTCAGAAGTCTCTTCACTTCTTCCTCGGTTGTGTGCACTGTGTCCAGCACATGGTGGTGTGCCCCACCTCTCCGTCTTTCTGGAGCCCCTTCTGTCTCCTTTGTGAACACTTCTTTGAATCTCTTGTTGAGTTCCTCACATGCTTCACGGTCATTTCTTGTTGTCTCTCCTCCTTCCTTTCTTAGCCTGATTACCTGGTCCTTGACTGTTGTTTTCCTCCTGATGTGGCTGTACAACAGTTTCGGGTCAGATTTGGCTTTCGTTGCTATGTCATTTTCATATTGTCTTTGGGCCTCCCTTCTTATCTGTGCTTATTCGTTTCTGGCTCTAAGACTGCTCTCCTTATTCTACTGGGTCCTTTGCCTTCTATATTTCTTCCATTCCCTAGCACTCTTGGTTTTTGCCTCCCTGTACCTTTGGGTAAACCATGGGCTCATCCTGGCTTTTTCATTATTCCTGTTACCCTTGGGTACAAACCTCTCCTCAGCCTCCTTGCATTTTGTTGCTACATATTCCATCATCTCATTAACTGGCTTCCCTGCCAGTTCTCTGTCCCACTGAACCCCGTTCAGGAAGTTCCTCATTCCTGTGTAGTCCCCTTTCTTGTAGTTTGGCTTCATTCGTCCTGGCCTTCCTGCTTCTCCCTCCACTTGTAGCTCTACTGTGTATTCGAAGCTTAAAACCACATGGTCACTGGCCCCAAGGGGTCTTTCATATGTGATATCCTCGATATCTGCACTACTCAAGGTGAATACTAAGTCCAGCCTTGCTGGTTCATCCTCTCCTCTCTTGTAGTGTCCCTTACGTGTTGGTACATGAAGTTTTCCAGTACCACCTCCATCATCTTAGCCCTCCATGTATCTTGGCCCCCATGCGGGTCCAAGTTCTCCCAATCGATCTCCTCGTGGTTAAAGTCACCCATGATCAAGAGCTTTGCCCTGCATGCATGAGCTCTTCTGGCCACTGTAGCCAGTGTGTCAACCATCGCTCTATTGCTCTCGTCGTACTCTTGCCTTGGCCTCCTGCTGTTCTGTGGTGGGTTATACATCACTGCTATTACCACCTTGGGACCTCCAGAGTGAAGCGTTCCCGCTATGTAATCACTTTCTTTTCCGCTGTGTGTGTGTGTTTGTGTGTGTGTGTGTGTGTGTGTGTACTCACCTATTTGTACTCACCTATTTGTGGTTGCAGGGGTCGAGTCCTAGCTCCTGGCCCCGCCTCTTCACCGGCTGCTACTAGACCCTCTCTCTCCCCGCTCCATGAGCTTTATCAAACCTCGTCTTAAAACTGTGTATGGTTCCTGCCTCCACTACGTCATTTTCTAGGCTATTCCACTGCCTTACAACTCTATGACTGAAGAAATACTTCCTACTCCTCTGTATCACCTGTGAGACCCCCTGTATCACATGTGATAACCCTGTATCACCTGTGATACCCCTGTATCATCTGTGATACTCCTGTGTCACCTGTGATACCCCTGTATCACCTGTCATACTTCTTTATCGCCAACATGCCAGTATCTCAGACGGTGCGTGTGTGTGTGGTGTGTGTGTGTGTGTGTGTGTGTGTGGGGTGTGTGTGTGTGTGGTGTGTGGTGGGGTGTGGTGTGTGTGCTGTGTGTGTATGTGTGCGTGTGTGTGTGCGTGTGTGTGCGTGCGTGTTTTACAGGTATGCACAACTTATCCCTCATTATCAAATTATAATGCATTACCCTTAATTACTGTTAATAGTAGGTACTGTTTATTTCCGTTGCCAGTAAGGTGTTTTTTTGAGTTACTGTTGTGCAAGAGAAAGACAGGCAACAGCTATTGAACGCTGTCTACTCGGTGTCTACCTCTACCCGTCTACGTAGTTTAAACAAGAATAGTATAGCTGAAGGATCTCTCCTTATCCTTCGCACCGTCTGAGATACTGGCATGTTGGCGATAAAGAAGTATGACAGGTGATACAGGGGTATCACAGGTGACACAGGAGTATCACAGATGATACAGGGGTATCACAGGTGATACAGGGTTATCACATGTGATACAGGGGGTCTCACAGGTGATACAGAGGAGTATCACAGGCGATACAGGAGTATCACAGGTGATACAGGAGTATCACAGGTGATCAGAGGGGATCACAGGGTGATACAATATCACAGGTGATACAGGAGTTCACAAAGGGATACAGGAGTATCACAGGTGATACAGGAGTATCACAGGTGATACAGAAGTATCACAGGTGATACAGGAGTATCACAGGTGATACAGAAGTATCACAGGTGATACAGGGGTATTACAGGTGATACAGAGGTATGACAGGTGATACAGAGGTATGACAGGTGATACAGAGATATCACAGGTGATACAGAGGAATCACAGGTGATACAGGAGTATCACAGGTGATACAGAGGTATCAGAGGTGATACAGGAGTACCACAGGTGATACAGGAGTATCACAGGTGATACAGAGGTATCAGAGGTGATACAGGAGTACCCACAGGTGATACAGAAGTAATCACAGAAAACGATACAGAGGTAATCACAGGTGATTTCAGGAGTATCACAGGTGATACAGGAGTAACAGTGATACAGAGGCATCACATGGTGTACGAGGTATCACAGGTGATTTCAGAGGAAATCACAGGTGATACAGAGGAATCACAGGTGATACAGGAGTATCCAGGTGATACAGAGGTTCACAGGTGATACAGGAGGGAACACAGGTTTATACAGAAGTATCACAGGTGATACAGGAGTATCACAGGTGATACCGGAGTATTTACCACGCGATACAGAGGTATCACAGGTGATGCAGGAGTATCCACGTGACACAGGGTATTCACAAAGGGGATACAGAGGCATCACAGGTGATACAGAGGTATCACAGGTGAACAGAGGAATCACAGGTGATACAGAGGAATTTACAGGGATACAGGAGTATCACAGGTGATACAGAGGTATCACAGGTGATACAGGAGTATCACAGGTGATACAGAAGTATCACAGGTGATACAGGAGTATCACAGGTGATACAGGAGTATCACACGCGATACAGAGGTATCACAGGTGATGCAGGAGTATCACACGTGACACAGGAGTATTCACAGGTGATACAGAGGTATCGCAGGTGATACAGGACTATCACAGGTGATACAGAAGTATCACAGGTGATACAGGAGTATCACAGGTGATACAGAGGTATCAGAGGTGATACAGGAGTACCACAGGGGATTTCAGGAGTAATCACAGGGGGATACAGAGGGATCACAGGTGATACAGAGGTATCACAGGTGATACAGGTATCACAGGTGATACAGAGTATTACAGGTGATAAAAGAGGTATCACAGGCGATCAGGAGTATCACAGGTGATACACAGGTATCACAGGTGATACAGAGGAATCACAGGTGATACAGGAGTATCACAGATGATACACAGGTATCACAGGTGAAACAGAGGAATCACAGGTGATACAGGAGTATCACAGATGATACACAGGTATCACAGGTGATACAGAGGTATCACAGGTGATACAGGAGTATCACAGGTGATACAGAAGTATCACAGGTGATACAGGAGTATCACAGGTGATACAGGAGTATCACAGGTGATACAGGAGTATCACAGGTGATACAGAGGTATCACAGGTGATACAGAGGTATCACAGGTGATACAGGAGTATCACAGGTGATACAGGAGTATCACAGATGATACACAGGTATCACAGGTGATACAGAGGAATCACAGGTGATACAGGAGTATCACAGATGATACACAGGTATCACAGGTGATACAGAGGTAATCACAGGGATACAGGAGTACACAGGTGATACAGAAGTATCACAGGGGATACAGGAGTATCACAGGTGATACAGGAGTATCACAGGTGATACAGAGGTATCACAGGTGATACAGAGGTATCGCAAGTGATATAGAGGTATCACTGGTGATACAGAGGTACTACAGTTGATACAGAGGTATCATAGGTGATACAGAGGTATCACAGATGATACAGGAGTATCACAGGTGATAGAGAGGTATCACAGGTGATACAGGAGTATCACAGGTGATACAGAGGCATCACAGGTGATACAGGAGTATCACAGGTGATACAGAGGTATCAAAGGTGATACAGGAGTATCACAGTTGATAGAGAGGTATCACATGTGATACAGGAGTATCACAGATGATACAGGGTTATCACAGGTGATACAGGAGAATCACAGGTGATACAGAGGTATCGCAGGTGATACAGGAGTATGACAGGTGATACAGAGGTATCACAGGTGATACAGGAGCATCACAGGTGATACAGAGGTATCACAGGTGATACAGAGGTATCACAGGTGATACAGAGGTATCACAGGTGATACAGAGGTATCACAGGTGATACAGAGGTATCACAGGTGATACAAGAGTACCACAGATGATACCTCTGTATCACCTGTGATACAGGAGTATCACAGGTGATACAGAGGTATCACAGGTGATACAGGAGTATCACAGGTGATACAGAGGTATCACAGGTGATACAGGAGCGTCACAGATGATACAGAGGTATCACATGTGATACAGGAGTATCACAGGTGATAGAGAGGTATCACAGGTGATACAGGAGTATCACAGGTGATAGAGAGGTATCACAGGAGATACAGAGGTATCACAGGTGATACAGAGGTATCACAGGTGATACAGAGGTATCACAGGTGATACAGAGGTATCACATGTGATACAGGAGTATCACAGATGATACAGGGGTTTTCCCAAAAGGTGTTTTCAGGGTATCACAGGGGTTACGAGGTATGCAGGGGGTTTCAGGAGTATCACAGGTTTTTACAGAGGTTCAAGGTGATACAGGAGTTTCAAAGGGATAGGAGGGTATCCCCAGGTGTTACAGGGTATCAAGGGTTTGGTTAGAGGGTTCACAGGAGTTACAGGGGGTATACATTTTGATAAGGAGTATAAAAAGGGTGTTTCAGGAAGTACCAGGTAATACGGGAAGTATAAACAGGTGAAAACGGGATTTATCACGGTGACAAAAGGGATTTACCCGGGGGTTGTTACGGGAGGTACCACAGGTGATAGGGGGTTTATCACAGGGGGTTAGGGGAGTATCAAGGGGTACGGAGTATCACGGGGTGTTTAAGGGATTTCACAGGTGATACGGATTATTAAACAGGTGATCCCGGAGTATCACAGGGAAAATTGGGGTATCACAGGTAAACCCAGGGTTTCACATGTGTTACGGGGGGTTCTCACGGTGATACAGAGGAGTATACAGGCGATGGGAGTATCACAGGTGATACAGGAGTATAAAGGGGTTATACAGAGGAGTATCACGGTGATACGGAGATCAAAGGCAATAAGGATATCACAGGGGGTTACAGGAGTATCACGGTTTTTCGAGGTATCAATGTGAATACAGGAGTATCACAGGTGATACAGGAGTATCACAGGGGTACGGAGTATCCCCGGTGTTTAAGGAGTTTCACAGGTGAAACAGGATTTTCACGGGTGTTACAGAGGTATCCAGGTGATACAGGGTTTCACAGGTGATCCCGGAGTACCCACGGGTTTAATTTACAGGAGTAACGGGGGATACGGGTTTCACAGGTGATACAGGAGTACACAGGTAATAAGGAGTATAAAGGGGTGATACAGGAGTTTTCACCTGTGAGACCCCCGGTATCCCTGTGATAACTGTTTCACCTGTGTTTACCCCGAATCCCCGGTGATACGGGGGTTTTATCACGGGGGTGATTCGGAGTTTTTTCACATGTGATACGGGGTTTTTCCCCCCCCCCCGGGGGGTGAACAGTTATCACATGTGTTACGGGGGGTTTCCCCCACAGGTGATACAGAGGGTATCACGGGGCGATACGGGGTACACAGGTGTAAAAGGAGTATCACAGGTTTTCAGGGAGTTTCAAAGGTGTAACGGGGGGGGTATAAAAGGGGCAATACGGAGTTGTACAGGGGGATAAAGGATTTATCACAGGTTATACAAGGTATAAACAGGTGTTTACGGAGTATCACGGGTTTGATACAGGTGTATCACAGGGTGTACAGGGGTATCACGGGTGTTTACGGGAGTATCACAGGTGATAAGGAGTATAACAGGTGATACGAGGTTACGGGGTGATCACAGGTATACAGGGGATAAAAGGATTTTCCCACAGGGGGGTTTACAGGAATTTCACGGGGTGAGGGAAAGGGGGTTATCACAGGTGATCCCACGGGGAATCACAGGTGATCGGAGTTTCCGGTTTAAAACAGGTTTTATCACGGGTTGAACAGGGTATCCGGGTTTGGTTTCGGGGAAGAAAAAAACTTTGGGAAAACAGGGGTTTTCCGGTGTTTTCACCTTTTGTACCTCTGTTTCTCTCAGGAAATTACACGACAGACTTTACACCCCCCAGTGTTTTTCACTGACAGATACCCCTCCCCAGTGTATTTTTTCACTAAACAGACTTACACCTCCCGGGTATTTTACACTGACAAAATTCACCTCTCATTTTTTCATGCATGACGACTTTAAAACCCCTCTAGGGGACTTTAAATGCAGAATAAAACCCTCTCGTTTTCCCTTTTCATTTACAGGAACATACCCTGTCAGTGTACTACATTGACAGACAACCCCTTTCCCCAGTGTCATCTTTTGACAGACATACCCCTTCAGTGTACTTTAAAATGACTGCATACCCTTCTCATTTTGTAAAAACTTTTAACAGTCTTAAACTGTAGTGTACATAATTGACAGACATAAACCCTCGTTTTAATACCCCTGACAAAATTACACCTTTTCATTTGAACATACATTGACAAAAATTTAACCTTCAGTGTACATACACTGACGATATACACCTCTCAGTGTACATACACTGGGGGAATAAAACCTCTCTTTGTAATACCTGACGCTTTACCCTCTCGTGTACTTTACATTTTCGGGTAATACACCTTTTCATGTACATACACGACGACATACCCCCTTCAGTGTACTTACACTGACGGGCATACACCTCTCAGTGAAAATAACTGACAGTTATACACTCTCAGTGTCACACGGGCAGACAAAACACTCTCAGTGTAAAAACACTAAAACAGATTTCCCCTCCCCAGTGTCTTTAACTGAAAAGCCATAAACCTCCCCGGTTCTTCCCAGCGCAAAACACCTTCGTTTTACAAAACCCCTAACAGACTACCCTCTATTTTACATGCTTTGACGAAATTCCCTTTTCAGTGCATAAAATGACAGATTTACACCTCTCAGTTTTACCATACATGACAGTTTTTACCCCTCCCCCAAATTTTGTACTTAAAACTGACAGACATACACCTGCAGGGAACGTGCATTGAAGACTTTCACTTCCAGTGTAATTCACTGCGATTTTTCACCTCTCGGGTACTTTCACTGAAGCATAACCTGTCAGTAAACCATAATTAAAGGACATACACTTTCAGTGTACTTACACTGCCAGATTTTACACCTCTCAGTGTAAAACACGGACAGAAAAATTCGGGTGTACATTCACGGGACGGGACTTCCCCTCTCAGTGTACATACATGACGACATACCCTTCAGTGTACTTTCCCATGACGACTTTCCCCCTCCCCGTTTTCTTACACGGGCCCGGACATACACCTCTCAGTGTTTTTTAAACTGACGACAAAACACCTCTCAGTGTACATACATAAACCAGACATACACCTTCAGGGGACTTTACCTGAAGACATAAAACCTTTTCAGTGTACATACCTGACAGCATAACCTTCAGTTTTACTTTACACTGACAATACCTTCAGTGTAAATACATGACAGACATACCCCTCTCAGTGTACTTACGGGGGAAGACTTACCCTCTCGTGAAAATTACACTGCCCAGACAACACCTCTAAGGGGTTCATCCCACGGGACAGCCAAACCCCTCTCGTGTACAAAATTGACGGACAACACCTCCAGTGTATTTCAGGGACGTTTTATACCCCTCTCAGTGTACTTTACATGACGGGGACATACACCTTCAGTGTCATACACTGACGGGATTAAACCCCTTTCTCGTGTACATACAGGGCGGGGACTTTCCCCTCAGTGTCCCTACACTGACGAAATACCCCCTCCCCGGTGTACTTTAACTAAAAGGGACTTTTCACCTCTCAGTGTACATAAAATTGCAAAAAACCCTTTCAGTGTACTCACTGACAGACATAAAACCTCTCATTGTAAAATACATGCAGACATACACCTCTCAGTGTACTTTCACTGACAAAATTACACCTTCGGGTTTACATACAGGGACAGAATACCCTCTCGTGAAATACACTGACAGACTTAACCTTCAGTGTAATAAATGACAGAAAACCTTCTCAGTTTTTACTTACCCCTTTCATATTTTTAAACTCTTAAAGGAAAACATTCTTTAAATCATTTTTTTTTAATTTGGTCCCGGTGTTTGAGGAAGCATGGCACTGCAGCATGAAAATGAGGGGAGGCCCCTGGAATGAGGGGGGGAATGTTGCTGAGATGCAGTGTTAAACAGTGGGGAAAATGACCAGGGCCCAGGGGGAATGTCATTAAAGAAAGTGAAAAGCCCTTTGACACCGTGAGCCTGGGGAAAGGGGTCTCTGGCACTTAGGGGAGTATTTGGAAATACGGAGGATTTTTTGTAAATTGTGGAGGATTTTCTTGCACTGGGGGAGTTTTTTGGCGTTGGGAGGTGTTTTTGGGCCCACTTTTAAAGAGTCTTTGTCCCTGTGGAAGAGTTTTTGGGGAAATTTGGTGGAGTTTTTGGGGGAAATGGGGGAGGAGCCCTTTGGAAAATGTGGAAGAGTCTTTGGCCCCTGTGGAGAAAGTTTTTGGAATGTGGGGGTCTTTGGCACTGTAAAAAGAGTCTTTGGTAATGTGGGGGGGAGTTTTTGAACTGAGAGTCCCCCAATAAATTTAAAAAAAGTTTTAGAGTTTGCGTGCCACAGAGGGTTTCCCAAAGGCGACACCCCGTTTCGATAGTTTTTTTGCCAGGGCAAGGGACTTGGGCAGGTTTTGGGTTGGGGGTGGGTTTGGGGGGCCCCTTGAGCTAAAGGTGGTGGGGCCCGCTGGCCCCTCGAGTAAAGTGTTTTGGAGTGACCCCCCCAGAAATTTGGGCCCACTTGGGGGCAGTATGAATCATGCCCCAAGTGGGAGACTTGTTTGGTTTGTTTTTGGGGGGAAATGTTAAACACACCACACCCCACAAAAACACAAAACAACAAAAACACACACACCACCCCAACCCCACACACACACACACACCCTCACACAAACACACACACACACAAAACAAAAACCCCACACACACACACAAACACACACACACAACAAAACACACGTAATATGCAGGGGGGAGAGGGGCCCAATTTAGCGATCGTGAAGGGGGGGGGGGGGCCCGGGAAATTGATTTATCGGACCCCTGAAACCCAACAATTAGGAAAATTCCCCCAAGCAAAAAGATGTAGTTTGAATAAGTGACAAAAATATGCAAGGAAGCTGGGGAGGGGTTTTTTCCCAAAAGTAAGGGGGAAAACAAGAAACCAGGTTTTATAGAAGGCAAGGCCCCAGGAGAATAGGGAGGCATTTTTTACAGCCAAAAATGTTATAAAGGTAAAAAAGGGGGCCCCCAAAGGGGCAATATGAAAATTACAAGCAGCGAAAGAAAAAATCTGCCCCGAAGTGTTATACAGCCACATCGAAAAAAAAACGACAGTAAAGGGCCCAAGGTAATCGACTAAGGAAAGAAGGAAGGGGGGATCAAAAGGGAAAACGACCGGAAGTATGTGGGGAAAACTAAACATGAGTTCAAAGAAGTGTTCACAGGGAGACAAAAGGGGACCCAAAAAAGACGGAGAGGGGGGGGTTACTTACCAATTGCTGGACACTAAAATACAACCGAGGAAAAAGGAAGAGGCTGCTGAGAGAGCTAGATACCTCAAGGCGTTGCAGCCGGGATAAATCTCCCCCTGGGTTTCCCGAGAGAGGGGGCAGAGGAGCTGTGTGTGCCACTAACAATTTTTCCACACATTTTATCGGGAAAAAGGGCGACTACCCGAGGTATTTGGAAAAACAGGGAAATGTAGCCCCAATTTTTAAAAAAGGAGACGGCCGAAGCTTTTTTTTTACCCGCCGTGTACTGACATGTTAGTATGCAAAGTTTATGGAGAAGTTATCAGGAGAAGAGGGTGGAAAAACCTAGAAAGGGAAAAGAGGGTTATCAAAAGACAACCAGCACGGTTTCAGGGACGGGAAGTCCTGTGTTACAAACTTACGGGGGTTCTGTGACCGGGGGGGACAGAAGTAAGACAAAAAGAGAGGAGCGGGCAGGGTTGGTTTTTTTTGGGGCTGTTTAAAAAAATTTTTTCCCACACAGTTCCACACAAGGGGATTAGTGCATAAATTGGAAGACCAGAAAAATTTATTAAAAGGGAAAGGGAATTTCGTGGATCGGAAAAAACTTGTCGGGGAAAACTTTAGCGAGTCTTTTGGGAGTGACGAGGTGTAGAGTGGGGGACATGTTTACCCCGCGGGGTTTCCCCAGGGGGTCAGTCCTTGGGCCCGTGCTGTTTTTGGTTTTTTTTTGAAGCATGACGGGGGGAAAGGAAAAAGACTAGAAGTGTCCCCGTATGCAGATGAAAGTGAAATTTTATGAGATGGGAAATTTAATCGGAGGCGGACCAGGGAAAACACCCAAAAAGGGTTTTGGGAAAAGGCTGCAGCCCTGGCTGGAAATTTTGGGGCCCGGAGTTCAACCCCCCAAATACAAAGTCATGGGAAATTGGGGAAGGGGAAGAAAAACCGCAGGGCCCGAGTACTTTTTGGGGACCAGAGAAAAAAAACAAACTCACTAAAAGGGAAAAGGAAATTTGGGGGGGAGTATTAAAACATGGCCATCTCCTGAGGCAATTTAACCCAAAAAAACTGCTGCCCGCATATGGGGGCCTAGCAAAAATCAGAAAAAAAGCATTTTCCCCAAAATCTCAATTTTGGAAACGTTAAAGCCCGTACCCCGTGTACGTTAGGCCCTATTGGAGAATGCAGGGACCCGTTTCGAAACCCCCACCTAGCCCAAACCTTTTAAAAAAACTAGGAAATTGCAAAGATTTGCAAAAAAGGTTGTCCGAGCTAAGAGGTTTTTTCCTACGAGGAGAGGTTAAAGGGAAAAACGACCTGACGACAAATTTAGGGGCAGGAGGGGAAGGGGGATATGATAAAAACATTTAAAAAAATGAGAGGGTTGCAAGGTGGTGGGGAAAAGGGGGATGTTCCCGAGATGGGAAACAGCAAAAAAGGGGGCAAGGGTTTGGGAAACAGAAGCTCGATGAATACAGGGATGTTTGGGGAAAATATTTCCCTTTAGTCAAAAGAGTAGTCAGGGGGGTGGAATAGTCTGGGAAAAATGATGTAGTGGAGGGGAGGATCCATAATAGCTTTAAGCCCGAAGGGTTTTAAAAAGTCCTGAGCGGGAAAAAGTGACCTGATAGGGGACCAGTGAAGAGGCGGGGCCAGGAGCTGTGACTAGAAAAACCCGCAAAACCCCAAAATAGGGGGTTCAACCCCACACCACTTTGAAGAGGGTTTACAGTTTGGGGGCCCGTTACGAGCGGGGGGTTTCCCCCAGGGGTCAGTTCTAGGCAGGCTATTTTTTAAAAATGTGAACGACCTTTATGGGGAAAGGAAAAGACTTGAAAGGGCCCCCCTTCGCAGATGCGTGAGTTGATGGGAAAAAATTTAAATCGGACGAGGATGAGGCGGACTGCAAAGGACCTGACGGTGGGGGCAAAGTGGGGCCAGTAACTGGATACAGAACCCCACTCAGGGAGAAAGAAATTGGGGTGACCATAACACCCAGCACAAACCCGGGGGCACACATTTAACCCAAATTTAAATGCTTTCCGCTTCGGGCGGGCCCGGCAAACCTGAGGGAAAAGCGTTCCGATACCTTAATTTAAGGGAAACGTTCAAGATACTGTACACTGTGTATGTTAGGCCCCTATGGGTATGAGGCCCCGTTGGAACCCCCCCCTGGTCAAACACGGGCAAGAATTTAGGGGAAAATACAAAGGTTTGCAAAAAAGGTAGTCCCCGAGTCAAGGGAATGTCGTTTCGAGGGAAAAGGTTTTTGGGAAAACGGCTGACCCACATGGAGGACGAAGGGGAAGGGGGGAGACATGATAACGACCCTACAAGATAACGGGGGGAAAAGCAAGGGGACGGGAAAGGATGTTCCAGGAGGGGGGCACAGGGGAAAAACCCCAACCCCACAACACACTAAAACAAAACCCCCAACCCCACAGGATGTTCCGGGAGGGGACACAGAAAAAAGAGGCCACAATTGGGTTGAAGAACAAATGATCGAGAGATATGGGAAGTACTTCTTCGTCTAGGGTTGTAAGGCAGTGGAATACCCTGAAAATGCCCGTAGTGGAGGCGGAACCTACACATTTTTTAAGCGAGGTTTTAAAGCTCATGGACGGGGAGAGGGGGAGGGGGCCTAGTAGCAACCGGTGAAGGGGCGGGCCAGGAGCTGGACTCGACCCTGCAACCCAAAAATTTAGGTGAGTAAAAATAGGTGAGTACATATATGCCCCACACACACACACACACACACACACACACACACACACGCACGCACACACACACACACACACACACACACACACACAAACACACACACACACTCGCACACACACACACACACACCACACATACATACCACACACACACACACACCACACACACCACAACACACACACACACACACCCCAAAACACACACACGCACGCACGCACACACACACACACACACCACACACACAACACCACCCCACACACACACCACACACACCACACCACGCACGCACACACACACACACACACACACACACACCACAACACCGCACACCACACACACACAACACAACACACAAAACAACACACACCACAACACACACACACACCCCACACACACAACCATGCACACACACACACACACACACACACACACCCCACACACACACACACACTTACATTTCTATACTTAGAATCAAATCCATATTACTGTCGATAAAGCATTAAGGTGGCTAATTATGGACTTAATTACGGGGACAGGTTCCTTGACAGTCAGAATGTTATTTGTGGCAGCGGAAGAGATTCATAGCTTATGTAAGCGTAGGTGAGTGAGGGTGGGGGGGGGGGGAGGGGAGGGGGGAGGGAGGGGAGGGGGGGGGAGGGGAGGGAGGGGGGGGGAGGGGGGGGGAGGGGAGGGGAGGGGAGGGGATGGGGAGGGGGAGGGAGGGGGGGGGGATGGGGAGGGGGGGGGGAAGGGGGGGGAGGGGGGGGAGGGGGGGGGGGGAGGGGGGGGGAGAGGGGGGGTTGTGGTCGTGAAATTATAAGGTAAGAAATGAATAGGACGGTAAATTGTGGAGGGAAATTTTGTGAGTGGTAAAGCAATTAAATTCTCAGTACTTAAATTCTCAGTATTAAATTTCAGTATTTAAAATTCAGTACTAAATTCCAGTATTAAATTCTCGTAAAAAATTTCAGTATTTAATTCTCGATTTAAAATTTTTCCAGTACTTAATTTCAGTACTTAAATTCTCAGGTACTTAATTCTCAGTCTTAAATTCTCAGTATTTAAATTCTCGTACTTAAATTCTCAGTACTTAAATTCTCATTTACTTAAATTTCAGTATAATCTCAGTACTTAAATTCTCAGTACTTAATTTATCAGTACTTAAATTTTAAAGTATTAATTCCCTTAATCCTTAAATTCTCAGTCTTAATTCTCAGTATTTTTAATTCTCAGTTACTTAAATTTCAGTACTTAATTCTCAGTACTTAATTCTCGTATTTAAATTTCAGTACTTAAATTTCGTATTTTAAATTCTGTACTTAAATTTTTCGTACTTAAATTTCCTGTACTTAATTCTCAGTACTTAAATTTCAGTCTTAATTATCAGTACTTAAATTTTCGTACTAAATTTCAGTATTAAATTCTCAGTACAAAATTTCTCAGTACTTAAATTCTCGAAACTTAAATTCTCGTCTTAAATTCTCAGTATTTAAAAATTCTCAGTGCTTAAAATTCTCAGTACTTAAATTTTCAGTATTTAAAATTTTCTCAGTACTTAAATTCGGTACTTAAATTCTCAGTATTAATTCTCCAGTATTTTAATTCTCAGTACTTAATTTTTCAGTACTTAAATTCTCAGTACTTAAATTTCAGTACTTAAATTCTCAGTATTAAATTCTCAGTACTTAAATTTCTCTTTACTTAAATTCTCAGTACTTAAATTCTCAGTACTTAAATTTCGTACTTAATTTCAGTACTTAAATTCTCAGTACTTAAATTCTAGCACTTAAATTCTCAGTACATAAATTTCATTTACTTAATTAAATCCAGTACTTAAATTCTCAGCACTTAAATTTAGTACTTAAATTCTCAGTACTTAAATTTCAGCACTTAAATTCTCAGTACTTAAATTCTCAGTACTAAATTCTCAGTACTTAAATTCTCAGTACTTAATTTTCGCATTTAAAATTCTCAGTACTTAAATTCCAGTATTAAATTTATACTTAAATTCTCAGTACTTAATTCTCGTCCCTTAATTCTCAGTACTTAAATTCTCAGTACTAAATTCTCTTTTATTTAAAATTTTTCAGTACTTAATTTTCCAGTACTTAAATTCTCAGTATTTTAAATTCTCAGTACTTAAATTCTCAGTACTTAAAATTTTCCCAGTATTTAAAATTCTCTTTTACTTAAATTTTCGGGTACTTAAATTCTCATCTTAAATTTCAGACTTAAATTCTCAGTACATAAATTTCAAGTATTTTAAATTCTCGTACTTAATTTCGAATTTAAAATTTCCCTCAGTACTTAAATTCTCTGTACTTAAATTTCAGCACTTAAATTTCGTACTTAATTCTCAGTACTTAAATTCTCAGTACTTAAATTCTCAGTACTTAAATTCTCAGCACTTAAATTTCAGTACTTAAATTCTCAGCATTAAAATTTCCCTAGATTAATTTTCAGTACTTAAATTTCAGTAACTTAAATTTTCAGTACTTAAATTCTCAGTACTTAAATTCTCGTATTTAAAATTCTCAGTACTTAAATTCTATTTTACTTAAATTTTCAGTACTTAAATTCTCAGTACTTAAATTCTCAGTACTTAAATTCTCAGTACTTAAATTCTCAGTACTTAAATTCTCAGTACTTAAATTCTCAGTACTTAAATTCTCAGTACTTAAATTCTCAGTACTTAAATTTTCAGTACTTAAATTCTCAGTACTTAAATTCTCAGTACTTAAATTCTCAGTATTTTAAATTCTCGTATTTTAATTTTCGTACTTAAATTTCAGAACTTAAATTCTCAGTACTTAATTTCAGTACTTAAATTCTCAGTACTTAAATTCTAAAGTACTTAATTCTCAGTACTTAAATTCTCAGTACTTAAATTCTCAGTACTTAAATTTCTGTAACTTAAATTCTCAGCACTTAAAAAATTTCAGTTACATAATTCTCAGTACTTAATTCCCCAGTACTTAAATTCTCAGCACTTAAATTCTCAGTACTTAAATTCTCAGTACTTAAATTCTCAGCACTTAAATTCTCAGTACTTAAATTCTCAGCACTTAAATTCTCAGTACTTAAATTCTCAGCACTTAAATTCTCAGTATTTTAAATTCTCAGTATTTAAAATTTCTCTGTATTAAAATTTTCTCAGTACTTAAATTCTCGTACTTAAATTCTCAGTACTTATATTCTCATACTTAAATTTCCAGTACTTAAATTTCAGCAAATTAAATTCTCAGCAATTGAATACTCAGCAATTAAATTCTCAGCACTTAAATTCTCAGCAATTAATTTTTTCATTTACTTAAATTCTCAGCACTTAAATTCTCAGTACTTAAATTCTCAGTACTTAAATTCTCAGTACTTAAATTCTCAGTACTTAAATTCTCAGTACTTAAATTCTCAGCACTTAAATTCTCAGTACTTTTATTTCAGTACCTTAAATTCTCTGTATTAAATTCTCAGCACTTAAATTCTCAGTACTTAAATTCTCAGTACTTAAATTCTCAGTACTTAAATTCTCAGCAATTAAATTCTCAGCAATTGAATACTCAGCAATTAAATTCTCAGCACTTAAATTCTCAGCAATTAAATTCTCAGTACTTAAATTCTCAGCACTTAAATTCTCAGTACTTAAATTCTCAGCACTTAAATTCTCAGTACTTAAATTCTCAGTACTTAAATTCTCAGTACTTAAATTCTCAGCACTTAAATTCTCAGTACTTAAATTCTCAGTACTTAAATTCTCAGTACTTAAATTCTCAGCACTTAAATTCTCAGTACTTAAATTCTCAGTATTTAAAATTTCTCAGTATTAAATTCTCAGTACTTAATTCTCAGCACTTAAATTCTCAGTACTTATATTTCCATTTACAAAAATTCTCAGTACTTAAATTCTCAGCACTTAAATTCTCAGCACTTAAATTCTCAGCAATTAAATTCTCAGCATCTAAATTCCCGCACTAAAGTTCCACGCATTCAGGAACCAGAGTGAGTACATTCAACAATCAGAGTACATTCAACAATCAGAGTACATTCAACAACCAGAGTACATTCAACAATTAGACTACATTCAACAATCAGAGTACATTCAACAACCAGAGTACATTCAACAATCAGAGTACATTCAACAACCAGAGTACATTCAACAATCAGAGTACATTCAACAATCAGAGTACATTCAACAACCAGAGTACATTCAACAACCAGAGTACATTCAACAATTAGACTACATTCAACAATCAGAGTACATTCAACAACCAGAGTACATTCAACAATTGGGAATACATTCAACAATCAGAGTAATTAAAACAACCAGAGTACATTCAACAATCAGAGTACATTCAACAACCAGGTACATTCACAATCAGAGTACATTCAAAAACCCAGAGAAATTTTAACATATCAGAGTTACATTCAACAACCAGGTACTTTTCAACAATCAGAGTACATTCAACAATCGAGTACTTCAACAATCAGAGTACATTCAACAACAGAGTACATTCAACAATTAGACTACATTCAACAATCAGAGTCATTCAAAAAACCAGAGTACATTCAACAATCAGAGTACTTCAACAACCTGAGTACATTCAACAATCAGAGTACATTCAACAACCAGATTACATTCAACAATCAGAGTACATTCAACAATCAGAGTACATTCAACAACCAGAGTACATTCAACAATTAGAGTACATTCAACAATCAGAGTTACATTCAAAAACCAGAGTACATTCTACACCCAGAGTACATTCAACAATTAGACTACATTCAACAATCAGAGTCATTCAACAATCAGAGTACATTCAACAACAGAGTACATTAAAACAATTAGGGGTACATTCAACAACCAGAGTACATTCAACAATCAGAGTACATTCAACAATCAGAGTACATTCAACAACCAGAGTACATTCAACAATTAGAGTACATTCAACAATCAGAGTACATTCAACAACCAGAGTACATTCAACAGCCAGAGTACATTCAACAATTAGACTACATTCAACAATCAGAGTACATTCAACAACCAGAGTACATTCAACAATTAGAGTACATTCAACAATCAGAGTACATTCAACAACCGAGTACATTCAACAATTGGGACTACATTCAAAAATCAGAGTACATTCAAACAATTAGACTACATTCAACAATCAGAGTACATTCAACAACCAGAGTACATTCAACAATTAGACTACATTCAACAATCAGAGTACATTCAACAACCAGAGTACATTCAACAATTAGACTACTTTTCAAAAATTCAGAGTACATTCACAACCAGAGTACATTCAACAATTAGACTACATTCAAAAATCAGAGTACATTCAACAACCAGAGTACATTCAACAACCAGAGTACATTCAACAATTAGACTACATTCAACAATCAGAGTACATTCAACAACCAGAGTACATTCAACAATCAGAGTACATTCAACAACCAGAGTACATTCAACAATTAGAGTACATTCAACAACCAGAGTACATTCAACAGCCAGAGTACATTCAACAACCAGAGTACATTCAACAACCAGAGTACATTCCTACAAGAAAGTACTTCCCCCGACGCTGTTTTAAAACGTAACTTGTACGACGTACGCAATTCAGAAAACGCTGACTAATTACATCGAACCACGTACGTTCTTGTATCACAAAGGACGCTCAAATAATAATTGGGTGGAAGGGTCAATTTCAGCCTATTTAGCAGTGCAATTCAACCTTCTGAGGCAGTTGGACATTTATTGATCTCTATAAATATTGATGTATCATTAAGTTGGTGTGTGTGTGTGTGTGTGTGTGTGTGTGTACTCACCTAGTTGCTCACCTAGTTGTGGTTGCAGGGGTCGAGTCATAGCTCCTGGCCCCGCCTCTTCACTGGCAGTTACTGGGTCACTCTTCCTGCACTATGAGCTTTATCATACCTCTTCTTAAAGCTATGTATGGATCCTGCCTCCACTACATCACTTCCCAAACTATTCCACTTACTGACTACTCTGTGGCTGAAGAAATACTTCCTAACATCCCTGTGATTCATCTATGTCTTCAACTTCCAACTGTGTCCCCTTGTTGTTGTGTCCCATCTATGGAACATTCTGTCTCTGTCCACCTTGTCAATTCCCCTCAGTATTTTATATGTCGTTAACATTCCCCCCCCCCCTATCTCTCCTGTCCTCCAGTGTCGTCGGGTTGATTCCCCTTAACCTCTCCTCGTAGGACATACCTCTTAGCTCTGGGACTAGTCTTGTTGCAAACCTTTGCACTTTCTCTAGTTTCTTTACGTGCTTGGCTAGGTGTGGGTTCCAAACTGGTGCCGCATACTCCAATATGAGTCTAACGTACACAGTGTATAGGGTCCTGAACGATTCCTTATTAAGATGTCGGAATGCTGTTCTGACGTTTGCTAGGCGCCCATATGCTGCAGCAGTTATTTGATTGATGTGAGCCTCAGGAGATGTGCCTGGTGTTATACTCACCCCAAGATCTTTTTCCTTGAGCGAGGTTTGTAGTCTCTAGTCCCCTAGACTGTACTCCGTATGCGGTCTTCTTTGCCTTCCCCAATCTTTATGACTTTGCACTTGGTGGGGTTGAACTCCAGGAGCCAATTGCTGGACCAGGCCCGCAGCCTCTGTAGTTTTTCCTGGTCCTCGTCTGATTGAATTTTTCTCATCAACTTCACATCATCTGCAAACAGGGACACTTCGGAGTCTATTCCTTTCGTCATGTCGTTCACAAATACCAGAAACAGCAGCGGTCCTAGGACTGACCCCTGTGGAATCCCACTCGTCACAGGCGCCCACTCTGACACCGCCGCGTACCATGATCGCTGTTGTCTTCCTGACAGGTATTCCCTGATCCATTGTAGTGCCTTCCCTATTATACATGCCTGGTCCTCCAGTTTTTGTACTAATCTCTTGTGTGGAACTGTGTCAAACGCCTTCTTACAGTCCAAGAAAATGCAATCTACCATCCGTCTCTCTGTTGTCTTACTGCTGTCACCGTTATAGAACTCCGGCAAGTTTGTGATACAGGATTTCCCGTCCCTGAAACCGTGTTGGCTGTTGTTGATCAGCTCATTTCTTTCTAGGTGTTCCACCACTCTTCTCCTGATAATCTTCTCCATGACTTTGCATAATATACATGTCAGTAACACTGGTCTATAGTTTAGTGTTTCTTGTCTGTCTAGTGGTACACATAGCGCCTCTGCTCCCTCTCTCAGGACCCATGGAGAGATGTTATCCGGCCCCATTGCCTTTGAGGTATCTAGCTCGCTCAGAAGCCTCTTCACTTCTTCGGTTGTGTGCACTGTGTCCAACACTTGGTGGTGTACCCCACCTCTCCGTCTTTCTGGAGTCCCTTCTGTCTCCTCTGTGAACAATTCTTTGAATCTCTTGTTGAGTTCCTCACATACTTCACGGTCATTTCTTGTTGTCTCTCCTCCTTCCTTTCTTAGCCTGATTACCTGGTCCTTGACTGTTGTTTTCCTTTGGGTCAGATTTGGCTATTGCTGGTAAGTCATTTTCATATTATCTTTGGGCCTCCCTTCTTATCTGTGCATAGTCATTTCTGGCTCTACGACTGCTATTCTTATTCTCCTGGGTCCTTTGCCTTCTATACTTCTTCCATTCCCTACCACACTTGGTTTTGTGTGTGTGTGTGTGTGTGTGTGTGTGTGTGTGTGTGTGTGTGTGTGTGTGTGTGTGTGTGTGTGTGTGTGTGTGTGTGTATGTGTGTGTGTGTGTGTGTACTCACCTATTTGTACTCATCTATTTGTGGTTGCAGGAGTCGAGTCACAGCTCCTGGCCCCGCCTCTTCGCTGATTGCTACTAGGTCCTCTCTCTCCCTGCCCCATAACCTCTATCATACCTCGCCTTAAAACTATGTATGGTTCCCGCCTCCACTACGTCACTTTCTAGGCTATTCCACGGCCTGACTTCTCTATGACTAAAGAAATACTTCCTAACATCCCTTTGATTCATCTAAGTCTTCAACTTCCAATTGTGACCTCTTGTGTCTGTGTCCCTTCTCTGGAACATCCCGTCTTTGTCCACCTTGTCTATTCCGCGCAGTATTTTATATGTCGTTATCATGTCTCCCCTGACCCTCCTGTACTCCAGTGTCGTCAGGCCGATTTCCCTCAACCTTTCTTCGTAGGAAAATCCCCGTAGCTCTGGGACTAGTCTTGTTGCAAACCTTTGCACTTTCAATGAGACGTGCTTGACTAGGTGTGGATTCCAAACTGGTGCTGCATACTCCAGTATGGGCCTGACGTAAATGGTATACAGAGTCTTAAACGAATCCTTACTGAGGTATCGGAACGCTATCCGTAGGTTTGCCAGGCGCCCGTATGCTGCAGCAGTTATCTGATTGATGTGCGCCTCAGGAGATATGCTCGGTGTTATACTCACACCCAGATCTTTTTCCTTGAGTGAGGTTTGCAGTCTTTGGCTATCTAAACTATATTGTGTCTGCGGTCTTCTTTGCCCTTCCCCAATCTTCATGACTTTGCATTTGGAAGGGTTAAATTCAAGGAGCCAGTTGCTGGACCAGGCTTGTAGCCTATCCAGGTCTCTTTGTAGTCCTGCCTGATCCTCATCCGATTTGATTCTTCTCATTAACTTCGCATCATCTGCAAACAAGGACACTTCTGAGTCTATCCCTCCCGTTATGTCGTTCACATATACCAATAACAGCACAGGTCCTAGGACTGACCCCTGTGGAACCCCGCTTGTCACAGGCGCCCACTCTGACACCTCGTCGCGTACCATGACTCGTTGTTGCCTCCCTGTCAGGTATTCTCTGATCCACTGCAGTGCCTTTCCTGTTATGTGTGCCTGATCCTCTAGCTTTTGCAGTTACCTCTTGTGAGGAACTGTGTCGAAGGCCTTCTTGCAGTCCAAAAATATGCAGTCGATCCACCCCTCTCTCTCTTGTCTTACTTCTGTCACCTTGTCATAAAACTCTAGTAGGTTTGTGACACAGGATTTTCCTTCCCTGAAACCGTGCTGGTTGTCAATTATACACTTGTTTCTTTCCAGGTGCTCCACCACTCTCCTCCTGATGATCTTCTCCATGACCTTGCATACTATACACGTTAGTGATACAGGTCTATAGTTTAGTGCCTCATGTCTGTCTCCTTTTTTAAAAATTGGGACTACATTTGCCATTTTCCATACCTCAGGGAGTTGCCAGTTTCAAATGATGTGTTGAAGATCTTTGTTAATGGTTCACAATATCTCTGCTCCCTCTTTAAGGACCCATGGAGAGATGTTGTCTGGTCCACCGCCTTTGAGGTGTCAAGTTCGCTAGCAGCTTCTTCACCTCCTCCTTGGTTATATGTACCTCATCCAGCACTTTCTGGTGTGCCCCCCTTTTCTGATTTCCTGGAGTCCTACTGGTTTCCACTGTAAATACCTCTTTAAACCTTGTGTTGAGCTCCTGACATACCTCTCGGTAGTTTCTTGTGAATTCCCTATCACCCTTCCTCAGTCTGATTACCTGGTCCTTGACTGTTGTTTTCCTTCTGATGTGGCTGTACAACAGCTTCAGGTCAGTCTTTACTTTTGATGCTATGTCATTTTCATATTGTCTCTGAGCCTCCCTTCTTATCTGTGCATATTCGTTTCTGGCTCTTCGGCTAATTTCTTTATTTTCCTGAGTTCTCTGTCTTCTGTACCTTTTCCATTCTCTAGTACACCTAGTTTTTGCCTCCCTACACCTTTGGGTGAACCAAGGACTCGTTCTGTTCTTCCCATTATTTCTGTTTCCCTTAGGAACAAACCTCTCCTCTGCCTCCTTGCATTTTGTTGCCATATAGTCCATCATTTCTTGTACTGGTTTTCCCTGTCAGTTCCCTCTCCACTGAATGTCTTGAAGGAAGTTCCTCATCCCTGAGTATTTCCCCCCTTTTGTAGTTTGTTTTTCCCAGCCTATTCCTGCTATTCTCTCCACTTGGAGCTCAACTATGTAGTCGAAACGCAGAACCACATGATCACTAGCTCCCAGGGGCCTTTCATACATGATACCCTCGATGTCCGAACTACTCAAGGTGAATACAGGTCCAGTTTGCTGGTTCGTCCTCTCCTCTCTCTCTGGTAGTGTCTCTAACATGTTGATGCATGAGGTTTCCAGTACCACATCCATCATCTTGGCTCTCCATGTTTCGGGACCCCCATGGGGCTCCAGGTTTTCCCCAGTCAATCCCCTTGTGATTGAAATCACCATAACTAGTAACTTTGCTCCCCCATGTGTGCTCTCCTGGCCACCTCGGCTAGTGTGTCGATCATTGCTCTGTTGCTCTCATCGTATTTTTCTTCTTGGCCTCCTGCAGTTCTGTGGTGGGTTGTACATTACTGCAATTATCACCTTATGTCCCTCAGACTGGATTGTTCCTACTAAGTAGTCCCTTTCGCCGTGCCATCCATTCCTTCCATTTTCTCCAAACCCCATTGGTTTTTAATGAGCAGTGCAACTCCTCCTCCCCCTCTCCTCCCCCTGTCTTTCCTGAGGATTTGATATCCGGATGGAAAGATTGAATCTGTTATTATTCTGGCGAGTTTTGTTTCTGTGAGTGCTATTATGTCTGGGGATGTCTCCTTGATTCTTTCGTGCCACTCCTCATACTTGTTTGTTATTCCATCTGCATTTGTATACCACACCTTCAACTTCTTTTCTAAGACTGTGGTCTGGGAGGTATATTAGGATTGGGGAAGTGGGAGACCTGGTAAGGAACTATGGGTTGTTGCTGTGGAGGTGGAGTTTGTAATGTAGTGGGTGGGGGCATTGGATGTAACATGGGTGTTTTGATTTAGAGTGTTTGGTTGCACTGGGGTTGATCTGGTTGGGAGGCTTATATAGGAAGTTGTGAGGGAGGCTGTATTTGATCTTCCTGGGTCTGGGATCTCCTGTCTGTCTTCTCCATCC
The DNA here is from genome assembly GCF_026875155.1 of Cherax quadricarinatus. Classification (NCBI taxonomy): domain Eukaryota; kingdom Metazoa; phylum Arthropoda; class Malacostraca; order Decapoda; family Parastacidae; genus Cherax; species Cherax quadricarinatus. Next base: position 20,507,529 of record NC_069451.1, on the reverse strand, counting down.
CCTCTCTTTCCTCCTTTCGCCTTTGTACCATCTCTCTCAGTTTCTGCCTATCTTCTTGTGTTCTGTCGTGGTCGAGATACACCTTCCTGTATGCTGGCATGTCCCTTAATCGTGCTTTCTCCTGCAGGATCCTGTTCCGAGTCGCTTCTGCCTTGAAGGTCACTTTCACTGGTCGGGTTCTTTTTTTCACAAACCCCTATTCTCCGAAAAATTTTTCCCGCTGGGTCATGTCGTCTTCTCCTATTGCTTTCATGATGCTTTCAATTGCTTTTTTTCCCCTTGTTTTCTTGCTTCATATGTTTCCCCTTCAACTTCCTGGAGCCCATACACAAAGACTGACCTCACCCTTTCATTCCCACTGCATATCCTGTGTATCCCCTCATTTAATTTGGTTTCCTCACTGCAGCTTTCCTTTCTTCAGTTTCACTAGCTAATGTACTTGGGTCAGTGGCCTGTCATTTTCCCTTCTCGGCTTTCCCTGGGCTCTGTTGTTGTCTGTTAGGGCCTCCACATAAAGCTTAGCTCTTTCATTTGCTACAGTCCCCTCTGATAGAGTTCTCCATGCAGTTGTGCTCCTTCTTTCCTACTGTCCCTTATTTGTGGCTGAGGTAGCAGTCTCTGTTGTCAATCCCAAATGTTCTTTAGTTCTTTAGGCTGTTTCAGATTTTTCAATTCCTCTTCTAAACTCTGTATCCTAGCTTCTGCTGCTTTGACATGCACCTCCCACTTCCCGCTTTCCATATCTATCCTCTCTTCCATTTCATGCTAAGTTTTTAGTTTCTTTCCCATTCATGATCCCTTTTTATGAGCTCTGCTGCCCAATCTTCCTTTGCAGCTTCCTCTCCTGTCCTTTGGGTTTTTCTTGTTGCTCTCTGGCAACCCATTTTTGTTTTATCCTGATTGCCTCAGAGTGGGAAACCTATGTAGTTCTGTATGTTAGGTTAGTAGTGTGTATGTCAGAGTGTGGGGGGGGGGAAGTAGTGGAGGAACTGTGGCTATGTGGGAGAGGAGTGGGGAGGGGTGGGAGAGGAGTGGGGAGGGTGGGAGAGGAGTGGGGAGGGGGAGGGTGAACGGGGGAGGGGAGGGTGAACGAGGGAGGGGAGGGATCAGGGGAGTAGTGAGATGTCGGTGGTGAGGGGGGGAGTGTATGTGTGAGTTGGATATGTGTGTGTGTGTGTGTGTGATGTGTGTGTGTGTGTGTGTGTGTGTGTGTGTGTGCGTGTGTGTGTGTGTGTGTGTGTGTGTGTGTGTGTGTGTGTGTGTGTGTGTGTGTGTGTGTGTGTGTGTGTGTTGTGTGTGTGTGTGTGTGTGTGTGTGCGTGTGTTTGTGTGTGTGTGTGTGTGTGTGTGTGTGTGTGTGTGTGTGTGTGTGTGTGTGTGTGTGTGTGTGTGTGTGTGTGTGTGTGTGTGTGTGTGCGGTGTGTGTGTTGTGTGTGTGTGTGTGTGTGTGTGTGTGTGTGTGTGTGTGTGTGTGTGTGTGTGTGTGTGTGTGTGTGTGTGTGTGTGTGTGCTGTTGTTGTTGCATTAGTGGGAATAACAACAGAAACAGCAAAAACAGCGGAACAACAGAAGCTGAAACAACGATAACAACAGCGGAAGCAGAAACAGAAACTATAACAGGAGCAACAGCAACAGCACGATAGCAGCAGCGGCAACAATAAGAGCAATAACAGCAATATCAACAACAGCAACAACAGGAACAGTAACAATAATAGCAACAGCAACATCAACAACAGCATAAACAGTAGCACCAACAGCAAAAACATTAGTAACAATAGCAACAGCAACAACAGCAACGACGACAACAGAACAACGTAAAGGACAGCATAAAACCATATTGGATATTGGCTGTTGAATAAGCAAAGTGATATAGAACCGTGCCAGACTGCAACAGTGCCAGTAATACTCTCCATGTAGGTGTGAGTCCTCCATGTAGGTGTGAGTCCTGTTTGTAGGTGTGAGTCCTGTATGTAGGTGGTGGTGTGAGTTCTGTATGTGGGTGGTGGTGTGAGTTCTGTATGTGAGTGGAGGTGTGCATCCCGTATGTAGGTTGTGGTGTGAGTTCTGTATGTGGGTGGTGGTGTGAGTTCTGTATGAGTGGAGGTGTGCGTCCTGTATGTAGGTTGTGGTGTGAGTTCTGTATGTGGGTGGTGGTGTGTAGTTCTGTATGTAGGTGGTGGTGTGGGTTCTGTATGTAGGTGGTGGTGTGAGTTCTGTATGCAGGTGGTGGTGTGAGTCTTGTATGCAGGTGGTGGTGTGACTCCTGCATGCAGATGGTGGTGGTGTGAGTCTTGTATGCAGGTGGTGGTGTGAGTCCTGTATGCAGGTGGTGGTGTGAGTCTTGTATGCAGGTGGTGTGACTCCTGCATGCAGGTGGTGGTGGTGTGAGTCTTGTATGCAGGTGGTAGTGTGAGTCCTGTATGCAGGTGGTGTGAGTCCTGTATGCAGGTGGTGGTGTGAGTCCAGTATACAGGTGGTGGTGTGAGTCTTGTATGTAGGTGGTGGTGTGAGTCCTGTATACAGGTGGTGGTGTGAGTCTTGTATGCAGGTGGTGGTGTGACTCCTGCATGCAGGTGGTGGTTGTGTGAGTCTTGTATGCAGGTGGTGGTGTGATTCCTGCATGCAGGTGTTGGTGGTGTGAGTCTTGCATGCAGGTGGTGGTGTGAGTCCTGTATGTAGGTGGTGGCTCTGACTTGCCCTGCCCTTCCCGGCTATGTCTTACCCTGCCCTGCCCTGCCCTGCCCTGCCCTGCCCTGCCCTGCCCTGCCCTGCCCTGCCCTGCCTTGCCCTGCCCTGCCCTGCCCTGCCCTGCCTTGCCCTGCCCTGCCCTGCCCTTCTACCATGGTTCAATAATGGGGGACGTCAATCCCATTCCCTTAATGCTTTTATGGATCCCGGGTCTCAAGCCGCATGCATGCCGCAGGATCACTGATAAGATACAGGTAGGTCAGGTGCGGCAGTTTAAAACCGCGGCTTCTACGGCAGTGTGTACCTGCGGCAAATTTAACTGCCTCGACAAATTATTGTGAATTGTTCCAGCTACGGTATTGTGTTTTTTTAACAAAATGTTCTCTCTGTTTTTTCACAGGTGGTTCCTCCCGACCTTTGTGACCGTGAAAGCTTCCAGCTGGTGATCTACTGAACGTAAAGCCTTCCAGCTGGTGATATTTTAAAAGAGAAGTCTTCCAGCTGGTGATATAGTGACCGTGAAGGTTTCCAGTTCGTGATATAGTGACCGTGATGCCTTCCAGCTGGTGATCTAGTGACCGTGAAGCCTTCCAGCTGGTGATCTAGTGACTGTGAAGGCTTCCAGCTGGTGCTTGCACAGCGCGCGGACAGGCGTTAGGAAACCTCGCTCACCATGACGCTAGTGGGGCTTCGCTAGTTCACCCCCAGGTGGGCTAGCCAGGTGGTGGCGGGGCTAGGCAGGTGGTGGAGGGGCTAGCCATGAGTGAGGATGTGGGGGCTAGAAGGCCCTCCATTGCAACTATCTTCAACCCACGCCGTGGGCGTGGGTCCGCCCCCTCACGCCCATCTGTAGTGGTGACGGATGAGGATACCCCTTACCCGCCCCTTCAGCTGTCTAACGGGGCACGAGTGGGGTCAGCAGGGGGTAGCAATACCACTCCTGTTAATAGTCCTTCAATGACACTGGGGTCACCTGTTCCCCCTCCTGACACAGAAGTGGGTGAGTACTCTTCCTGTATCCCTTCTGACATAGCAGTGGGTGAGTACTCTTCCTGTACCCCTTCTGACATAGCAGTGGATGAGTACTCTTCCTGTACTCCTTCTGACATAGCAGTGGGTGAGTACTCTTCCTGTACCCCTTCTGACATAGCAGTGGGTGAGTACTCTTCCTGTATTCCTTCTGACATAGCAGTGGGTGAGTACTCTTCCTGTACCCCTTCTGACATAGCAGTGGATGAGTACTCTTCCTGTACCCCTTCTGACACAGCAGTGGGTGAGTACTCTTCCTGTACCCCTCCTGACATAGCAGTGGGTGAGTACTCTTCCTGTACCCCTTCTGACATAGCAGTGGATGAGTACTCTTCCTGTACTCCTTCTGACATAGCAGTGGGTGAGTACTCTTCCTGTACTCCTTCTGACATAGCAGTGGGTGAGTACTCTTCCTGTACCCCTTCTGACATAGCAGTGGGTGAGTACTCTTCCTGTACCCTTCTGACATAGCAGTGGGTGAGTACTCTTCCTGTACCCCTTCTGACATAGCAGTGGATGAGTACTCTTCCTGTACCCCTTCTGACACAGCAGTGGATGAGTACTCTTCCTGTACCCCTTCTGACATAGCAGTGGGTGAGTACTCTTCCTGTACTCCTTCTGACATAGCAGTGGGTGAGTACTCTTCCTGTACCCCTTCTGACATAGCAGTGGGTGAGTACTCTTCCTGTACTCCTTCTGACATAGCAGTGGGTGAGTACTCTTCCTGTACCCTTCTGACATAGCAGTGGGTGAGTACTCTTCCTGTACCCCTTCTGACATAGCAGTGGGTGAGTACTCTTCCTGTACCCCTCCTGACACAGCAGTGGGTGAGTACTCTTCCTGTACTCCTTCTGACATATCAGTGGGTGAGTACTCTTCCTGTACTCCTTCTGACATAGCAGTGGGTGAGTACTCTTCCTGTACTCCTTCTGACATAGCAGTGGGTGAGTACTCTTCCTGTACCCCTCCTGACACATCAGTGGGTGAGTACTCTTCCTGTACTCCTTCTGACATAGCAGTGGGTGAGTACTCTTCCTGTACTCCTTCTAAAGCAGGGGGGAGTATCTTCCCGTACCCCTCCTGACCAGCAGTGGTGAGTCTCTTCCTGGACCCCTTCTGACATACAGGGGG
>NC_069451.1:20486379-20498879 GCF_026875155.1 Cherax quadricarinatus | reverse complement strand
TAAATTTCAGACTTAAATTCTCATACTAAATTTTCAGACTTAAATTTCAGTACTTAAATTCTCAGACTTTAAAATTCTCAGTACTTAAAATTTTCTACTTAAAAATTTTCAGACAAAAAACCAGACTTAAATTCTCCCAAAATTCTCAGTACTTAAATTCTCAGACTTAAATTTCAGATTAAATTTTCCCGTACTTAAATTTCAGACTTAAATTTTCATACTTAAAAATTTTCCCGACTTAAATTTCAGTACTTAAATTCCAGAATTAAAATTTTCAACTTAAATTCTCACTTAAAATTTTCCCGCCCAAACTCACAATTAAATTCCTAATAAATTCTCAGCACTTAAATTTCAGACTTAAATTTCAGACTTAAATTCCAGTACTTAAATTTTCAGATTAAATTCTCAGACTTAAATTCCCACCTTTTAAAATTTTCAGACTTAATTTTCCAAATTAAATTCTCATACTAAATTCTCAGCACTTAAAATTTTCAGTACTTAAATTTTGACTTAAATTCTCTACTTTAAAATTCTCAGACAAATTTTTAAAAATTTTAGCAATTAATCTCAGCATTAAATTCTCAGACTTAATTTCAGAATTAAATTTCCAGACTTAAAATTTCAGACTTAAATTCTCAGATTAAATTCTCAGACTTTAAATTCCAGTACTTTTAAAATTCTCAACTTAAATTTTTAGTACTTAAAATTCTCAGACTTAAATTCTCATACTTAAAATTTGCTTAAACTTAAATAAAATTTAGCACTTTAAATTTTTCAGTACTTAAATTCTCAGTACTTAAATTCCAGTACTTTTAAAATTTTCAGACTTAAAACCAGATAATTTCCGTACTTTTTAAAATTTTCCCGACTTAAATTCCATACTTAAATTCTCAGTATTAAATTTTTCGATTAAATTCTCGTACTTAAATTCTCAGTATTTTATTTTTAAATTCTCAACCTTTAAATCCAGTACTTAAATTTTTCCGACTTAAATTTCATACTAAATCTAGCACTTTAAAAAACTCAGACTTAAAAAACTCAGACTTTAAATTCTCGACTTAAAAACCGACTTTAAAAATTTCCCCAAATTAAAATTCTAGTACTTTTAAAACAGAATAAATTCTCAGTACTTAAACCAGACTTAAATTTTAATAAAATTCTCAGAATTAAACCAGATTTAAATTCCCCACAAAGTTTTTCCACGCATTTTAAAACCAGGGGTACATTTAACATCAGATACATTTAACAAACAGAGTACATTAACAACCCAAATACATTCAACAACAAGAAAACAACAACAAGTATATTCAACAACCAGGACATTCAACAACCCAAAAACATTCAAAACCCCGAGTACATTCAAAAAATCAGAGTACTTCAACAATCAAAAGTACATTCAAAAAACCCAAAGAGTACTTTTCAAAAAACCAAGCATTAAACCAACCAGAGTAATTAAACAATCAGAGTACATTCAACAACCGGTTTTACTTCAAAAAACCAATTTACTTTCAACAATAAGAAACTTTTAAACCAATCAGAGTACTTTAAAAACAACCAGAGTAAAATTCAACAATCAGAAAACTTTCCCAAAAACAGAGAAAAATTCAAAACCCCAGGGTACATTAAACAACCGGTACATTCAACAACCAGAGTAAATTCAAAAATTCAAGTACATTCAACAAACCAAAGGTACTTTCAACAACCAATTACATTCAACACAAAAAGAGTAATCAACACCAGAGTAAAAATTCAACAGCCAGAATACTTTCAACAACCGGGTTTTAAAAAATTTCAAAACCCAAGTACATTCAACAACCAGAGTAAAATTAAACAAAGAGTAATTCAAAAAAACCAGATTTACATTCAAAAACCAAGAAAACCCTTCAAAAACCAGATTTTACTTTTCAACAACCGGGAGAAACATTCAAAAACCCGGGAACATTCAAAACCAAAGTACATTCAACAACCAAAAAAATTTCAACCCCCCGGGATTAAGTTTCAACAACAATTTCTTTCCAAAAACCCAAGAGTACATTAAACAACCAGATTACTTTCAGAAAACCAGAGTCCCCTTCAAAAACCCGGGATTACACCCAAAAACCAGAGTAAATTCAAAACCGGGGAGTACTTTAAACAACCAGAGTACATTCAAAAACCCGGCAAATTTCACCCAACCAAAAACCCTTTCAACAACCAAGCAAAATTCAGCAACCAAGTACATTCAAAAACCAGAGTACTTTCAGCAACCAAGAAAACATTAAAAAACCAGAAGGACTTTCCCAACAACCAAGGAAACAAAAAAAAACAAACAAAAACATTCAACAACCAGATTTACATTCCGGGACAAACCCAAGAGTACATTAAACCCCCCGAGTAAAATTCAACAACCAGAGTACTTTCAAAAACCCAAAAGCCCATTCAGAAAACAGAGTACATTCAACAACCGGAGTCCCATTCAAAAACCCAGAGTACATTCAACAACCAGGTAACCCAAAAACCAGAGTAAAACCCACAACCAGAGCACATTCAGCAAAAAGAGTAAAATTAAAAAACCCAAAGCAAAATTCAGCAACCAAGTACATTCAAAAAACCAATACTTCAGCCCCCAGAGTAAAATTCAAAAACCGAGTACATTCAACAACCAGAGCACTTTCAACAACCAGGTACATTCAACAACCAGAGTACTTTTCAAAACCCAAGAGTACATTCAACAACCGGAGTCATTCAAAAACCAGAGTACATTCAACAACCAGATAATTCAGCAACCGGGAGTAAATTCAAAAACCTTTTACATTCAACAACCAAAGTACATTCAACCCCCAGATACTTTCCCAAAAAACCCAGAGTACATTCAACAACCAGACCCACTTTCCCGAAAACCAGGTACTTTTTTCAACAACCAGAGTACTTTAACAACCAGATACATTCAACAACCAGAGCACTTTCCACAACCGGAGGCTTTCAACAAAAAGAAACATTAACAACCAAAAGTACATTCAGAAACCCAAGAGAAACTTTCAACAACCGGGGTTACTTTCAAAACCCAAGAGTACATTCAAAAACCCGGGTTTACTTCCCCAACAGCCACGGGAAAAAATTAAACAACCAGAGTCTTTCAAAAAACCCAAGTACATTCAAAAACCCAAAACATTCAGAAACCCGGGAAAAAACTTTCAAAAAACCAGAGTACATTCAAAAACCAGGTACATTCAAAAACCCAAGATTTTACATTCAAAAAACCAAGAACATTCAGAAACCCAAGAAACATTAAAACAGCCAAGTACTTTTCAAAAAACCCCAGGTAACATTCAACAACCAGAGAATATTTAGCAACCAGAGTACATTCAACAACCAAAAGTACATTAAACCCAACCGGGGGAACATTCAGCAACCAAAAGTACTTTCAACAACCAGGTACATTCAACAACCAAGTACTTTCAACAACCAAGTACTTTAAAACAACCGAGTAATTCAACAACCAAGTAATTCAACAAAAAAGATTTCTTTTCAACAACCAGGGAACATTCAACAACCAGAGAAAATTTCAAAAAACCCAGAGTACTTTCAAAAACCAAAAGTACATTTCAAAAACCCAGAGTACTTTTCAACAAAAAAAGGGGAACATTCAGAAACCCCAAAATTACTTTAAACAAGCGAGTACATTAAACAACCAAAGGGTAAAATTAAACAATAAAGGACATTAAACAATCAGAGTACATTCAACAACCAGAGTACATTCAAAAAACCATGGAACTTTCGCAACCGGGAGTACTTTCAAAAAATCGAGTACATTAAAACAATCAGAGTACATTCAAAAATCAGAAAAAACCTTCAACAACCAAGTACTTTCAAAAACCAAAGAAACTTTCCCGAAACCAGAGAAAACCTTTCAAAAACCTAGTACATTCAAAAAACCCAATTTACTTTCAAAACCAGGTACATTCAAAACCAAAGAACATTAAAGCAACCAAAGTAACATTAAACCCAATCAGAGTACTTAAACCCAACCAGAGAACCCATTCCCCAATCAGAGTACATTCAAAAATTCAAAGTACTTTAAAAAACCCGGGAATACATTCAACAACCGGGAAATACATTCAACAACCAAAAGTACTTTCAACAACCGAGTACATTCAACAACCAGAGTACATTCCTAAAAGAAGAAATTTTTTTTTCCCCCCGCCCCTTTTTTAAAACGTAACTTTTACGACTTTCGCAATTCAAAAAACGCTGACAATTTTCCCACCCAAAAAAAACCTCCGTACGTTCTTGTATCCAAAGGACGCTCAATAATAATTGGGTGGGAAGGGAAAATTTCAGCCTATTTAGCAGGCCCAAATTAAACCCTTTGGGAAAATTTGGGGGAACTTTTAAATTGTTTTTCTATAAATATTGTTTATCTTTAAAGGGTGGTGTGGGGTTGGGGCGGGGGTGTTGGGGTGTTTGGGGGGTATGTGTGTGTGTTTTTGTGTGTGGTGTGTGTGTTTTGGGGTTGTGTGTGTGTGTTTTGTGTATGTGTGGGGTTTGTGTGTTGTTGTGTGGGTTGTTTTGTGTGGTGTTGTGTTTGTGAGTGTGTGTTTTGTGTGTGTGTGTGTGTGATTTTGTGTGTGTGTGTGTGTGGTTGTGTGTTGAGTGTGTTGTGGTGTGTTTTGTGTGGTGCCGGCGTGTTTGTGTGTGTGTGTGTGTGGTGGAAATTGTGGGGGAGGTGTGTGTGTGTGTGTGTGTGTGTGTGTTTGTGTTGGTGGGGTGTTTTTTACTCACCTATTTCCCTCACCTAGTTTTTGGTTGCGGGGGGGGTTCGATGTCATAGCTCCGGGGCCCCGCCTCTTAAAGGCAGTTACGGGGGTAAACTCTTCCTCCCAACTATGAGTTTTTATCATCCCTTTCTTTTTTTTAAAAATTTTTTGTATGGATCCTCCCTCCACTACATCATTTTTAAAAACCGGGTTCCACTACGGGACAAACACTGTGGCTGAAAAAAAATTATTTCCTAAAAAACCCCTGTGATTAATCAAGGGTTTTTTTCCATTTCCCAAACGTTTCCCCTTTTTTTCCCTGTTTTTCCCATCTAGGGAAACCATTCAGTCTCTGCCCCTTTTTCGTAAATTTCCCCCAGTTTTTTAAATAGGGTCGAAAAACACCCCCCCCCCAAATCTCCCTGCCCCTCCGTGGTCGGGTTGATTCCCCTTAACCTCTCCTCGTAGGCATACCATTTAGCTTGGACAAAGTCTTGTTCCCAAACCTTTGCACTTTTTATTTTTCTTTACGTGCTTGGCTAGGTGGGGGGTTCCAAAAAGGGTTCCCGATACCCCAAATTAGGGAGTCAACCCGAAACCCCGTGTTTAGGGTCCTGAACGTTTCCCTTATTAAGATGTGGGGAAATTCCTGTTCTAAAGTTTGCTAGGGGGGCCCATATGCGGCAGCATTTTTTTGATTGATGTGACCCTCAGGAATGTGCCTGGTGTTTACTCCCCCCAAAGGGTTTTTTTTTCCTTGGGCGAGGTTTGTAGCCCTTAGTCCCCTAGATGAATCCGTATGCGGTTTCTTTGTTTCCCCAATTTTTTTTGACTTTGAACTTGGGGGGGGGGTTGAATTTCCGGGAGCCAATTGCTGGACCAGGCCCGCAGCCTCAAAAAGTTCTTCCTGGTCCTCGCCCGATTAAATTTTTCCAAAAAATTCACATAAACTGAAAACGGGGAAACATTTCGGGTCTTTTTCCCTTCCGCCATGTCGTTAAAAAAAACCCAAAAGCAGCACCCGGCCCTTTAGAATGACCCCTGTGGAATCCCACTCGTCCAGGCCCCCCACTCTGACACCGCCCCCGTACATGATCGCTTTTTGTTTTCCTGACAGGTTTTCCCTGATCCATTGTAGTGCCTTCCCAAATTAAATACATGCCGGGCCCTCCATTTTCCCTGTACTAATCTCTTGTGGGAAAACTGTGTCAAACGCCTTTTTACAGTCCAAGAAAACCCCAATTACCCATCCGCCCTCTCGTTTTTTTTACGGGCCTGTCCCCCGTTATAAAACCCCGGCAAGTTTGGGGTACAGGTTTTCCCCGTCCCAGAAACCGTTTTGGGCCCTGTTGTTGTTCAGCTAAATTTTTTTCTGGGTGTTCCACCATCTTCTCCTGATAATCTTCTCCATGACTTTGAATAATATACATGTCATTTTAAAACTGGTCTATATTTAGTGCTTCTTGTCCTTTTTGTGGGGACACATAAACGCCTCTGCTCCCTCTCTCAGGACCCCTGGAAAAGATTTATCCCGGGCCCCCTTGCCTTTGAGGGATCTAGCTCACTCAGAAGCCTCTTCACTTTTTTCGGGTTTAGTGCAAATGGGGTCCAACACTTGGTGGTGTACCCCACCCCCGTCTTTCTGGAGTCCCTTTTGTCTCCTCTGTTAACAATTCTTTGAATCTTTTTGTTGAGTTCCTCAAAACTTCACGGTCATTTCTTTTTTGTCCCCTCCCCTTCCTTTTTAGGGCCCGATTATTGGGCCTTGACTGTTTTTTTTCCCTTTTGGGGGAATTTTCCTATTGCTGGTAAGTCATTTTTATATTATTTTTTGGGCCCCCCCTTTTTATCTGGGGCTAGTCATTTCGGTTTTACGACGCTATTCTTTTTTCCCGGGGCCTTTTCCTTCTATAAATTCTTCCATTCCCTACCCCCTTGGTTGTGGTGTGTGTGTTCCTTTACCTAGTTGTACTCACCTAGTTGAGGGTTTCGGGGGGGCGAGTCCCAGCTCCCGGCCCCCCCCTTCACGATCGCTACTAGGTCACATCCCTGAGCCGGGAGCTTTATTTATCCTCTGCTTAAAGCTAAAGTATGGGTCCGGGCCCCCAAACATCGCTTCCCCAAAAAATTCCAAATTACTGACTACTCTGGCTAAGAAAAACTTTCCTTTAAAATCCCTTGGGTTCATCTTGGGCTTCAGCTTTCCCAAATTTTGTCCCCTTGTTTCTGTGTCCAATCTCGGGAAAATCCCTTTCCTTTTTCCCCCCTTGTCAAATTTCCCCTCAGTATTTTTTAAAGTCGTTTTTTCATGTCCCCCCTTCTCTCCTTCCCCCAGTGTCGCCGGTTGATTTCCCCCCCAAAACCCCCCTCGTAGGACATACCTTTTTAAACTCTGGGGGGAGTCTTGTTGCAAAAACCTTTTACTTTCCCCTAGTTTCTTCACGTGTTGGCTAGGTTTTGGGTTCCAAACGGGGGGGGGGGGGCCGGCCCAAAATCCCCAAAATGGGGCCTTTAAAGTTCACGGTGTACAAAGGGCCCAATGATTCCTTATTAAGTTTTCGGAATGCTGGTTTTTTTTTTTGAGGTTTGCAGGCGCCCAACCCGCAGCAAATTTTTTTGGGTTTATTTTCGCTTAGGAGATGTTTCCCGGGGGTTTACTCCCCCCCAAGATCTTTTCCTTGAGTGAGGGTTTTGTCCTGGCCCCCCAGGGCTGTACTCCGTCTGCGGCCCTTTTTTGCCCTTCCCCAAAACTTTATGACTTTCACTTGGGGGGATTGAAATCCAGGAAGGGCCAATTTTCTGGGCCCAGGTCTGCAGCCTGTCCCAAACCCTTTTTTAGGTTTTGCTCCGGTCTTCGTCGAGTGAATTTTTCTCATCAACTTCAAAAACAACGCAAACAGGGACAAACCCCAGAGTCTATTCCCTTGTCTGTCGTTCACCCAAAAACCAGAAACAGCACGGTCCAAGGGCTTTACCCCTGCGGGACCCCGCTGGTCACAGGTGCCCACACTGACAACCCCGGCCCCGTAAACCCTGACTCGGGTGCGTCCTTTTCCCGACAAGTATTCCCCGATCCATTGTATGCCTTCCCCGTTATCCCTGCTTGGTCCTCCCTTTTTGCACCAATCTCTTGTGTGGAACTGTGTCAAACGCCTTCTTACAGTCCAAGAAAATGCAATCCACCCACCCCCTCTCTCTCTTGTCTTATTTGCTGTCACCATGTCATGAACTCCAGTAGGTTTGTGACACAGGATTTCCCGTCCCTGAAACCATGTTGGCGGGTTGTTGATGAGATCTTTCCTTTCAAGGTGTTCCACCACTCTTTCCTGATAATTTCTCCATGATTTTGCATACTATACAGTCAGGACATGGTCTGTAGTTTATGCTTCATGTCTGTCTCCTTTTTTAAAAATTGGGACTACATTTGCTGTCTTTCCATGCCTCAGGCAATCTCCCTGTTCGATAAGATATATTGAATATTGTTGTTAGGGGTACACATAGCACCTCTGCTCCCTCTCTCAATACCCATGGGGGGATGTTATCTGGCCCATTGCCTTTGAGGTATCTAGCTCACTCAGAAGCCTCTTCACTTCTTCCTCGGTTGTATGCACTGTGTCCAGCACTTGGTGGTGTGCCCCACCTCTCCGTCTTTTGGAGTCCCTTCTGTCTCCTCTGTGAACACTTCTTTGAATCTCTTGTTGAGTTCTTCACATACTTCACGGTCATTTCTTTTGACTCTCCCTCCTTCCTTTCCCTTAGCTGATACCTGGTCCTTGACTTTTTTTTCCTCCTGATGTGGCTGACAAACATTTTTGGGGTCAATTTGGTTTCGCTGCTATGTCATTTTCATATTGTCTTTGGGCCCCCTTTTTATTGTGCATATTTGTTTCGGCTTAGGGCGGGTCCCCTTTATTCCCCTGGGCCTTTCCCTTCATATTTTTTTCCCATTCCCTAGCACACTGGGTTTTTGCCCCTTTTTGCCCTTTGTGAAAACCCATGGGCTACCTGTGTGTGTGTGTGTGTTGTGTGGGTGTTGGTGTGTGTGTTGTGTGTGTGTGTGTTGTGTGTGTGTGTGGTGTGTGTGTGTGTGTGTTGGGGTGTGTGTGTGTGTGTTGTGTTGTGGTGTGTACTCACCTTTTTGTACTCACTATTTGGGGTTGAGGAGTCGAGTCACAGCTCCGGGCCCGCTCTTCGCTTTGCTACAGGTCCTCTCTCCCCCTGCCCCTGAGCTCATCTTTCCCTCCCCCTTAAAACTAGAGGTTCCCGCCTCCATACTCACTTTCTAGGCTTTTCCCCGGCCTGACTATTTATGATGAAAAATACTTCCAAAATCCCTTTGATTCATCTAAGTCTTCAATTTCCAATTGTGACTTTGTGTCTGTGTCCCTTCTTGGAAACCCCGCTTTGTCCCCCTTTTTACCCCTGGCAGTTTTTTATGTCGTTATCAGTCTCCTGACCCCTGTACTCCAGTGTCGTCAGGGCCCATACCCTAACCTTTCTTCGTAGGACAATCCCCGTAGCTCTGGGAATATCTTTTTGCAAACCTTTGCACTTTCTCTAAATTTTGACGTGCTTGACTAGGTTTTGGGGTTCCCAAATGGTGCTGCATACTCCGTATGGGCCCGACGTAAATGGGAACAGAGTCTTAAACGAATCCTTACTGAGGTATCGGAAAGCTATCCGTAGGTTTGCAGGGCCCGTATGCTGCGCAGTTTTCTGATTGTGTGCGCCTCAGGAGATATGCTCGGTGTTATATCACACCCAGATCTTTTTCCCTTTAGTGAGGTTTTTCAGTCTTTGGCCATCTAAACTATATTGCGTCTGCGGTCTTCTTTGCCCTTCCCAAAACTTCAGACGTTTATTTTGGGGGGTTAAATTAAGGAGCCAGTTTTGGACCAGGCTTGTGCCTTTCCAGGGTTTTTTGTAGTCCCGCCTGATCCCCATCCCATTTGATTCTTCTCATTAAATTCGATCATCTGCAAACAGGAAATTCGAGTCTATCCCCTTCTTATTCGTTACATATACCAATAACACACAGGTCCTAGGACTGACCCCTGTGGAACCCCGCTTGTCACAGGCGCCCATCTGACACCCCGTCGGTACATGACTCGTTGTTGCCTCCCTGTCAGGTTTTCTCTGCCATTGCAGTGCCTTTCCTGTTATGTTGCCGATCCCCAGCTTTTGAGTTCCTCTTGTGAGGAAATGTGTCGAAGGCCTTCTTGCAGTCCAAAAATATGCAGTCGATCCACCCCCCCTCTCTCTTGTCTTACTTCTGGTCACCTTGTCATAAAACCTAGTAGGTTTGTTGACACAGGATTTTCCTTCCTGAAACCGGGCTGGTTGTCAATTATACACTTGTTTCTTTCCAGGTGCTCACAACCACTCTCTTCCTGATAATCTTCTCCCATGACCTTGCATACTATACTCCGTTATGTGATAGAGACAGTCTGTAAGTTTTATGCCTCATGTCTGTCTCCTGTTTTTAAAAATTGGGACAACAATTTGCCATTTTCCATACCTCAGGGAGTTGCCTCAGTTTCAAATGAATGTGTTAAGATCTTTGTTAATGGCTCACACAATATCTCACATGCTTCCCTCTTTAAAAGGATCCATGGAGAGATGGTTGTCTGGTCCCCAGACCGCCTTTGAGTGTCAAGTTCGCATAGCAAGCCTTCTCACCTGCTCCTTGGTTATATGTACCTCATCCAGCACTTTTCTGGTGTTGCCCCTGTTTCTGATGTTCCCTGGAGTCCTACTGGGTTTCCACTGTTAAATACCTCTTTAAATCTTGTGTTGAGCTCCTGACATACCTCTCGGTCGTTTCTGTGTGAATTCCCCATCATCCTTCCTCAGCTGATTACCGGTCCTTTGACTGTTGTTTTCCCCTTCCTGAGTGGCTGTACAACAGCTTCAATGTCAGTCTTTACTTTTGATGCTATGTCATTTTCATTGTCTCTGTTCCTCCTTCTTATCGTGTGCATATTCGTTTCTGGGCTCTTCGGCAATTTCCTTTATTTTCCTGATTCTCTGTCGTTCTAGAACCTTTTCCATTCTCTATACAACCTAGTTTTCGCCTCCCTACACCTTTGGTGAACCAAGACTCGTTCTGTTCTTCCCATAGTTTTCTGTTTTCCCTTGGGAACAAACCTCTCCTCTGCCCTCCTTGATTTTGTTGCCTACATACTTCCACTCATTTGTCTTGTACTGGTTTTCCCTGTCAGTTCCCTCTCCCACTGTAATGTCTTGAAGAAGTTCCTCATCATGCCTGAGTAGTTCCCCCCTTTTGTAGTTTGGTTTTTCCCAGCCATTTCCAGGGCTGCCACACACAGAGGGTCCCTCTCCGTCTTGGAAGCTCCACTATGTAGTCGAAGCATCAGAACCACATGATCACTAGCTCCCAGGGGCCTTTCATACATGATACCCTCGATGTCGCAACTACTCAAGGTGAATACAAGGCCCAGTCTTGCTGGTTATCTATCCCTCCCTCTCTCTCTGGTAGTGTCCTCTAACATGTTTGATCATGAGGTTTTCCAGTACAATCCAACATCCATCATCTTGGCTCTCCATGTTTCGGAACCCCATGGGGCTCCAGGTTTTTCCCAGTAAATCCCTTTGTTTTGAAATCACCCATAACTGTAACTTGCTCCCCCCATTGTGCCTCCGGGCCCACCTCGCTAGTGGTCGATCATTGCTCTTTGCCTCACGTTTTTTTTCTTTTGGGCCTCCCAGTTCGTGGGGGTTGTGCATTACTCAATTATCACCTTAGTCCCTCAGACTGGATTGTTCCTACTAAGACCCCTTTCGCCCGTGCCATCCTTTCCTTTTCCATTTTCTCAAAACCCCATTGGTTTTTAATGAGCAGTGCAATCCCCCCCCCCTCCTCCCCTTCTTTCCGGGATTTGATATCCGGATGGAAAAATTGAATCTTTATTTTTTCTGTATTTTGCGGGGGTGCTATAGTCGGGGATGTCTCCTTGTTCTTCGGCCACTCCTCAACTTTTTTGTTATTCCTCGCATTTGTATACCACACCTCAACTTTTTTTTCTAAACTGTTTCTGGAGGGAATTGGGGTTGGGGGGGGTGGGGGACCTGGTAAGGGCTTGGGGTTTTTGCGTGGGGTGGGGTTTGTAAAAGTGGTGGGGGGATTGGGTTGACATGGGTTTTTGATTTTAAATGTTTGGGTTCCCGGGGTTGATCTGGTTGGGAGGCTTCTATAGAAGTTTTGAGGGAGGCTGTATTTGACTTCTTTCCTGGGCCCGGGGCTCCCCGTCTTCTTTTCCTCCCCTCTTTCCTCCCTTTTGCCTTTTTACCACTCTCCATTTTTTGCCTATCTTTTGTGTTTTTGGCATGGGCGAGTACACTTCCGTATGCGGGATGTCCCCCTTAATCGTGCTTTCTCCCCGCAGATCCTTTCCGAGTCGCTTTTGCCTTTAAGGTCACTTTCACTGGTCGGGGGTTTTTTTTTTTTACAAACCCCCCTTTTTCTGAAAATTTCCAGTGGGTCAATCGCTCTCGTATTTCTTTTATGAGCTTTTTAAATTGCTTTTTTTTCCCCTTTTTTCCTTGCTTTAAAGTTTCCCCTTTAACTTCCTGGGGCCCAACACAAAGACTGACCCCACCCTTTCATTCTCCCAAATGCATATCCCTGTGTATCCCCTCATTTAATTTTTTTCCTCCACTCAGCTTTCTTTTTTCATTTCACAGCTAATGTACTTGGCTCATGGCCTTCATTTCCCTTTTCGGGTTCCTTGGGGCCCGTTGTTG
>NC_069451.1:20465948-20485879 GCF_026875155.1 Cherax quadricarinatus | reverse complement strand
GGGGTTTTGGGGGTGGGTGGTTTTGGGGTGGTTGGGGTGTGTGGGTGTGGTGGGTGTGGGGGGTTGGGGGGGTTTTTGTTGGGTGTGGTTGTGTGGTGTGTGGTTGTGTGTGTGTGTGGTTGTGTGTGTGTGTGTGAGTGTGTACTCACCTAATTCACCTAATTGTGGTTGCAGGGGTCGAGACTCAGCTCCTGGCCCCGCCTCTTCACTGATCGCTACTGGATCCTCTCTCTCTCTCTGCTTCCTGAGCTTTGTCATACCTCTTCTTAAAACTATGTATGGTTCCTGCCTCCACTACTTCACTTGCTAGACTGTTCCACTTGCTGACAACTCTATGACTGAAGAAATACTTCCTAACGTCCCTGTGACTCGTCTGAGTCTTCAGCTTCCAGTTGTGACCCCTTATCCCTGTGTCCCCTCTCTGGAACATCCTATCTCTGTCCACCTTGTCTATTCCCCGCAGTATCTTGTATGTCGTTATCATGTCTCCCCTGACCCTTCTGTCCTCCAGTGTCGTCAGTCCGATTTCCCTTAACCTTTCCTCGTACGACATTCCCTTGAGCTCTGGGACTAGCCTTGTTGCAAACCTTTGTACTTTCTCTAACTTCTTGACGTGCTTGACCAGGTGTGTACTCACCTATTTGTGGTTGCAGGGGTCGAGTGTGTGTGTGTGTGTGTGCTGTTGTTGTTGCAGTAGTGGGAATAACAACAGAAACAGCAAAAACAGCGGAACAACAGAAGCTGAAACAACGATAACAACAGCGGAAGCAGAAACAGAAACTATAACAGGAGCAACAGCAACAGCACGATAGCAGCAGCGGCAACAATAAGAGCAATAACAGCAATATCAACAACAGCAACAACAGGAACAGTAACAATAATAGCTACAGCAACATCAACAACACCATAAACAGTAGCACCAACAGCAAAAACATTAGTAACAATAGCAACAGCAACAACAGCAACGACGACAACAGAACAACGTAAAGGACAGCATAAAACCATATTGCATATTGGCTGTTGAATAAGCAAAGTGATATAGAACCGTGCCAGACTGCAACAGTGTCAGTAGTACCCTCCATGTAGGTGTGAGTCCTCCATGTAGGTGTGAGTCCTCCATGTAGGTGTGAGTCCTGTTTGTAGGTGTGAGTCCTGTATGTAGGTGGTGGTGTGAGTTCTGTATGTGGGTGGTGGTGGTGGAGTCCTGTATGTAGGTGGTGGTGTGAGTTCTGTATGTGGGTGGTGGTGTGAGTCCTGTATGTAGGTGGTGGTGTGAGTTCTGTATGTGGGTGGTGGTGTGAGTCCTGTATGTAGGTGGTGGTGTGAGTTCTGTATGTGGGTGGTGGTGTGAGTTCTGTATGTGAGTGGAGGTGTGCATCCCGTATGTAGGTTGTGGTGTGAGTTCTGTATGTGGGTGGTGGGTGAGTTCTGTATGTGAGTGGAGGTGTGCATCCCGTATGTAGGTTGTGGTGTGAGTTCTGTATGTGGGTGGTGGTGTGAGTTCTGTATGTGAGTGGAGGTGTGCATCCCGTATGTAGGTTTGGTGTGAGTTCTGTATGTGGGTGGTGGTGTGAGTTCTGTATGTGAGTGGAGGTGTGCATCCCGTATGTAGGTTGTGGTGTGAGTTCTGTATGTGGGTGGTGGTGTGAGTTCTGTATGTGAGTGGAGGTGTGCATCCCGTATGTAGGTTGTGGTGTGTGAGTTCTGTATGTGGGTGGTGGTGTGAGTTCTGTATGTGAGTGGAGGTGTGCATCCCGTATGTAGGTTGTGGTGTGAGTTCTGTATGTGGGTGGTGGTGTGAGTTCTGTATGAGTGGAGGTGTGCGTCCTGTATGTAGGTTGTGGTGTGAGTTCTATATGTGGGTGGTGGTGTGAGTTCTGTATGTAGGTGGTGGTGTGGGTTCTGTATGTAGGTGGTGGTGTGAGTTCTGTATGCAGGTGGTGGTGTGAGTCTTGTATGCAGGTGGTGGTGTGAGTCCTGTATGCAGGTGGTGGTGTGAGTCTTGTATGCAGGTGGTGGTGTGAGTCCTGTATGCAGGTGGTGGTGTGAGTCTTGTATGCAGGTGGTGGTGTGACTCCTGCATGCAGGTGGTGGTGGTGTGAGTCTTGTATGCAGATGGTAGTGTGAGTCCTGTATGCAGGTGGTGTGAGTCCTGTATGCAGGTGGTGGTGTGAGTCCTGTATACAGGTGGTGGTGTGAGTCTTGTATGCAGGTGGTGGTGTGAGTCCTGTATACAGGTGGTGGTGTGAGTCTTGTATGCAGGTGGTGGTGTGACTCCTGCATGCAGGTGGTGGTGGTGTGAGTCCTGTATGTAGGTGGTGGCTCTGACTTGCCCTGCCCTTCCCGGCCATGTCTTGCCCTGCCCTGCCCTGCCCTGCCCTGCCCTGCCCTGCCCTGCCCTGCCCTCCCCTGCCCTGCCCTGCCTTGCCCTGCCCTGCCCTGCCCTGCCCTTCTACCATGGTTCAATAATGGGGGACGTCAATCCCATTCCCTTAATGCTTTTATGGATCCCGGGTCTCAAGCCGCATGCATGCCGCAGGATCACTGATAAGATACAGGTAGGTCAGGTGCGGCAGTTTAAAACCGCGGCTTCTACGGCAGTGTGTACCTGCGGCAAATTTAACTGCCTCGACAAATTATTGTGAATTGTTCCAGCTACGGTATTGTGTTTTTTTAACAAAATGTTCTCTCTGTTTTTTCACAGGTGGTTCCTCCCGACCTTTGTGACCGTGAAAGCTTCCAGCTGGTGATCTACTGAACGTAAAGCCTTCCAGCTGGTGATATTTTAAAAGAGAAGTCTTCCAGCTGGTGATATAGTGACCGTGAAGGTTTCCAGTTCGTGATATAGTGACCGTGATGCCTTCCAGCTGGTGATATTTTGAAAGAGAAGCCTTCCAGCTGGTGATCTAGTGACCGTGAAGCCTTCCAGCTGGTGATCTAGTGACTGTGAAGGCTTCCAGCTGGTGCTTGCACAGCGCGCGGACAAGCGTTAGGAAACCTCGCTCACCATGACGCTAGTGGGGCTTCGCTAGTTCACCCCCAGGTGGGCTAGCCAGGTGGTGGCGGGGCTAGGCAGGTGGTGGAGGGGCTAGCCATGAGTGAGGATGTGGGGGCTAGAAGGCCCTCCATTGCAACTATCTTCAACCCACGCCGTGGGCGTGGGTCCGCCCCCTCACGCCCATCTGTAGTGGTGACGGATGAGGATACCCCTTACCCGCCACTTCAGCTGTCTAACGGGGCACGAGTGGGGTCAGCAGGGGGTAGCAATACCACTCCTGTTAATAGTCCTTCAATGACACTGGGGTCACCTGTTCCCCCTCCTGACACAGAAGTGGGTGAGTACTCTTCCTGTATCCCTTCTGACATACTAGTGGGTGAGTACTCTTCCTGTACCCCTTCTGACATAGCAGTGGATGAGCACTCTTCCTGTACTCCTTCTGACATAGCAGTGGGTGAGTACTCTTCCTGTACCCCTTCTGACATAGCAGTGGGTGAGTACTCTTCCGGTACTCCTTCTGACATAGCAGTGGGTGAGTACTCTTCCTGTACCCCTTCTGACAGAGCAGTGGATGAGTACTCTTCCTGTACCCCTTCTGACACAGCAGTGGGTGAGTACTCTTCCTGTACCCCTCCTGACATAGCAGTGGGTGAGTACTCTTCCTGTACCCCTTCTGACATAGCAGTGGATGAGTACTCTTCCTGTACTCCTTCTGACATAGCAGTGGGTGAGTACTCTTCCTGTACTCCTTCTGACATAGCAGTGGGTGAGTACTCTTCCTGTACCCCTTCTGACATAGCAGTGGGTGAGTACTCTTCCTGTACCCCTTCTGACATAGCAGTGGGTGAGTACTCTTCCTGTACCCCTCCTGACATAGCAGTGGATGAGTACTCTTCCTGTACCCCTTCTGACACAGCAGTGGATGAGTACTCTTCCTGTACCCCTTCTGACATAGCAGTGGATGAGTACTCTTCCTGTACCCCTTCTGACATAGCAGTGGGTGAGTACTCTTCCTGTACTCCTTCTGACATAGCAGTGGGTGAGTACTCTTCCTGTACCCCTTCTGACATAGCAGTGGGTGAGTACTCTTCCTGTACCCCTTCTGACATAGCAGTGGATGAGTACTCTTCCTGTACTCCTTCTGACATAGCAGTGGGTGAGTACTCTTCCTGTACCCCTTCTGACATAGCAGTGGGTGAGTACTTCCTGTACCCCTTCTGACATAGCAGTGGGTGAGTACTCTTCCTGTACTCCTTCTGACATAGCAGTGGGTGAGTACTCTTCCTGTACTCCTTCTGACATAGCAGTGGGTGAGTACTCTTCCTGTACCCCTCCTGACACAGCAGTGGGTGAGTACTCTTCCTGTACTCCTTCTGACATAGCAGTGGGTGAGTACTCTTCCTGTACTCCTTCTGACATAGCAGTGGGTGAGTACTCTTCCTGTACCCCTCCTGACACAGCAGTGGATGAGTACTCTTCCTGTACCCCTTCTGACATAGCAGTGGATGAGTACTCTTCCTGTACCCCTTCTGACATAGCAGTGGGTGAGTACTCTTCCTGTACTCCTTCTGACATAGCAGTGGGTGAGTACTCTTCCTGTACCCCTTCTGACATAGCAGTGGGTGAGTACTCTTCCTGGACCCCTTCTGACATAGCAGTGGGTGAGTACTCTTCCTGTACCCCTTCTGACATAGCAGTGGGTGAGTACTCTTCCTGTACCCCTTCTGACATAGCAGTGGATGAGTACTCTTCCTGTACCCCTCCTGACATAGCAGTGGGTGAGTACTCTTCCTGTACTCCTTCTGACATAGCAGTGGGTGAGTACTCTTCCTGTACCCCTTCTGACATAGCAGTGGGTGAGTACTCTTCCTGTACTCCTTCTGACATAGCAGTGGGTGAGTACTCTTCCTGTACCCCTTCTGACATAGCAGTGGGTGAGTACTCTTCCTGTACCCCTTCTGACATAGCAGTGGATGAGTACTCTTCCTGTACTCCTTCTGACATAGATGTGGGTGAGTACTCTTCCTGTACCCCTTCTGACATAGCAGTGGGTGAGTACTCTTCCTGTACCCCTTCTGACATAGCAGTGGGTGAGTACTCTTCCTGTACCCCTCCTGACACAGCAGTGGGTGAGTACTCTTCCTGTACTCCTTCTGACATATCAGTGGGTGAGTACTCTTCCTGTACTCCTTCTGACATAGCAGTGGGTGAGTACTCTTCCTGTACTCCTTCTGACATAGCAGTGGGTGAGTACTCTTCCTGTACCCCTCCTGACACAGCAGTGGGTGAGTACTCTTCCTGTACTCCTTCTGACATAGCAGTGGGTGAGTACTCTTCCTGTACTCCTTCTGACATAGCAGTGGGTGAGTACTCTTCCTGTACCCCTCCTGACACAGCAGTGGATGAGTACTCTTCCTGTACCCCTTCTGACATAGCAGTGGATGAGTACTCTTCCTGTACCCCTTCTGACATAGCAGTGGGTGAGTACTCTTCCTGTACTCCTTCTGACATAGCAGTGGGTGAGTACTCTTCCTGTACCCCTTCTGACATAGCAGTGGGTGAGTACTCTTCCTGGACCCCTTCTGACATAGCAGTGGGTGAGTACTCTTCCTGTACCCCTTCTGACATAGCAGTGGGTGAGTACTCTTCCTGTACCCCTTCTGACATAGCAGTGGATGAGTACTCTTCCTGTACCCCTCCTGACATAGCAGTGGGTGAGTACTCTTCCTGTACTCCTTCTGACATAGCAGTGGGTGAGTACTCTTCCTGTACCCCTTCTGACATAGCATGGGTGAGTACTCTTCCTGTACCCCTTCTGACATAGCAGTGGATGAGTACTCTTCCTGTACCCCTTCTGACATAGCAGTGGGTGAGTACTCTTCCCTTCCTGTACCCCTCCTGACACAGCAGTGGGTGAGTACTCTTCCTGTACCCCTCCTGACACAGCAGTGGATGAGTACTCTTCCTGTACCCCTCCTGACACAGCAGTGGGTGAGTACTCTTCCTGTACCCCTCCTGACATAGCAGTGGGTGAGTACTCTTCCTGTACCCCTCCTGACACAGCAGTGGGTGAGTAATCTTCCTGTACCCCTCGTGACACAGCAGTGGGTGAGTACTCTTCCTGTACCCCTCCTGACACAGCAGTGGGTGAGTACTCTTCCTGTACCCCTCGTGACACAGCAGTGGGTGAGTACTCTTCCTGTACCCCTCTTGACACAGCAGTGGGTGAGTACTCTTCCTGTACCCCTCCTGACACAGCAGTGGGTGAGTACTCTTCCTGTACCCCTCCTGACACAGCAGTGGGTGAGTACTCTTCCTGTACTCCTCCTGACACAGCAGTGGGTGAGTACTCTTCCTGTACCCCTCCTGACACAGCAGTGGGTGAGTACTCTTCCTGTATTCCTCCTGACACAGCAGTGGGTGAGTACTCTTCCTGTACCCCTCCTGACACAGCAGTGGGTGAGTACACTTCCTGTACCCCTCCTGACACAGCAGTGGGTGAGTACTCTTCCTGTACCCCTCCTGACACAGCAGTGGGTGAGTACTCTTCCTGTACCCCTCCTGACATAGCAGTGGGTGAGTACTCTTCCTGTACCCCTCCTGACACAGCAGTGGGTGAGTACTCTTCCTGTACCCCTCCTGACATAGCAGTGGGTGAGTACTCTTCCTGTACCCCTCCTGACATAGCAGTGGGTGAGTACTCTTCCTGTACTCCTCCTGACATAGCAGTGGGTGAGTACTCTTCCTGTACCCCTCCTGACATAGCAGTGGGTGAGTACTCTTCCTGTACCCCTCCTGACATAGCAGTGGGTGAGTACTCTTCCTGTACTCCTCCTGACATAGCAGTGGGTGAGTACATAACATAATATTATGCTAAATATTACATTACATCATATTACATTACACCACGTTACATTATATTACATTATATAGCATCTTGTCTCTTACCATCCTGGGTTATTTTATTCTGTTTAACGAGAAGTAATCTCTGGTGTGGAGGTTGGGGGTGTGGGGAGGGTGGGGGAGAAGGGAGGGGGCGTAGGGGAGGGGGAAGGAAGAGGGAGGGGGAGAAAGAAGGTTGTTGCACTAGCAATGCGTCACTTGTATCATCGCCTATAACTCAATACTCGGGTGTATAATTACCCGAGGCAGCACGTGATTCCGGTGTACATAGACTTGCGTTGACGCCCCTCTGAAGCGACCGTCGTAATAACGGTCATAATGACGTCCATAACCGTCATAATGACGTTCATAATGACCATCATTATGACCATCATAATGACGTTCATAATGACGTTCATGATGACCGTCATAATGACGTTTATAGTGACAGTCATAATGATCGTCATAATGACGTTGTCTACGAATATTTACCTATTCTCTCACGATCATGTCTCTCAGAAATAATTCTAAAACAAGTTTGGGATTATTACAACACCTTTGGAATTATTAAAACGCACTTGGAATTATTAAAACACCTTTTGGAAACACGTTTGGGATTATTAAAACACGTTTGGGATTATTGAATCATGTTTGGCTTAATTAAAACATGTTTTGTATAATTAAAACACGTTTGGGATTATTAAAACACGTTTCTGGATAATTAAAACACGTTTCAGGATTATTAAAACACCTTTCGGGATAATTAAAACACGTTTCGGGATAATTAAAACACGTTTCGGGATTAATAAAACACGTTTCGGGACTATTAAAAAACGTTTCGGGATTATTAAAACACGTTTTGGGATTATTAAAACACGTTTTGGAACACGTTTAGGATTATTGAATCCCGTTAGGGATTATTAAACACGCAAGTTTACCCCGTGTGAATATTTACCCTCTGGATGTTGCCACGGCAGCGCCTGGATTATCATAATCACCCGTGACGACCCTCTTTTGGATAATATGGATATTTCAGTGTGTTTTTCGTGGCTTTACTGAAGTTCCCTGAAGCACAAAGCTGAAGTGAGGTGCCTTGAGGGTATTGAAGGGCTCTTGATCCCAGGAGTAGAAGTCTTCCTTCCCTTTCTCGGGTTGTAGTTATTTAATTCTCGTTTGTCAGTGTTTATAAGAAGGATGAGTATCTCTCAGTGTATATACAGAGAGAGATGTGAATGTCTCATTGTATATACACTTAAAGCGAGTATTCATTGTAATATATACATACATATATATATTATATATATATATATATATATATATTATATATATATATATATATATTATATATATATATATATATATATATAATATATATATATATATATATATTTTATATATATATATATATATATATATATATATAATATATATATATATATATATATATATTTTATATATATATATATATACATTTGTTTATCAATTATAAAGTTAGCTAACCTTTTAATGACTTTGTTTTGACTGTTTTTTTTTGGGAAGATATTTGGATATTTGGTTGGCACTTGGAGGTTCACAGCTTCAGCTGAGCCGCCAGGTGCTTAGCCGTCATTGGTACGTTAATCAAGGGCGTCTTGATTTGAGGTTAGGCAGGAGAATTTAGACCCGCAACAATAAGTGGTTGAGAAACAAGGAAGCATCCACCGTGCATGTTGCTCTACATGTGGGTATTCTAATGCAATTTTTTTCCACATTTTCATGGGATCTTTCTTAGCATCAAATAGGGACTCTAAAACGTTATCTTCTGAGACCTCAGTCGGTTCCTCTCCTTGAGGGACTTCGTAGACATGAACAAGGTGAAGCTGAAGTGTCAGATACAGTGTTGTCATGATTCTTAAGGTCAGTGAAGACTTCATTGTGTTCTTCAGCAAAATATTCTTCAAAAGATTCACAAGAATCCTCCTTCATCCACAATTTCCTTTCGATCAAGAAACGTTCTGAAAAATGATAGATTTTTTCGAAATGCTTTGAATCTCTGTTACACATCATATATAGATTTAGTTGTACCTTGAAAATAAATATTTATTTCATTGTGTTTTGGCTTGATATTACACATAAATATACCGTTTATATAGAAATATTTTAATTCACAGAATTAATTTAGCTCGTCATAAAATCTAATGTCTTGTTCTAGCAAGATAATATTTGACCAACACCTGTCACTGTGATGGTCAGTACACCTGTCACTGTGATGGCCAGCACACCTGTCACTGTGATGGCCAGCACACCTGTCACTGTGATGGCCAGCACACCTGTCACTGTGATGGCCAGCACACCTGTCACTGTGATGGCCAGCACACCTGTCACTGTGATGGTCAGCACACCTGTCACTGTGATGGTCAGCACACCTGTCACTGTGATGGCCAGCACACCTGTCACTGTGATGGCCAGCACACCTGTCACTGTGATGGCCAGCACACCTGTCACTGTGATGGCCAGCACACCTGTCACTGTGATGGTCCAGCACACCTGTCACTGTGATGGCCCGCCACACCTGTACACTGTGAGGTCAGCACACCTGTCACTGTGATGGTCACACAAACCTTCACTGTGATGGCCAGCACGCCTGTCACTGTATGGGCCACACACCTGTCACTGTGATGGCCAGCACACCTGTCCACTGTGATGGCCAGCACACCTTCACTGTGATGGCCAGCACACCTGACAACTGGTGATGGCCAGCACACCTGTCCACTGTGATGGCCAGCACACCTGTCAACTGTGAGGTCATACACCTGACACTGTGATGGGACAGCACACACCTGTCACTGTGATGGTCAGGCACACCTGTCACTGTGATGGTCAGCAACACCTGTCACTGTGATGGCCAGCACCACCTGTCACTGGTGATGGTCAGCACACCTGTTCACGTGATGGCCAGCACACATGTCACTGTGAATGGTCAGCACACCTGTCACTGTATGGTCAGCACAGACCTTCACTGTATGGTCAGCACACCTGTCACGTGATGGTCAGCACACCTGTCACTGTGAATGGCCAGCACACCTGTCACTGTGATGGCCAGTAAAACCTGTCACTGTGATTGGTCAGGCACACCTGTCACTGTGATGGTCAGCACACCTGTCCACTGTGATTGGTCAGCAGCACCTGTCACTGGTGATGAGCCAGCACACCTGTCACTGTGATGGCCAGTACACCTGTCACTGTGAATGGCCAGCACCACTGTCACTGTGATTGGCCAGCCACAACCTGTCACTGGTGATGGCCAGCACACCTGTCCACTGTGATGGCCATCACACCTGTCACTGTGAATGGCCAGCACACCTGTCACTGTGATGGCCACACACCTGTCACTGTATGGCCAGCACACCTGTCACTGTGATGGCCAGCCCACACCTTCACTGTGATGGCAGTACACCTGTCACTGTGATGGTCAGCACACCTGTCACTGTGATGGTCAGCACACCTGTCCACTGTGATGGGTCAGCACACCTGTCACTGTGATGGCCAGCACACCTGTCACTGTGATGGCCAGCACACCTGTCACTGTGATGGCCAGCACACCTGTCACTGTGATGGTCAGCACACCTGTCACTGTGATGGTCACACCCTGTCACATGTGAGGTCAGCACACCTGTCACTGTGATGGTCAGCACACACTGTCACTGTTGCCAGCACAACCTGTCAAGTGATGGCCATACACCTGTCCCACTGTGATTGGCAGCACAACCCTGCACTGTGATGGTCACACACCTTTCACTGTGATGGTCAGCACACCTGTCAACTGTGATGGGCCAGCACACCTGTCACTGTGATGGCCAGTACTACCTGTCACTGTCTAGTAAGTATGGGCCAGCACACCCTGTCACTGTGGATGGTCAGCACACACCTGTCACTGTGATGGTCAGCACACCTGTCACTGTGATGGCCAGCACACCTGTCACTGTGATGGCCAGTACACCTGTCACTGTGATGGCCAGCACACCTGTCACTGTGGATGGCCAGGTATCAACCTGTCACTGTGATGGCCAGCACAACCTTGTCACTATGATGGCAGCCACACCTGCACTGTGATGGCCAGCACACCTGTCACTGTGATGGCCAGCAACACTTGTCACTGGTTGATGGCCAGCTCAACCCGTCACTGGTGATGGCCAGCACACCTTGTCACTGTGATGGCCAGCACAACCTGTCACTGTGATGCCAGCACACTTGTCACTGTGATGGCCAGCACAACCTGTCACTGTGAATGGGGCAGCACACTTGTCACTGGATGGCCAGCACACCTGTCACTGTGATGCCAGCACACCTTCACTGTGATGGGCCATATAAAACTCTGTCACTGTGATGGCCAGTACAACCTGTCACGTGATGCCAGCACACCTGTCACTGTGATGGCCATACACCTGGGTCACTGTGATTGGCCATACACCTGTCACTGTGATGCCCAGCACACCTGTCACTGTGATGGATAGTACACCTGTCACTGTGATGCCATACACACCTGTCACTGTGATTGGCCAGCACACCTGTCACTGTGATGGGCCAGCCACAACCTGTCACTGTTTATGGCCTGCACACCTGTCACTGGATGCCAGCACACCTGTCACTGTGATGGTCAGCACACCTGTCACTGTGATGGCCAGCACACTTGTCACTGTGATGGCCAGTACACCTTGTCACTGGGGTTGGATGGCCAGCACACCTGTCACTGTGAAGTGCCAGCACACCTGCACTGTGATGGCCAGCACACTTGTCACTGTGATGGCCAGTACAACCTGTCAACTGTGATGTGCCAGCACACCTGTCTCTGAGGGGGGGGGGGGGGGGGGGGGGGGGGGGGAGGGGGGGGGGGGGGGGGGGGGGGGGGGGGGGGGGGGGGGGGGGGGGGGGGGGGGGGGAGGGGGGGGGGGGGGGGGGGGGGGGGGGGGGGGGGGGGGGGGGGGGGGGGGGGGGGGGGGGGGGGGGGGGTGGGGGGGGGGGGGGGGGGGGGGGGGTGGATGGCCAGCACAACGCTGTCCACTGTGATGGCCAGTAAACAACCTGTCACTGTGATGAGCCAGCATCACCTGTCACTGTGATGGCCAGTACACCTGTCACTGTGATGGCCAGTACACCTGTCACTGTGATGGCCAGCACACCTGTCACTGTGAATGGGCAGCACACCTGCCACTGTTATGGCCACACACCTGTCACAGTGATGGCCAGCACAACCTGTCACTGTGATGGGCCAGCACACACCTTCACTGTGATGGCCAGCACACTTGTCACTGTGATGGCCAGTACACCTGTCACTGTGATGGCCAGCACACCTGTCACTGTGATGGCCAGCACACTCTTCACACTGTGATGGCCAGCACAACTTGTCACTGTGGATGGCCAGTACACTTTCACTGTGATGGCCAGCACACCTGTCACTGTGATGGCCAGCACACCTGTCACTGTGATTGGCCAGCCACACAATCCTGTCACT
The DNA here is from genome assembly GCF_026875155.1 of Cherax quadricarinatus. Taxonomy (NCBI): domain Eukaryota; kingdom Metazoa; phylum Arthropoda; class Malacostraca; order Decapoda; family Parastacidae; genus Cherax; species Cherax quadricarinatus. Next base: position 20,473,508 of record NC_069451.1, on the reverse strand, counting down.
GTGAATGGCCAGTACACCTGTCACTGTGATGGCCCAGCACAACCTGTCACTGTGATGGCCAGCACACCTGTCACTGTTATGGCCACAACACATGTCACTGTGATGGCCAACAACACCTGTCACTGTGATGCCAGCACACCTGTCACTGTGATGGCCAGCACAACCTGTCACGGTGACGGCCAGCACACCTGTGCACTGGTGATGGCCAGCACACCTTTCACTGTGATAGCCACACACCATGTCACTGTGATGGCCAGCACACCTGTCCAACTGTATGGCCAGCACACCTGTCACGTGGATGGCCAGCACACCTGTCACTACTGTGATGGGCCAGCACACCTGTCACGTGATGGCCCAGTAAACACCTGTCACTGTGATGGCCAGCCACACCTGTCACAGTGATGGCCAGTACACTGTCCCACTGTGATGCAGCACACGCTGTCACTGTGATGACCAGCACACCTGTTCACTGTGAATGCCACACACCTGTCACTGTGATGGCCCAGCACACCTGTCACTGTGATGGCCAGTACCGTCACTGTGATGGCCAGCACACCTGTCAACTGTGATGCAGTACACGCTGTCCACTGTATTGCCAGCACACCTGTCACTGTGAGGCCAGCAACACCTGTCCACTGTGAATGCCAGCACACCTGTCACTGTGATGGCCAGTACACACCTGTCACTGTGATGGCAGCACACCTGTCAACTCTTGATGGCCATACAAACCTGGTCACTGTGATGGCCAGCAAACCTGTCACTGTGATGGCCAGCACACCTGTCACTGTGATGGCCAGTACACCTGTCACTGTGATGGCCAGTCACACCTGTCACTGTGATGGCCAGTACACCTGTCACTGTGATGGCCAGCACACCTGTCACTGTGATGGCCAGTACACCTGTCACTGTGATGGCCAGCANCACACTTTACTGAGGATGCCATTCAAACCTGTTCACTGTGATGGCCAGCACACCTGTCACTGTGAGGCCATAACACCTGTAACTGTGATGGCCAGCACACCCTGTCACTGTGAAGCCTACCAAACCTGTCCACGTGAAGGCCAGCACACCTGTCACTGGTGATGGCCAGCACACATTGTCACTGTGATGGCCACACACCTGTCCACTGTGATGGCCAGCACACCTGTCACTGGGTGATGGCCACACACTGTCCACTGTGATGGCCAGCACTACCGGTCACTGTGATGGCAAGCACCACCTGTCACTGTGATTGCCAGCACACTTGTCACTGTGATGGGCCCACACCTGACACTGTGATTGGCCAGCACACCTGTCCACTTGTGATGGCCAGTACACCTGTCCATTGTGATGGCAAGTACACCTGTCACTGGATGGCCAGTAACACCTGTCACTGTGATGGCCCAGCACACCTTCCACTGTGATGGCCAGTACACTGTCCACTGTGATGGCCAGCCACACTGTTACTGTGATGGGCCAGTACACCTGTCACTGTGATGGCCAGCACAGACTCTGTCACGTTATGGCCAGTACACTGCACTGTGATGGCCAGCACACCTGTCACTGTGATGGCCAGTACACCTGTCACTGTGATGGCCAGCACACCTGTCACTGTGATGGCCAGCACACTTGTCACTGTGATGGCCAGCACACCTGTCACTGTGATGGCCAGCACACCTGTCACTGTGATGGCCACACACTTGTCACTGTGATGGCCACACTACCTGGTCACTGTGATGGCCAGCACACCTGTCCACTGTGATGGCCAGCACACTTGTCACTGTGATGGCCAGCACAATCACGCTGTCCACTGTGATGGCCCAGCACACTTGTCACTGTGATGGCCAGCACACTTGTCACTGTGATGGCCAGCACACTTGTCACTGTGATGGCCAGTACACCTGTCACTGTGATGGCCAGCACACTTGTCACTGTGATGGCCAGCACACCTGTCACTGTGATGGCCAGCACACTTGTCACTGTGATGGCCAGTACACCTGTCACTGTGATGGCCAGTACACCTGTCACTGTGATGGCCAGCCAACACCATGTCCACTGTGATGGCCAAGCACCCTGTCACTGTGATGGCCAGCACACCTGTCCACGTGATGCCATGCACACCTGTCACTGTGATGGCCAGCAACACTTTGTCACTGTGATGGCCAGTACACCTGTCACTGTGATGGCCAGTACACCTGTCGCTGTGATGGCCACACACCTGTCCACTGTGATGGCCCAGTACACCTGTCACTTGTATGAGGCCAGCACACCTGGTCCACTGTGATGGCCAGTACACCGTTGGTCACTGTGATGGCCAGCACACCTGTCAACTGTGATGGCCAGTACAACCTGTCAGTCACCTGTGATGGCCAGCACACCTGTTCTCTGTGATGGCCAGTACAAACCTGTCACTGTGATGGCCAGCACACTTGTCACTGTGATGGCAGTACAAACCTGTCACTGTGATGCCAGTACACCTGTCACTGTGATGGCCAGCACCTGTCACTGTGATGGCCAAGCCAAACCTTGTCACTGTGAAGGCCAGTACAAACCTGTCACTGTGATTGGCCAGCATCACCTGTCACTGTGATGGCCAGCACACCTGTCACTGGATGGCCAGCACACCTGTCACTGTGATGGCCAGCACACTTTCCACTTGTGATGGCCAGCACACGCTGTCACTGTGATGGCCAGCCAACCTGTCACTGTGATGGCCAGCACAACCTGTCACTGTGATGCCAGGTACACCTGTCACTGAGATGGCCACACACCTGTCACTGTGAGGCCAGTAAAAACACCTGTCACTGTGATGGCCAGCACACGTGTCCCTGTGATGGCCAGTACAAACACCCTGTCACTGTGATGCCAGCACACTTGTCACAGTGATGCCAAGTACACTGTCACTGTGATGGCCAGCAGCACTTGTCCGACTGCGATGGCCAGTACACCTGTCACTGTGATGGCCAGCACACCTGTCACTGTGAAATGGCCAGACAACCTGTCACTGTGATGGCCAGCACACCTGTCACTGTGATGGCCAGCACACCTGTCACTGTGATGGCCAGCACACCTGTCACTGTGATGGCCAGCACACCTGTCACTGTGATGGCCAGCACACCTGTCCACTGATGGCCAGAAACACCTGTCAACTGTGATGGCCAGACACCTGTCAACGTGATGGCCAGCACACCTGTTCACTGTGATGGCCAGTACAAACCTGTCACTGTGATGGCAGCACACTTGTCAGTGTGATGGCCAGTACACCTGTCACTGTGATGGCCAGCACACTGCTGCACCTGCTGCTGCACCTACTGCTCTACCTGATGCTGCACCTGCTGCTGCACCTGCTGCTGTACCTGCTGTTGCACCTGCTGCTGCACCTGCTGCTACACCTGCTTCTTCACATTCTGCTGCACCTGCTGCTGTACCTGCTGCACAACTTGCTGCTGCACCTGCTCTGCACCTGCTGCTGCACCTGCGCTAACACCTGCTCTGACCTGCTGTAGCATCTGCTGCTGCACCTGCTGCTGCACCTGCTGCTGCACCTGCTGCTACGCCTGCTTCTGCACCTGCTGCTGCACCTGCTGCTACACCTGCTCCTGCACCTGCTGCTGAATCTGCTGCTGCACCTGCTGCTGCACCTGCTTCTGCACCTGCTGCTGCACCTGCTGCCACGCCTGCGGCTGCACCTGCTGCTGCATCTGCTGCTGCACCTGCTGTTGCACCTGCTGCTGCACCTGCTGCTGCACCTGCTGTTGCACCTGCTGCTGCACCTGCTGCTGCACCTGCTCCTGCACCTGTTGTTGTACCTGCTGCTGCACCTGCTGCTGCACATCTTTTATGCTGTGAGACAAGAAATTTGCTTGAGTTATGATCCTTGTGAAGCCGGCAAAGTGTTTTGTTGACCACTTCTGCTGCGTGACGCTGGAGGGGGAGGAAGAGCAGGGGGAGGAGGAGCAGGGGGAGGAAGAGCAAGGGGAGGAAGAGCAGGGGGAGGAAGAGCAGGGGGAGGAAGAGCAGGGGGAGGGAGAGCAGGGAGAGGAGGATCAGGGGGAGGAAGAGCAAGGGGAGGAAGAGCAGGGGAGGAAACAGGGGGGAGGCAGATCAGGGGTGGAAGAGCAGTGGGAAGGAAAGAAGCAGGGAGAAGAGCAGGGGAGAGAGCAGGGGGAGGAAGAGCAGGGGAGGGGAAAGAGCAGGGGAGAAGAGCAGGGGGAGAAGAGCAGGGGAGGAAGAGCAGGTTGAGGAAAGCAGGGGGAGGAGGAGCAGGGGGAGGAAGAGCAGGGGGAGGAAGAGCAGGGGGAGGAAAAGCAGGGGAAGGAAGAGCAGGTGGGGGAAGAGCAGGGGGAGGAAGAGCAAGGAGAGGAAGAGCAGGGAGAGGAAGAGCGGGGGAGGGGAGCAGGGGAGGAAGAGCAGGGGATGGAAGAGCAGGGGAGAAAAGCGGAGGAGGAAGAGCAGGGGAGGAAGAGCAGGGGGAGGAAGACAGGGGGAGGAAGACAGGGAGAGGAAGAGCAGGGGGAGAGGAGCAGGGGGAGGAAGAGCCGGGGAGGAAGAGCAGGGGAGGAAGAGCAGGGGAGGAAGAGCAAGGAGAGGAAGAGCAGGGGAGAGGAAGAGCAGGGGGAGGAGGAGCAGGGGAGGAAGAGCAAAGGGGGAGGAAGAGCAGGGGGAGGAAGAGCAGGGGGAGGAAGAGCAGGGGGGAGGAAGAGCAGGGGGGAGGAAGAGCAGGGGGAGGAAGAGCAGGGGGAGGAAGAGCAGGGGAGGAAGAGCAGGGAAGAGGAAACAGGGGGAGGAGGAGCAGGGGGAGGAAAGCAGGGGGAGGAAGAGCAGGGGGAGGAAGACAGGGGGAGAGTGGAAGAGCAGGGGGAGGAAGAGCAGGGGGAAAGGAAGAGCAGGGGAGGAAGAGCAAGGGGGAGGAGGAGCAGGGGAGGAAGACAGGGGGAGAAAGCAGGGAGGAAGAGCAGGGGGAGGAAGAGCAAGGGGGAGGAGAGCAAGGGGGTGAGGCGCAGGGGGAGGAAGAGCAGGGGGAGGAAGACAGGGGGAGGAAGAGCAGGGGGAGTAAGAGCATGGTGAGGAAGGAGCAAGGATGAGGAAGAGCAGGGGAGGAGGAGCTGGGGAGGAAGAGGCAGGGGAGGAAGAGCAGGGGTTAGGAAAGGCAGGGGGAGAAAGAGCAGGGGGAGGAAGAGCAGGGGAGGAAAGAGTCAAGGAGAGGAAAGCAGGGAGAGGAAGAGAGCAGTGGGAGGAAGAGCAGGGGGAGGAAGAGCAAGAGGAGGAAGAGCAGTGGGGAGGAAGAGCGGGGGATGAAGAGCAGGGGGAGGAAGAGCAGGGGAGGAAGAGCAAGGGGAGGAAGAGCAGGGGGAGGAAGGCAGGGGGAGGAGAGCAGGGGGAGGAAGAGCAGGGGGAGGAAGAGCAGGGGGAGGAAGACAGGGGGAGAAGAGCAGGGGAGAGAAGCAGTAGGAAGAAAAGACAAGCAGGGGGAGGAAGAAGCAGGGAGGAGGAGCAGGGGGAGGAAGAGCAGGGGAGGAAGAGCAGGGGAGGAAAGCAGGGGGGAGAGAGCAGGGGGAGGAAGAGCAGGGGAGGAAGAGCAGGGGGAGGAAGAGCAGGGGAGGAAGAGCAGGGGGAGGAAGAGCAGGGGGAGGAAGAGCAGGGGTAGGAAGAGCAGGGGGAGGAAGAGCAGGGGAGGAAGAGCAGAGGAGGAAAAGCAGGGGAAGAAGAAAGCAGGGGGAGGAAGAGCAGGGGGAGAAGAGCACAAGGGGGAGGAGAGCAGGGGGAGGAAAGACAGGGGGAGGAAGAAGCATGGGAGGAAGAGCAGGGGAGGAAGAGCAGGGGAGGAAGAGCAGGGGGAGGGAAGAGCAGGGGGGAGGAAGAGCGGGGGAGGAAGAGCAGGGGGAGGAAGAGCAGGGGAGGAGAGCAGGGGGAGGAGGAGCAGGTGGAGGAAGAGCAGGGGAGGAAGAGCAGGGGGAGGAAGAGCAGGGGAGGAAGAGCAGGGTGGAGGAAGAGCAGGGGGGAGGAAGAGCAGGGGAGAAGAGCAGGGGAGAGGAGCTGTCATGGAGGAAGAGCAGGGGATGAAGAGCAGGGGGAGGAAGAGCAGGGGGAGGAAGCGAGCAGTGGAGGAAAAGCGATGGGGAGGGAAGAGCAGGGGGAGGAAGAGCAGGGGGAGGGAAAGCAGGGGGAGGAAAGAGAATGGGGGGAAAGAGCAGGGGGGAGGAAGAAGCAGCAGGAGCAAGGGGAGGCGGAGAGCAGGGGGAGGAGAGCAGGTAGATAGGAAGAGCAGGTGGAGGAAGACAGGGGGGAGGAAGAGAGCAGGGGGAGGAAGAAGCAGGGGGAGGAAGAGCCAGGGGGAGGAAGAGCAGGGGGAGGAAGAGCAAGTGGAGAAGAGCAGGGGGAGGAAGAGCAGTGGGGAGGAAGACAGGGGGAGGAAGAGCAAGAGGAGGAAGAAGCAGGTGGGAGGAAGAGGCAAGGGGGGGAGGAAGAGCAGGGGGAGGAAGAGGCAGGGGGAGGAAGAGCAGGGGGAGGAAGAGCAGGGGGAGGAAGAGCAAGGGGGCAGGAGGAGCAGGGGGAGGAAAACAGGGAGAGAAGAGCAGTGGGAGGAAGAGCAGGGGGAGAAGAGCAGGGGGAGACAGAGCAGGGGAAAAGAGCAGGGGAGGAAGAGCAGGGGGAGGAAGCAGGGGGGAGGAAGAGCAGGGGGAGGAAGAGCAGAGGGGGAGGAAGAGCAAGAGAGGAAAGAGCAGGGGGAGGAAGAGGCAGTGGTAGGAAGAGCAGGGAGGAAGAGCAAGAGGAGGAAGAGCAGGGGGAGAAGAGCAGGGGGAGAAGAGCAGGGGGGGAGGAAGAGCAGGGGGAGGAAGAGCAGGGGGAGGAAGAGCAGGGGAGGAAGAGCATGGGGAGGAAGAGCTGGGGGAGGAAGAGCAGGGGGAGGAAGAGCAGGGGGAGGAATGAGAAGGGGAGGAAGAGCAAAGGGGGAGGGAAGACAGGGGGAGGAGGAGCAGGGGGAGGAAAGAGCAGGGGGAGGAAGAGCAGGGGAGGAAGAGCAGGGGAGGAAGAGCAGGGGAGAATAGCAGGGGAGGAAGAGCAGGGGGAGGAAAGCAGGGGGAGGAAGAGCAGGGGGAGGAGACAGTGGGAGAAGAGCAACAGGGGGAGGAAGAGCAAGAGGAGGAAGAGCAGGGGAGGAAAGAGCAGGGGAGGAAGAGCAGGGGGATGAAGAGCAATGGGAGGAAGAGCAGGGGGAGGAAGAGCAGGGGGAGGAAGAGCAGGGTGAGGAAGAGTCAGGGGAGGAAGAGCAGGGGGAGGAAAGCAGGGGAGGTAAGAGCAGTGGGGAGGAGAGGCAGTGGGAGGAAGGAGCAGGGTGAGGAAGAGCAAGAGGATGAAGAGCAGGGGCCAGGAAGAGCAGGGGTAGGAAAGAGAGGGGAGGAAGAGCAATGGGAGGAAGAGCAAGGGGGAGGAAGAGCAGGGGGAGGAAGAGCAGGGGGAGGAAGAGCAGGGGAGGAAGAGCAGGGGAGGAAGAGAGCAGGGGGAGGAGACCAGGGGGAGGAAGAGCAGGGGGAGTAAGAGCAGGGGGAGGAAAGAGCAGGGGAGGAAGACAGGGGAGGA
>NC_069451.1:20445948-20463448 GCF_026875155.1 Cherax quadricarinatus | reverse complement strand
AGTGGTTAGTGTGTGTGTGATAGTGCTATTACCTGAGTGGTTAGTGTGTGTGATAGTGCTGTACCTGAGTGGTTAGTTTTGTGCGATGTGCTGGTACTGAGTGGTTAGTGTGTGTGATAGTGCTATTACCTGAGTGGTTAGTGTGTGTGATAGTGCTAGTACCTGAGTGGTTAGTGTGTGTGATAGTGCTGGTACCTGAGTGGTTAGTGTGTGTGATAGTGCTGGTACCTGAGTGGTTAGTGTGTGTGATAGTGCTGGTACCTGAGTGGTTAGTGTGTGTGTGAGTGTTAGTACCTGAGTGGTTATGTGTGTGTGATAGTGCTGGTACTGAGTGGTTAGTGGTGTGATAGTGCTGGTACCTGAGTGGTTAGTGTGTGTGTGAGTGTTAGTACCTGAGTGGTTAGTGTGTGTGTGATAGTGCTATTACCTGAGTGGTTAGTGTGTGTGATAGTGCTATTACCTGAGTGGTTAGTGTGTGTGTGATAGTGCTATTACCTGAGTGGTTAGTGTGTGTGTGATAGTGCTATTACCTGAGTGGTTAGTGTGTGTGATAGTGCTGGTACCTGAGTGGTTAGTGTGTGTGATAGTGCTATTACCTGAGTGGTTAGTGTATGTGTGATAGTGCTAGTACCTGAGTGGTTAGTGTGTGTGATAGTGCTGGTACCTGAGTGGTTAGTGTGTGTGTGATAGTGCTATTACCTGAGTGGTTAGTGTGTGTGTGATAGTGCTATTACCTGAGTGGTTAGTGTGTGTGTGATAGTGCTATTACCTGAGTGGTTAGTGTGTGTGTGAGTGTTAGTACCTGAGTGGTTAGTGTGTGTGTGAGAGTGTTAGTACCTGAGTGGTTAGTGTATGTGTGATAGTGCTATTACCTGAGTGGTTAGGGGTGTGTGTGAGTGTTAGTACCTGAGTGGTTAGTGTGTGTGTGAGAGGTTAGTACCTGAGTGGTTAGTGTTGGGGAGGTGCTAGTACCTGAGTGGTTAGTGTGTGTGATAGTGCTATTACCTGAGTGGTTAGTGTGTGTGATAGTGCTATTACCTGAGTGGTTAGTGATGTGTAGTGAGTGTTAGTACCTGAGTGGTTAGTGTGTGTGTGAGAGTGTTAGTACCTGAGTGGTTAGTGTGTGTGTGAGAGTGCTAGTACCTGAGTGGTTAGTGTGTGTGATAGTGCATTACCTGAGTGGTTAGTGTATGTGTGAGTGTTAGTACCTGAGTGGTTAGTGTGTGTGTGAGAGTGCTAGTACCTGAGTGGTTAGTGTGTGTGATAGTGCTAGTACCTGAGTGGTTAGTTGTGTGATAGTGCTGGCACCTGAGTGGTTAGTGTTTTGTGTAGTGCTTGGCACCTGAGTGGTTAGTGTGTGTGATAGTGCTGGCACCTGAGTGGTTAGTGTGTGTGAGAGTGCTGGCACCTGAGTGGTTAGTGTGTGTGAGAGTGCTGGTACCTGAGTGGTTAGTGTGTGTGATAGTGCTAGTACCTGAGTGGTTAGTGTGTGTGATAGTGCTGGTACCTGAGTGGTTAGTGTGTGTGATAGTGCTATTACCTGAGTGGTTAGTGTGTGTGATAGTGCTGGCACCTGAGTGGTTAGTGTGTGTGATAGTGCTGGTACCTGAGTGGTTAGTGTGTGGGATAGTGCTGGTACCTGAGTGGTTAGTGTGTGTGATAGTGCTGCACCTGAGTGGTTAGTGTGTGTGTAGTGCTTGTACCTGAGTGGTTAGTGTGTGTGTGAGAGTGTTAGTACCTGAGTGGTTAGTGTGTGTGATAGTGCTGGTACCTGAGTGGTTAGTGTGTGTGATAGTGCTGGTACCTGAGCGGTTAGTGTGTGTGATAGTGCTGGTACCTGAGTGGTTAGTGTGTGTGTGAGAGTGTTAGTACCTGAGTGGTTAGTGTGTGTGTGAGAGTGCTAATACCTGAGCGGTTAGTGTGTGTGAGAGTGTTAGTACCTGAGTGGTTAGTGTGTGTGATAGTGCTGGCACCTGAGTGGTTAGTGTGTGTGATAGTGCTGGTACCTGAGTGGTTAGTGTGTGTGTGAGAGTGTTAGTACCTGAGTGGTTAGTGTGTGTGATAGTGCTGGTACCTGAGTGGTTAGTGTGTGTGATAGTGCTGGTACCTGAGCGGTTAGTGTGTGTGATAGTGCTGGTACCTGAGTGGTTAGTGTGTGTGTGAGAGTGTTAGTACCTGAGTGGTTAGTGTGTGTGTGAGAGTGCTAATACCTGAGCGGTTAGTGTGTGTGAGAGTGTTAGTACCTGAGTGGTTAGTGTGTGTGAGAGTGTTAGTACCTGAGTGGTTAGTGTGTGTGATAGTGCTATTACCTGAGTGGTTAGTGTGTGTGTGAGTGTTAGTACCTGAGTGGTTAGTGTGTGTGATAGTGCTAGTACCTGAGTGGTTAGTGTGTGTGATAGTGCTGGCACCTGAGGGGTTAGTGTGTGTGATAGTGCTGGCACCTGAGTGGTTAGTGTGTGTGAGAGTGCTGGCACCTGAGTGGTTAGTGTGTGTGATAGTGCTGGCACCTGAGTGGTTAGTGTGTGTGATAGTGCTGGCACCTGAGTGGTTAGTGTGTGTGATAGTGGTGGCACCTGAGTGGTTAGTGTGTGTGAGAGTGCTGCCACCTGAGTGGTTAGTGTGTGTGATAGTGCTGGCACCTGAGTGGTTAGTGTGTGTGATAGTGCTGGCACCTGAGTGGTTAGTGTGTGTGATAGTGCTGGCACCTGAGTGGTTAGTGTGTGTGAGAGTGCTGGCACCTGAGTGGTTAGTGTGTGTGATAGTGCTGGCACCTGAGTGGTTAGTGTGTGTGATAGTGCTGGTACCTGAGTACTGCTGCTGATGCAAACAACAGCTGCTGAGGTAAACAACAGCTGCTGAGGTAAACAACAGCTGCTGAGGTAAACAACAGCTGCTGAGGTAAACAACAGCTGCTGAGGTTAACAACAGCTGCTGAGGTAAACAACAGCTGCTGAGGTAAACAACAGCTGCTGAGGTAAACAACAGCTGCTGAGGTAAACAACAGCTGCTGAGGTAAACAACAGCTGCTGAGGTAAACAACAGCTGCTGAGGTTAACAACAGCTGCTCCATGTCCTGTCTAAATATCAGACTGTCTAACAGCCAAACTAACTGACTCTCTAACTATCTGATTATCTGACTGTCTATCTGATAATCTGTCTGTTGAAATATCTGATTATGTGACTGTCTATCTGATTATCTGTCTGTCGAAATATCTGATTATCTGACTGTCTAACAATCCGAGTGACTAACTGTTTCACTCTGACTCTGACAACCAAACTATCTGACTGTCATTCTGATTGTCTGGCTGTCTAGCTGAGCGGTCATCTGTCTAACTCTGACTATCTAACTCTCTGACTGTTCAACTCTCTGACTGTCTAGCACTCTGGCTGTCTAACTCTCTGACTGTCTAACTCTTTGATTGTTTAACTCTCTGACTGTCCAACTCTCTGACTGTCTAACTCTCTGACTATCTAACTCTCTGACTGTCTAACTCTGACTGTCTACCTCTCTGACTGTCTAACTCTCTGTCTAACTCCCTGACTGTCTAACTCTCTGACTGTCCAAGTGTCCAGGCTGCAGTAAGTGGAGTAATGGGGCCTCTTAACCAGTCTGCAGGTCTCCCCTGCACCAGAAATCTATAGTCATTAGAATCCTTAATAGCAGACATGAGCTGAGGAACGGTAAGCTGAGGAGCTGTAAGCTGAAGAGCTGTGAGCTGAGAAGCTGTGAGCTGGGAAGCTGTGAGCTGAGGAGCTGTGTGCTGAGGAGCTGTAAGCTGAGGAGTTGTAAGCTGAGGAACTGTAAGCTGAGAAACTGTAAGCTGAGGAGCTGTAAGCTGAGGAGCTGTAAGCTGAGGAGCAGTAAGCTGAGAAACTGTAAGCTGAGGAGCTGTAAGCTGAGGAGCTGTAAGCTGAGGAGCTGTAAGCTGAGGAGCTGTAAGCTGAGGAGCTGTAAGCTGAGAAGCTGTAAGTTGAGAAGCTGTAAGTTGAGAAGCTGTAAGCTGAGGAGTTGAAAGCTGAGGAGCTGTAAGTTGAGAAGCTGTAAGTTGAGAAGTTGTGTGCTGAGGAGCTGTAAACTGAGGAGTTGTAAGCTGAGAAACTGTAAGCTGAGGAGCTGTAAGCTGAGGAGTTGTAAGCTGAGGAGCTGTAAGCTGAGAAGCTGTAAGTTGAGAAGCTGCGTGCTGAGGAGCTGTAAACTGAGGAGTTGTAAGCTGAGAAACTGTAAGCTGAGGAGCTGTAAGCTGAGGAGTTGTAAGCTGAGGAGTTGTAAGCTGAGGAGCTGTAAGCTGAGGAGCTGCAAGCTGAGAAGCTGTAAGTTGAGAAGCTGTAAGCTGAGGAGTTGAAAGCTGAGGAGCTGTGTGAAGACTGAGACATTTATGCAACATATGGGAATCTTTATTGAAGGAACCTTTCACCACACAGTGTCTTCATCAGTCCAATACAAAGCAGAAAGGTGTAACGAGAAAAGTTTGAGGTAATCAGTCCCTCAGCCTGGAGTCGATGTGTTCAGTCCATCTTGTAGAAAGTGCAGCATAGGGCCGTAGACGTGGCTTATATACTGTAGTGAGGTGAGGCGAAGCAGGAGGAGGCGGGGTCATAGCGGTACCATCCACTAGTCGAAGTAGATCTTCGTCCAGAGGTTGGACAAGTGTTGAAGAATTCTTTGTATCAAGATACCATGATGTTGTAGTGTCTGACAGATGAACATGATGCAACATCATGGGATCTTGATACAAAGATATCTGATGAGCTGTGTGCTGAGAAACTGAGGTACCTTCCCCAAAGTGAGGTTCACTTAACAAACTTGGAAAAACCAGTACAAAGTGTAAGCTCGCTTAACGTGATTGTAAAAGGTTCTTAGAGCCACTTAATACTCGCTAGTTCACTTGATCTTGCGTAATGACCACTTAAAACGGCGTAACAATATTATGGCTTACTTGAAATTCTAATTAGCTCACTGTCTTTTTAACCACTTAAAATTACGTAATGTCATCACAGTTCGCTTTAAAATCTCGTCACTTCACTTAAAGTCATCGAAAAACAACTTAAATGTCTTGTAGTTTACTTATTGTAAGTGACACTAACTTTTAAAATTTCTTCCGTTGCTTCTAAACTCCATTTTTTGGGGGGAAAAATGCAAAAAAAATCCATAAAATTTACAAGAAAAAAAACATGGAATTTACACACGAAAGAAAAAAATCCTGACATTTCGGGGTCAATTTTTCTTTTTTTTTCAGAGTTTTAAAAGCATTTGAGAAAATTCCGATTTATTTTCCAGTGGAGGAAAGAACGCGAGTGTATATTGTATCTTCTAAATTAATGTATATTGTCTGTATTGTGTAGATAATATACATCACGAAGGGTGAATTCTGTAGAGTGAATTCTGTAGTGTGAATTCTGTAGAGTGAATTATGTAGTGTGAATTCTGTAGAGTGAATTCTGTAGTGTGAATTCTGTTGAGTGAATTCTGTAGAGTGAATTCTGTAGAGTGAATTCTGTAGTGTGAATTCTGTTGAGTGAATTCTGTAGAGTGAATTCTGTAGAGTGAATTCTGTAGAGTGAATTCTGTAGAGTGAATTCTGTAGAGTGAATTCTGTAGAGTGAATTCTGTAGAGTGAATTCTGTAGAGTGACTTCTGTAGAGTGAATTCTGTAGTGTGAATTCTGTTGAGTGAATTCTGTAGAGTGAATTCGTAAGTGAGATTCGTGAGTAATTCTGTAGAGTGAATTCTGTAGAGTGAATTCTGTAGAGTGAATCTTATGACTTCTGTAGAGTGAATTCTGTAGAGTGAATTCTGTAGAGTGAATTCTGTAGAGTGACTTCTGTAGAGTGAATTCTGTAGAGTGAATTCTGTAGAGTGAATTCTGTAGAGTGACTTCTGTAGAGTGAATTCTGTAGAGTGAATTCTGTAGAGTGAATTCTGTTGAGTGAATTCTGTTGAGTAAATTCTGTAGAGTGAATTCTGTAGAGTGAATTCTGTAGAGTGACTTTTTAGGGGAATTCTGTAGAGGAATTGTAGAGTACTTCTGTAGAGTGAATTTTGTTGATGAATTCTGTAAGGAATTCTGTAGAGTGAATTCTGTAAATGAAATTCTGTAGAGTGAATTTTGTAGATGAATTCTGTAGAAAAGAATTCTGAGATGAATTTGTAGGTGAATTCTGTAGGTGAATTCTTTAGAGTGAATTCTGTAAGTAATTCGTAGATGAAAATTTTGTAGAGTGAATTCTGTAGAGGAATTCGTGAGTGAATTCGTAGAGGTTTTCTAGAATGAATTCTGAAGTGAATTTGTAGAGTGTTCTGTAGAGTGAATTTTGTAGAGTGAATTCTGTAAGGGGAAATTTTCTGTAAGTGAATTCTGTAGGGAATTTCTGTAGAGTAAATTCCTGTAGAGTGAATTCTGTAGAGTGAATTCTGTGATGAATTTGAGAGTGAATTCTTTTAAGTAAATTCTGTAGAATAAATTTGAGAGTGAATTTCTGTAAGTGAATTCGTAATGAATTCTGTAGAAATTCTGTAGAGTGAATTCTTAAGTGAATTCTGTAAGTGAATTCTGAGATTTGAATTTGAAAGGTAAAATTCTGAAAGGTGAACTCTCAATTTTAAATTTTCTACAATTGTATTTCTTGCTTCGTTTGGGTAGTATGTTCTTATTGTGTGTGTGTTGTGTGTGTGTGTGTGTGTGTTGTGTTGTGGTGTGTTTTTGTTTTGGGTGGTAGTGTGTGTGTGTGTGTTGGGTGTGTGTGTGTGTGTTTGTGTGTGTGTATGTGTGTGTGTGTGTTTGTGTGTGTATACTCAATATACACCTCTCAGTTATTTGCGGTGAGATATAACTGGAAGGTTATATTTGCGAATTTATACACACACACACTGAACGGTATATATCTCTTAAGTATATGTATTTGCTTCTAAGCGAATGTTTACTGAGATATATACATTGCTCAGGTATTACGCGTAGATATTCACCTCTCAGTGGATATTGTATATTTTATTTATATATAAATATAATATATTATATATATATATATATATATATAATTATAATATATATATATATATATATTTTATATATTATATATATATATATATATTATATATATATATATTTTATGCAATAAGATCACAGTAAAAGAGGTGATTTCAGAATATGAAAAAACAACCACTCTAAAAGAATAGAGAAATTCCAAGCGCTTTCTTGACTACTCACATTATCAAGGAACTTGAAAGTAAAGCATCCAAGGAAGCTATATAAGGGGTCTGGTCGGCACCTCATATCAGATCCCACAACGGTTTTAAAACACGTGACGCGCGGCGAGCCAACTTGGAAAGGTTTCCCTTTGGCACAACTCACCCCACAAACTTTCTACCCAAGAAATAAGAAATTTTAAAAATTATTTGTCCAGTGTATTATTAAATTCTTCCCAAATTCTATTAATTATAAATGGATCTAATTTATATAAACCAAAGGAAATATTCATATTATTGCCAAACTGTTTTTTATGAAACAAGATTCAATTATATTCCTGTCGACCATGGACTTGCTTGATACTACTTTCTCAACTTTTTGAAAATCAATTGGATGGTTAAAATCTCTTACATGAATAAATAGAGCATTGGAATCTTGTCCAGTTCTAATGCTATATTTATGTTGTTTTAATCTTAGTTCGAGATTTTTACCAGTTTGACCGTAATAAACTTTATCGCAAATTTTACAAGGAATCTTATAGACATATCCATCAGCATTTTGGGGGGAATTCTTTATCAAAAGTTTGTTTACTGTATCGAGATTTTTGAATACAACTTTAATATTAAAAGTCTTAAGAAGAGAAGGCATATCAACCAAGTTTTCATGGTAAGGGAGAACCAACATATTTTTATTTGAATAAGGCTGGTTGTCCCTTTTTGGATTGTAAAAAGTATTTCTGGCAACTTTAAAAGATTTATCAATTACATTTCTTGGGTATTTTAAATCATTACCTATTTCATAAATTTTGGATATTTCCTCATCTATGAACTCAGGACTACAAATTCGTAAAGCTCTCAGAAACATTTACTTCCACTAATCCATCTTTGCCTTACATGTATGGACTAATAAAAACACACAAACCAGGGAATCCAGTCAGACCAATTATTAGCTCCATAGGGTCAGTTTCATATAAATTATCCAAATGGCTTGTTGATATTTTGAGCCCTATTGTTGGCAAAATTTCTAACTTTAATGTTAAAAACAACATAGACTTGGTTGATAAATTAAGCTCCTTGACTGACCTAAATGATTTTAACATGGTTAGTTTTGATGTTACTTCCTTGTTTACGAAAGTTCCTGTTGATGATTTATTAAGTTTCTTATCTGAAGAACTCGTTAACTATGATTTACCATTGCCAGTTCCTACTATCATTAAACTTATTAAACTTTGCATTGTTGATGCAAAATTTGTATTTAATGATAAATTTTACACTCAGAAGTTTGGTATGGCAATGGGAAATCCTCTTTCACCTGTTCTTAGTAACCTATACATGGAATTTTTTGAAACAAGGTTACTTAACACAATCCTCCCTAATAGAGCTAAATGGTTCAGATATGTTGATGATATTTTGTGTCTTATGCCCAAAAATGTAGATATACACCATTTCCTTGGAAAATTAAATAGCTTAGCCCATTCAATAAACTTTACTGTTGAGTTTGAAGAAAATAACTCATTGCCTTTTCTAGATGTTTTAATTATTAAGGGTAATAATGAATTCAAATTTAAAATTTACAGAAAACCTACTAATAACTGTTCCTATGTCCACTATTATTCCTCGCATCAAGATAGAGTCAAACTGTCCTGTTTTCTCATCAATGTTTCTGAGAGCTTTACGAATTTGTAGTCCTGAGTTCATAGATGAGGAAATATCCAAAATTTATGAAATAGGTAATGATTTAAAATACCCAAGAAATGTAATTGATAAATCTTTTAAAGTTGCCAGAAATACTTTTACAATCCAAAAAGGGACAACCAGCCTTATTCAAATAAAAATATGTTGGTTCTCCCTTACCATGAAAACTTGGTTGATATGCCTTCTCTTCTTAAGACTTTTAATATTAAAGTTGTATTCAAAAATCTCGATACAGTAAACAAACTTTTGATAAAGAATTCCCCCCAAAATGCTGATGGATGTGTCTATAAGATTCCTTGTAAAATTTGCGATAAAGTTTATTACGGTCAAACTGGTAAAAATCTCGAACTAAGATTAAAACAACATAAATATAGCATTAGAACTGGACAAGATTCCAATGCTCTATTTATTCATGAAAGAGATTTAACCATCCAATTGATTTTCAAAAAGTTGAGAAAGTAGTATCAAGCAAGTCCATGGTCGACAGGAATATAATTGAATCTTGTTTCATAAAAAGCAGTTTTGACAATAATATGAATATTTCCTTTGGTTTATATAAATTAGATCCATTTATAATTAATAGAATTTGGGAAGAATTTAATAATACACTGGACAAATAATCTTTAAAATTTCTTATTCTTGGGTAGAATAGTTTGTGGGTGAGTTGTGCCAAGGACCTTTCCAAGTTGGCTCGGCGCGCGTCACGTGTGTTTAAACCGTTGTGGGATCTGATAGTGAGGTGCCGACCAGACCCCTTATATAGCTTCCTTGGATGCTTTACTTTCATAGTTCCTTGATAATGTGAGTAGTCACGAAAGCGCTTGGAATTTCTCTATTCTTTCAGAGTGGTTTGTTTTGAATATATATATATATATATATATATATATATATATATATATATATATATATATATATATAATATATATATATAATATAATATATTATATATATATATATATATATATATATATATATATTATATAGATATAAAAATATATATATATATATATATATATTATAAAATATATATGTATATATTTATATATATATGTATATATATATATATATATATATAATATATATATATATATATATATATATATATTATATATATATATATATATATATATATATATATATATATATATGTATATGTATATATATATATATATATATATATATATATATATATATATATATATATATATATATATATATATATATATATATATGTATATGTAATCTCGCACCTCCTCCTAACTTCCAAACTACGAATTCTCTGCATTATATTCACACCACACATTGCCCTCAGACATGACATCTCCACTGCCTCCAGCCCTTCTCCTCGCTGCAACATTCATCACCCATGCTTCACACCCATATAAGAGCGTTGGTAAAACTATACTCTCATACATTCCCCTCTTTGCCTCCAAGGACAAAGTTCTTTGCCTCCACAGACTCATAAGTGCACCACTCACCCTTTTCCCCTCATCAATTCTATGATTCACCTCATCTTTCATAGACCCATCCGCTGACACGTCCACTCCCAAATATCTGAATACATTCACCTCCTCCATACTCTCTCCCTCCAATCTGATATCCAATCTTTCATCACCTAATCTTTTTGTTATCCTCATAACCCTACTCTTTCCTGTATTCACTTTTAATTTTCTTCTTTTGCATACCCTACCAAATTCATCCACCAATCTCTGCAACTTCTCTTCAGAATCTCCCAAGAGCACAGTGTCATCAGCAAAGTGCAACTGTGACAACTCCCACTTTATGTGTGATTCTTTATCTTTTAACTCCAAGACACTCGCATTTACTTCTCTTACAACCCCACCTGTAAATATATTAAACAACCACGGTGACATCACACATCCTTGTCTAAGGCCTACTTTTACTGGGAAATAATTTCCCTCTTTCCTACATACTCTAACTTGAGCCTCACTATCATCGTAAAAACTCTTCACTGCTTTCAGTAACCTACCTCCTACACCATACACCTGCAACTTCTGCCACATTGCCCCCCTATCCACCCTGTCATACGCCTTTTCCAAATCCATAAATGCCACAAAGACCTCTTTAGCCTCATCTAAATACTGTTCACTTATATGTTTCACTGTAAACACCTGGTCCACACACCCCCTACCTTTCCTAAAGCCTCCTTGTTCATCTGCTATCCTATTCTCCGTCTTACTCTTAATTCTTTCAATAATAACTCTACCATACACTTTACCGGGTATACTCAACAGACTTATCCCCCTATAATTTTTTGCACTCTCTTTTGTCCCCTTTGCCTTTATACAAAGGAACTATGCATGCTCTCTGCCAATCCCTAGGTACCTTACCCTCTTCCATACATTTATTAAATAATTGCACCAACCACTCCAAAACTATATCCCCACCTGCTTTTAACATTTCTATCTTTATCCCATCAATCCCGGCTGCCTTACCCCATTTCATTTTACCTACTGCCTCACGAACTTCCCTCACACTCACAACTGGCTCTTCCTCACTCCTACAAGATGTTATTCCTCCTTGCCCTATACAGGAAATCACAGCTTCCCTATCTTCGTCAACATTTAACAATTCCTCAAAATATTCCCTCCATCTTCCCAATACCTCTAACTCTCCATTTAATAACTCTCCTCTCCTATTTTTAACTGACAAATCCATTTGTTCTCTAGGCTTCAAGAGTGTATCAGTCTGTAGTGGAAGGAAGGCGGGGTAGGGGTCGGCCTATGAAAGGTTGGAGGGAGGGGGTAAAGGAGGTTTTGTGTGCGAGGGGCTTGGACTTCCAGCAGGCATGCGTGAGCGTGTTTGATAGGAGTGAATGGAGACAAATGGTTTTTAATACTTGACGTGCTGTTGGAGTGTGAGCAAAGTAACATTTATGAAGGGGTTCAGGGAAACCGGCAGGCCGGACTTGAGTCCTGGAGATGGGAAGTACAGTGCCTGCACTCTGAAGGAGGGGTGTTAATGTTGCAGTTTAAAAACTGTAGTGTAAAGCATCCTTCTGGCAAGACAGTGATGGAGTGAATGATGGTGAAAATTTTTCTTTTTTCGGGCCACCCTTCCTTGGTGGGAATCGGCCAGTGTGATAATATATATATATGTATATATATATATATATATATATATATATATATATATATAATATATATATATTATATATATATATATATATATATATATATATATATATATATAATATATACATATATATACACTTTTCATTGAATACACATAGATATACAACTCGATGTATATACATTGAGAGATATACACCACTAAGAGTATATGTAACCTTGTCTGCGTCGTCATTAATAGTGAGTACAGATTACCTGTGCGTCACTAGTAACACTTTGCTTCACCCATGACGCAAAAATCAACGTCAAACAGACTGTATCCCTAATGGAACTTTATTGACGTGTACGTCTGAACGTATTGACGTGTACGTCTGAACGTATTGATGTGTACGTCTGAACATACTGATGTGTACGTCTGAAGGTATTAATGTGTAAGTCTGAACGTATTGATGTGTACGTCTGAACGTATTGATGTGTACGTCTGAACGTATTGATGTGTACGTCTGAACGAGAAATATTTGCACACGACGCAGTGTTTAAGTCACAGGAAGGTGAGAAGTATTATCCGGGAATATTACTGAACAATACTGCAACGATGACAATATTACTGAGTCGTTCTGTGTAATACTGACCATTGATGTGGGTGGGGGAGGAGCGCTTGATCCGAGGAACTGGAGCTGTTCTACCCTTCATTGCATCGAATCTCATCGCCTCCCAATAATAAAAATTATAATAATAATAATATTAATAGTATAAATAATAGTATTTATAATAATAATATTAATAATAATAATCATGACTTGAACTTTAGAGTAAAATTTTTAAATATCTATCATGAATTTTTAATGTTTTGATATAGACTTGAGCGAGACATTGATCTTTAAGAGAGAGAGAGAGAGAGACAAGAGAATGGTAAGGGAGAACAAGTTAAGGATCCAGCAAGAGTTAGAGTGGGATGACTTAAGGTGTGAGTGAGCTCTGCACTCTGGCTTTAATGGTGTCAGGTTTCCACTGGCCTCGTGCGAGGTTAAAACATTCTTGCGCTGCTTTGCTTGATTCATTCTATCAAATATGCTTAAAAACTTTTCCTTCTCTGAGCAGGTGTTCACTGTGCGACATTAGTAAAGTAGTGTTTGAGCTCTCTCTCTCTCTCTCTCTCTCCTCTCTCTTCTCTCTCTCTCTCTCTCTCTCTCTCTCTCTCTCTCTCTCTCTCTCTCTCTCTCTCTCTCTCTCTCTCTCTCTCTCTCTCTCTCTCCCCTCACTGTCATGTCTCCTCCCCTCGCTAATGGTTCACATTAACTCAGCTTAATCTTCCCCTCTTCTTCGTGTCATGTTTACTTACCATTACTGTTGTGCTTGTCTTCCCTCTTCCCTTCCCTCTTCATTTAAACTCTCCTCACCTCAGAGTTTATCACCCTCTTGCCTGATTCCCATGCATTCCTTCTTCCCCATATCTTCACCTCTCCTCTCTCTCTCTCTCTCTCCTCTCCTCTTTCTCTCTCTCTCTCTCTCCTCTCCTCTCTCTCTCTCTCTCTCTCTCTCTCTCTCTCTCTCTCTCTCTCTCTCTCTCTCCATTCTATATGCAAATGAGGGAGGTGGCTTGGCCTTGCATGATTTGAAGGTGGGTTGTCAGAACGAGAAGCCCGCCCCTCCCTCCCATTACCCACACACCCAACTACCTTAACACCCACAACTATTTGCTTACCACCGCCTACTTAACCACTCCCAAAATTGAAGCTTCCAAAGAGACAGCAATCTAACTCCTCTCTCTCTCTCTCTCTCTCTCTCTCTCTCTCTCTCTCTCTCTCTCTCTCTCTCTCTCTCTCTCTCTCTCTCTCTCTCTCTCTCTCTCTCTCTCTCTCTCTCTCTCTCTCTCTCTCTCTCTCTCTCTCTCTCATCTCTCTCTCTCTTACCTGATATAGTAGATCCCACTACATATGTAATGTCTCTTAGTTTTTTGAATGATTGAGTGCGCTTACCTTGATGTTCATATTTGTATTTCTAGGTTGGTAGACAGTAACTGCCCAGGGAGGTACTACCGTCCTGTGGTAGTAGGTTGGTAGACAGTAACTGCCCAGGGAGGTACTACCGTCCTGTGGTAGTAGGTTGGTAGACAGTAACTGCCCAGGGAGGTACTACCGTCCTGTGGTAGTAGGTTGGTAGACAGTAACTGCCCAGGGAGGTACTACCGTCCTGTGGTAGTAGGTTGGTAGACAGTAACTGCCCAGGGAGGTACTACCGTCCTGTGGTAGTAGGTTGGTAGACAGTAACTGCCCAGGGAGGTACTACCGTCCTGTGGTAGTAGGTTGGTAGACAGTAACTGCCCAGGGAGGTACTGCCATCCTGTGGTAGTAGGTTGGTAGACAGTAACTGCCCAGGGAGGTACTACCGTCCTGTGGTAGTAGGTTGGTAGACAGTAACTGCCCAGGGAGGTACTACCGTCCTGTGGTAGTAGGTTGGTAGACAGTAACTGCCCAGGGAGGTACTACCGTCCTGTGGTAGTAGGTTGGTAGACAGTAACTGCCCAGGGAGGTACTACCGTCCTGTGGTAGTAGGTTGGTAGACAGTAACTGCCCAGGGAGGTACTACCGTCCTGTGGTAGTAGGTTGGTAGACAGTAACTGCCCAGGGAGGTACTACCGTCCTGTGGTAGTAGGTTGGTAGACAATAACTGCCCAGGGAGGTACTACCGTCCTGTGGTAGTAGGTTGGTAGACAGTAACTGCCCAGGGAGGTACTACAGACCTGTGGTAGTAGGTTGGTAGACAGTAACTGCCCAGGGAGGTACTGCCGTCCTGTGGTAGTAGGTTGGTAGACAGTAACTGCCCAGGGAGGTACTACCGTCCTGTGGTAGTAGGTTGGTAGACAGTAACTGCCCAGGGAGGTACTACCGTCCTGTGGTAGTAGGTACGTAGACAGTAACTGCCCAGGGAGGTACTACCGTCCTGTGGTAGTAGGTTGGTAGACAGTAACTGCCCAGGGAGGTACTATCGTCCTGTGGTAGTAGGTTGGTAGACAGTAACTGCCCAGGGAGGTACTACCGTCCTGTGGTAGTAGGTTGGTAGACAGTAACTGCCCAGGGAGGTAATACCGTCCTGTGGTAGTAGGTTGGTAGACAGTAACTGCCCAGGGAGGTACTACCGTCCTGTGGTAGTAGGTTGGTAGACAGTAACTGCCCAGGGAGGTACTACCGTCCTGTGGGTAGTAGGTTGGTAGACAGTAACTGCCCAGGGAGGTACTACCGTCCTGTGGTAGTAGGTTGGTAGACAGTAACTGCCCAGGGAGGTACTATCGTCCTGTGGTAGTAGGTTGGTAGACAGTAACTGCCCAGGGAGGTACTTCCGTCCTGTGGTAGTAGGTTGGTAGACAGTAACTGCCCAGGGAGGTACTACCGTCCTGTGGTAGTAGGTTGGTAGACAGTAACTGCCCAGGGAGGTACTACCGTCCTGTGGTAGTAGATTGGTAGACAGTAACTGCCCAGGGAGGTACTACCGTCCTGTGGTAGTAGGTTGGTAGACAGTAACTGCCCAGGGAGGTACTACCGTCCTGTGGTAGTAGGTTGGTAGACAATAACTGCCCAGGGAGGTACTACCGTCCTGTGGTAGTAGGTTGGTAGACAATAACTGCCCAGGGAGGTACTACCGTCCTGTGGTAGTAGGTTGGTAGACCATAACTGCCCAGGGAGGTACTACCGTCCTGTGGTAGTAGGTTGGTAGACAGTAACTGCCCAGGGAGGTACTACCGTCCTGTGGTAGTAGGTTGGTAGACAATAACTGCCCAGGGAGGTACTACCGTCCTGTGGTAGTAGGTTGGTAGACAGTAACTGCCCAGGGAGGTACTACCGTCCTGTGGTAGTAGGTTGGTAGACAGTAACTGCCCAGGGAGGTACTACCGTCCTGTGGTAGTAGGTTGGTAGACAGTAACTGCCCAGGGAGGTACTACCGTCCTGTGGTAGTAGGTTGGTAGACAATAACTGCCCAGGGAGGTACTACCGTCCTGTGGTAGTAGGTTGGTAGACAATAACTGCCCAGGGAGGTACTACCGTCCTGTAGTAGTAGGTTGGTAGACAATAACTGCCCAGGGAAGTACTTCCGTCCTGTGGTAGTAGGTTGGTAGACAGTAACTGCCCAGGGAGGTACTACCGTCCTGTGGTAGTAGGTTGGTAGACAATAACTGCCCAGGGAGGTACTACCGTCCTGTGGTAGTAGGTTGGTAGACCATAACTGCCCAGGGAGGTACTACCGTCCTGTGGTAGTAGGTTGGTAGACAATAACTGCCCAGGGAGGTACTACCGTCCTGTGGTAGTAGGTTGGTAGACAGTAACTGCCCAGGGAGGTACTACCGTCCTGTGGTAGTAGGTTGGTAGACAGTAACTGCCCAGGGAGGTACTACCGTCCTGTGGTAGTAGGTTGGTAGACAGTAACTGCCCAGGGAGGTACTACCGTCCTGTGGTAGTAGGTTGGTAGACAATAACTGCCCAGGGAGGTACTACCGTCCTGTGGTAGTAGGTTGGTAGACAGTAACTGCCCAGGGAGGTACTACCGTCCTGTGGTAGTAGGTTGGTAGACAATAACTGCCCAGGGAGGTACTACCGTCCTGTGGTAGTAGGTTGGTAGACCATAACTGCCCAGGGAGGTACTACCGTCCTGTGGTAGTAGGTTGGTAGACAATAACTGCCCTGGGAGGTACTTCCGTCCTGTGGTAGTAGGTTGGTAGACCATAACTGCCCAGGGAGGTACTACCGTCCTGTGGTAGTAGGGTGGTAGACAGTAACTGCCCAGGGAGGTACTACCGTTCTTTGGTAGTAGGTTGGTAGACCATAACTGCCCAGGGAGGTACTACCGTCCTGTGGTTGTAGGTTGGTAGACAGTAACTGCCCAGGGAGGTACTACCGTCCTGTGGTAGTAGGTTGGTAGACAGTAACTGCCCAGGGAGGTACTACCGTCCTGTGGTAGTAGGTTGGTAGACAATAACTGCCCAGGGAGGTACTACAGTCCTGTGGTAGTAGGTTGATAGACCATAACTGCCCAGGGAGGTACTACCGTCCTTTGGTAGTAGGTTGGTAGACAGTAACTGCCCAGGGAGGTACTACCGTTCTGTGGTAGTAGGTTGGTAGACCATAACTGCCCAGGGAGGTACTACCGTCCTGTGGTAGTAGGTTGGTAGACAGTAACTGCCCAGGGAGGTACTACCGTCCTGTGGTAGTAGGTTGGTAGACAGTAACTGCCCAGGGAGGTACTACCGTCCTGTGGTAGTAGGTTGGTAGACAGTAACTGCCCAGGGAGGTACTACCGTCCTGTGGTAGTAGGTTGGTAGACAGTAACTGCCCAGGGAGGTAGTACCGTCCTGTGGTAGTAGGTTGGTAGACAATAACTGCCCATTTAGGTACTACCGTCCTGTGGTAGTAGGTTGGTAGACAGTAACTGCCCAGGGAGGTACTACCGTCCTGTGGTAGTAGGTTGGTAGACAGTAACTGCCCAGGGAGGGACTACCGTCCTGTGGTAGTAGGTTGGTAGACAGTAACTGCCCAGG
>NC_069451.1:20355948-20440948 GCF_026875155.1 Cherax quadricarinatus | reverse complement strand
TATCTTCTTTCTTCCTGAACTGTGAACCACTTCCCACTTAAAGTGGCTGCAGCTCTTTAGCTCACTGCTGGTATTCTTTTCCTCACCAGCTACCACCATCTCATACTCACTCCCAAACCCATCTAGGCGAAGCGTCAGCCTCCTATTTTCCTCCTGAAGAAGAAGAACCTCCTTCTTCAACACTTTAACCTGAGATTACAAAACACTACAGCAAGCCACGGTGCTCAGTAACACCCCACGCTAAGTCCCAGACAGATTAAGACAATGACCACACGTGACCTCTGACCGCACGAGACTGCGTCAATTTTGAACCTTGTATGCGTCAACACGCAGTCACATTACGTCCTCATAATCCACCGTCAAGACTGACTAAACCTTCATGTTTAACGAGCATCAGAATGCGTCGGATGATTAATTAATTGGGTTTGAAGTCTGTCGACTGCATGAGAGTTATAAAGACTGCATGACGCCTGTACACCGCCACTCAGTGTTCTTCTAAATAAATAATATAAACTTTGGAGTGAATATATACTGGTATATACACCCTTAGAAGTGTAGATGTATTGCTGATTTTATATACACGACGTCTGTTATACAATCGTGAGTAGTGTAGGGGAACCACGACTCTTCAACGTCTCCCGTCGCACGTAAGGGGAATTACCAACAAGCATTTTAGCTGTCTTCAGTAGGGAACGTGATAGTTTCCTCAAGTCAGTTCCTGATGAACCGGGCACCAACAGTCTGATCGATCAGGCCAGCCACCAGGAAGTCTGGACTTCCGGTATGGTTCATTGACTTTCATATTCTTTATCTTAACCTGTTGGGGTTATCGTTACACAGGAGGGAGGGAGGGGGGGGAGGGAGGGAGGGGGGGAGGGAGGGAGGGGGGGGAGGGAAGAAGAAGCGGAGGATGTGAGACCAGGAGCTAGATAGTGTTTCACTATTACACACACACACACACACACACACACACACACACACACACACACACACACACACACACACACACAAGCACACACGTGCGAGCACGCATAACCACTAAGTAAATATATATGTGAATACATTCGTGTAATAATAACAATATTAATTACGGAATTAACAATAATAATGAGTGTAGCATTGTGTGGTGACAGGTTCAGTGGGTGACAGTCCCAGGGACGCGCCACCTTCCAAGTGTCAGAGCTTCAGGAAGGCTGTCTTCTCTAACACAACCAGGAAGGTCAGTGACGTCTCTCTGTATGATGTCTCTCTTGTATGATGTCTCTCTTGAATGTCTCTTATATGATGTCTCTCTGTATGATGTCTCTCTTATATAATGTCTCTCTTGAATGTCTCTTATATGATGTCTCTCTTATATAATGTCTCTCTTATATGTCTCTTATATATATCTTTGCATTGAGGGAGTTCTTCCTACCTCCTGGGCCAAGAATCTCACTGTGCTTATCCCTAAGCCCCAACAGCCTGATACATTTAGACCGATCTCCTTAACTAGTTGTCTTGGTAAAACTTTTGAAAGAATGATACTTAACAGACTGTACTACAGAATCAGACATCAACTTTCCCCCTGCCTGTATGGGCTCATGAAAGGTAAAAGTGTGCAGAACTGTATTTCCACCTTTCTCACTGCACACACCTCTACTAGTTTTACCACTTTTCTTTATCTAAAATCTGCATTTAATATCGCGAACAGAACCGTTATACTACATGAACTAGCCAAAATGAATATTGGTGGTAGCTTACTCTACTGGAAAATAGGATACCTGTCAAATAGAGTATCCTCTGTCCTCTACCAAGGCTTTAGAAGCGAGTCTAAAGAAATGTCCCTAGGTACACCACAGGGAGGAGTTCATAGTATCCTGCTATTTAATATTCTGATTAATGCTCTTCTCAATGCTCTACCTGCCTCACATAAATATATAGCTATAAGCTATGCTGATGACATCATGATCCATACAACAGGGCATACGTTGCTTGCTACCACCTGCAGCTCATAAGACTGCCATCCCCACGAGCCTCTTTGGGGCGGGACAGATGGCAGACCAGAGGCCTAGCTTCTCCCTACGAGCCCCGTGAGGGCGGGGACTGTGGCTAGGCCTGGGAACAGTTGGTCCCAAAGATGAGGGGGTACTTGCGCCTCCTCCCATGGGAGACTTAGGTCTCGAGACACTCCCCAGATAGGGAGCCAAGGCCGGGTCACCACTACTTTGAAAAGACCCAGGACGGGAGAGTACCGGCGAATAAAAAAAAAAAAAAAAAGGCATAAGAAGATGAGTACCATTCTTAATGAAGCTCAAGCAATTTGTAATCGACTAGGCCTCATAATAATTTCCTCTAAAACAAAGATATTGACAAGTAAACGATATTCCCCACCCATCTGTCTGCAGGGTGAAAACATAGGCTATATCAAAACTAAATAAGAAATGCAAAGATAGGCTAAATGCTCTCAAAGCTGTTGCTGGCTACAACCCCAACTATGGTGCTAGTGTGAGAATCGTGAGAATGATGTACATAGCCTATGTTAGGTCCTTAATTGATTATGCTGCTCCCATGTTGATATTAGCTAGAGAAAGTTCTCTCCGACCCTTGGAGTTAATGCAAAATGAAGCTTTCAGAATTATTCTTGGTTGTCCCAAATGTTCTTAATGTGAGGAAGGAGCTTGGTATTTCTAGTATCAGTGATAGTACTGTTGAGATTAACACTGTACTTGGTATTAGAATGTTAAGAAATGAACCAGACACTGTCAATATGAATCTTTCTAAATCTCTAGAAGTAAATACATTCAATTGTAAACGGTTTATGAAAACGTGCAATTATATTAAGTTATAACCTGCATAAACTGTATCACTGTAGACAACAAGAGTATTTCACCCTCCATGGAAGATGTCTTCATTTAATATCACATACCTACAAGTCCCTCCCAAGAAGCTCATTGCTAGTAATCCCTTCCTTAAATCACTTGTTAAAGCAACTGCTCAAGAAGAAATTTCTGGCCTAGCTGGTAGTAATATACACTGATGGAACTAAACAGGAGTCTTCTGGCAGGGCTGCATCTGCTAGAATAATAAATTTGTTGAGTTAGGAATAAAAATTAACAGCTGGGCATCTACATTGCAAACTGAATTGTTTGCAGTCCTAATGGCGCTAAAGCTAACTTATGACACTGAGCTTGACTCTATCATCATTACTGATTCTATGTGTTACAAAAAACGCGATTCTAATAGCTTAGAGATCTCCAGTGAATACTAGAAAGGACTGCCCTTCTAGCATCCAGCCTGTTACTGGGTTTTCGTAACAATTACTCAGTATCCTTGTCCAATTATCCATTAGAATTCAATATGATTCAATAGTGCTTCAGGATTACAACTGGTAGGCTACTAACTAGAGAAAATAAAATTTAATACATTTATTAAGTTGTCTAGGCGTATATCAAATTAAATTAAATTAATTACAGTAATCAAAATAATAATAATCACTTCTCTCGTATACAGTATTATTGTGCTGAAAGCACATATCACATTTATAATTCTTAAGTACCGTCTGGTACATTAACATTTAATAAGATATTACAAATATGTACAAGTAAGTTTGTGTGTATGTATGTAAGTGCTCTAAGTAGTTCGCTATGTCTCACGACTCGACTAGACTTAAACAAGTGACTGACAAAGTCCTCTCATAAACTAAGTTCTTGACCAACTGGCAATCAGAACAGTCTGCTTGAACAATAAAACGACTGATAAGCCGAACAAAAATATAACAAGCAACTGTGACACAATCAGGATCAAGGAGATAATATAACGACACTAAGTAGGGACCATCTGCAGATCCTCCACAAGTCACAAAACTCCCATACTACTGAATCTAAGTTTAGCATAAGAAAATCCCCGACTGTGATAATACACAGATACCAGTACAAATTAGGTCAGAAGCTACAGCTCAGGACCTGAGTTGCTCAGAGTGTCTATGCGACACACAACCTCAGTACAACGTCGAAAATCACTAAGTCTATACAATGTTCTGTGAACAGAGTTCTACAGAACTAACAAGAATAATGAGACCGACAATCTGTCCAACCACCAAGAGAGTCTAGACCAGACTGAATACTTCAGGCGAGGTGAGGACACCCCCCCCCTCGATCACGTGATAGCTCCGTGGACAGCTGCAGCTCAGAAACAGAAGCCGGCAGTCTAACGAGCAAAGAGCGATAATTATAGTAGTTAGACAATCAAGACTTGAACTGAGCACATAATATGTTACATCCTATCTAACAACATAACTAAGTCAAATAATAATATAAAGCAATATATTTACGATTTAGCTATTATCGCAAACATAAGCAATATAAAATTATATGAAAATATAAATATACATAATAATCATTGCAACCCATTCAGGGGTTGCAACACTATGTCATCACTGAAGGCTCTTGTCTCATATAATGACTCGAACAACATGCTCATTGGAGAAGCCAGGTATAGATACTCAAAAATCCGGGACAAAGGAATTAATGTACAATTGCTATGGATCCCATCACACATTGGATTACTCCTTCATGATAAAGTTGATATGTTAGCCAAGAAGAGTACCCAGAAGGAGAATGTAGAATATAACTTTGGTATATCTGTGTCTAGCATTAGGAATAATATTAGGAGAGAAGTAAATAATGAAAGTGATTGTTATAGGAATGCAATTAGAAGCCTGAGTAGATCTATAACCCACTATGATAACATGAAACGTAGATAAGTATGTTTATGGAGCAACTTGCAATGTGAACACTGACTGATGTTGTAGTGGCCAGGCTTAGTCTTGGTTACAAGTACTGACTGATGTTGTAGTGGCCAGGCTTAGTCTTGGTTACAAGTACTGACTGATGTTGTAGTGGCCAGGCTTAGGCTTGGTTACAAGTACTGACTTGTGTATTTGGCCAGGCTTAGTTGGTTACAGTACTGCTGTGTTGTATGGCAGGCTAGTCTTGGTTACAAGTACTGACTGATGTTGTAGTGGCCAGGCTTAGGCTTGGTTACAAGTACTTCTGACAGTTTGGGAGACACACAAAGATGATCAAACTAAATGCAAATTATGTGGTCAAGCATATGGTCACTGTCTTGAACACTATGTGCTTAATTGTCCACTTATTGAGGAATACAGAGACAGACAGTATGTGACATGTCAAGATACCTTATTAACGAAAATAAGATACCAGATATACTAAGCAAATTTCCTAAATTTGCTTGTAACAGATAAGTGAACTGTAGATATAAATCCAGTTGTACTCCTGCTAACCGTTTTGGGGCCTAGTTCCTGGGACTTTTGTGTATCCATATGCTCTTGCGCTACCGTCCACAGGATGGATATGGGGCGCACTATAAACTAGCCACTTCGGTGGTAAAATTTAATCTCTTGTATGTCTGTCATGTATGATGTTTCTCTTGTATGACATCTCCCCTGTATGATGTCTCCTGTATGACGCCTCCTCTGTATGACGTCTCGCCTGTAAGATGTCTCCCCTGTATAACGTATCCCCTGTATGACGTCTCTCCTGTTTGACGTCTCCTCTGTATGACGTCTCTTGCTATGGACGTTCTCCCTGTATAACCTCTCTTGTATGACGTCTTCCCTGTAAAACGTCTTCCCTGTATGACGTCTCTCCTGTATGATGTCTCCCCTGTATGACGTCTCTCCTGTATGATGTCTCCCCTGTATGACGTCTCTCCTGTATGATGTCCCCCAGTATGACGTCTCTCCTGTATGATATTTCCCCTATATGACGTCTCTCCTGTATGTCTCCCCTGTATGACGTCTCTCCTGTATGATGCCTCCCCTGCATTACGTCTCTCCTGTATGATGTCTACCCTGTATGACGTCTCCCCTGTATGACGTCTCTGTGACATCTGTAAATTCTACGTCAGTTTAGTTTCGATATGTTTTCCCAGTGTAAATACGTTTCTGGGAAATAATTGCAGGATGATGGAGGCAGTAGCGACCCTCCTAGCAGGGTGATGGAGGCAGTAGCGACCCTCCTAGCAGGGTGATGGAGGCAGTAGCGACCCTCCTAGCAGGGTGATGGAGGCAGTAGCGACCCTCCTAGCAGGGTGATGGAGGCAGTAGCGACCCTCCTAGCAGGGTGATGGAGGCAGTAGCGACCCTCCTAGCAGGGTGATGGAGGCAGTAGCGACCCTCCTAGCAGGGTGATGGAGGCAGTAGCGACCCTCCTAGCAGGGTGATGGAGGCAGTAGCGATCCTAATAGCAGGGTGATGGAGGCAGTAGCGACCCTCCTAGCAGGGTGATGGAGGCAGTAGCGACCCTCATAGCAGGGTGATGGAGGCAGTAGCGACCCTCCTAGCAGGGTGATGGAGGCAGAAGCGACCCTCCTAACACGGTGATGGAGGCAGTAGCGACCCACCTAGCAGGGTGATGGAGGCAGTAGCCACCCTCCTAGCAGGGTGATGGAGGCAGTAGCGACCCTCCTAGCAGGGTGATGGAGGCAGTAGCGACCCTCCTAGCAGGGTGATGGAGGCAGTAGCGACCCTCATAGCAGGGTGATGGAGGCAGTAGCGACCCTCCTAGCAGGATGTTGGAGGCAGTAGCGACCCTCCTAGCAGGATAAAGGAGGCAGTAGCGACCCTCCTAGCAGGATGATGGAGGCAGTAGCGACCCCCCTAGCAGGGTGATGGAGGCAGTAGCGACCCTCCCAGCAGGATGATGGAGGCAGTAGCGACCCTCCCAGCAGGGTGATGGAGGCAGTAGCGACCCTCCCAGCAGGGTGATGGAGGCAGTAGCGACCCTCCCAGCAGGATGATGGAGGCAGTAGCGACCCTCCTAGCAGGATGAAGGAGGCAGTAGCGACCCTCCTAGCAGGGTGATGGAGGCAGTAGCGACCCTCCTAGCAGGATGAAGGAGGCAGTAGCGACCCTCCTAGCATGGTGATGGAGGCAGTAGCGACCTTCCTAGCAGGATGGAGGCAGTAGCGACCCTCCTAGCAGGGTGATGAAGGCAGTAGCGACCCTCCTAGCAGGATGAAGGAGGCAGTAGCGACCCTCCTAGCAGGGTAATGCAGTAGCGACCCTCCTAGCAGGATGAAGGAGGCAGTAGTGACCCTCCTAGCAGGGTGATGGAGGCAGTAGCGTCCCTCCTAGCAGGGTGATGGAGGCAGGAGCAACCCTCCCAGCAGGATGATGGAGGCAGTAGCGACCCTCCCAGCAGGGTGATGGAGGCAGTAGCGACCCTCCCAGCAGGGTGATGGAGGCAGTAGCAACCCTCGCAGCAGGGTGATGGAGGCAGTAGCGACCCTCCCAGCAGGGTGATGGAGGCAGTAGCGACCCTCCCAGCAGGGTGATGGAGGCAGTAGCGACCCTCGCAGCAGGGTGATGGAGGCAGTAGCGACCCTCCCAGCAGGGTGATGGAGGCAGTAGCGACCCTCCCAGCAGGGTGATGGAGGCAGTAGCAACCCTCCCAGCAGGGTGATGGAGGCAGTAGCGACCCTCCCAGCAGGGTGATGGAGGCAGTAGCAACCCTCCCAGCAGGGTGATGGAGGCAGGAGCGACCCTCCCAGCAGGGTGATGGAGGCAGTTTACCTGGAGTTTACCTGGAGTTTACCTGGAGAGAGTTCCGGGGGTCAACGCCCCCGCGGCCCGGTCTGTGACCAGGCCTCCTGGTGGATCAGAGCCTGATCAACCAGGCTGTTGCTGCTGGCTGCACGCAAACCAACGTACGAGCCACAGCCCGGCTGATCAGGAACTGACTTTAGGTGCTTGTCCAATGCCAGCTTGAAGACTGCCAGGGGTCTGTTGGTAATCCCCCTTATGTGTGCTGGGAGGCAGTTGAACAGTCTCGGGCCCCTGACACTTATTGTATGGTCTCTTAACGTGCTAGTGACACCCCTGCTTTTCATTGGGGGGATGATGCATCGTCTGCCCAAATCTTTTGCTTTCGTAGTGAGTGATTTTCGTGTGCAAGTTCGGTACTAGTCCCTCTAGGATTTTTCCAGGTGTATATAATCATGTATCTCTCCCTCCTGCGTTCCAGGGAATACAGGTTTAGGAACCTCAAGCGCTCCCAATAATTGAGGTGTTTTATCTCCGTTATGCGCGCCGTGAAAGTTCTCTGTACATTTTCTAGGTCGGCAATTTCACCTGCCTTGAAAGGTGCTGTTAGTGTGCAGCAATATTCCAGCCTAGATAGAACAAGTGACTGAAGAGTGTCATCATGGGCTTGGCCTCCCTAGTTTTGAAGGTTCTCATTATCCATCCTGTCATTTTTCTAGCAGATGCGATTGATACAATGTTATGGTCCTTGAATGTGAGATCCTCCGACATGATCACTCCCAGGTCTTTGACGTTGGTGTTTCGCTCTATTTTGTGGCCAGAATTTGTTTTGTACTCTGATGAAGATTTAATTTCCTCATGTTTACCATATCTGAGTAATTGAAATTTCTCATCGTTGAACTTCATATTGTTTTCTGCAGCCCACTGAAAGATTTGGTTGATGTCTGCCTGGAGCTTTGCAGTGTCTGCAATGGAAGACACTTGTCATGCAGATTCGGGTGTCATCTGCAAAGGAAGACACGGTGCTGTGGCTGACATCCTTGTCTATGTCGGATATAAGGATGAGGAACAAGATGGGAGCGAGTACTGTGCCTTGTGGAACAGAGCTTTTCACCGTAGCTGCCTCGGACTTTACTCTGTTGACGACTACTCTCTGTGTTCTGTTAGTGAGGAAATTATAGATCCATCGACCAACTTTTCCTGTTATTCCTTTAGCACGCATTTTGTGCGCTATTACGCCATGGTCACACTTGTCGAAGGCTTTTGCAAAGTCTGTATATATTACATCTGCATTCTTTTTGTCTTCTAGTGCATTTAGGACCTTGTCGTAGTGATCCAATAGTTGAGACAGACAGGAGCGACCTGTTCTAAACCCATGTTGCCCTGGGTTGTGTAACTGATGGGTTTCTAGATGGGTGGTGATCTTGCTTCTTAGGACCCTTTCAAAGATTTTTATGATATGGGATGTTAGTGCTATTGGTCTGTAGTTCTTTGCTGTTGCTTTACTGCCCCCTTTGTGGAGTGGGGCTATGTCTGTTGTTTTTAGTAACTGTGGGACGACCCCGTGTCCATGCTCCCTCTCCATAGGATGGAAAAGGCTCGTGATAGGGGCTTCTTGCAGTTCTTGATGAACACAGAGTTCCATGAGTCTGGCCCTGGGGCAGAGTGCATGGGCATGTCATTTATCGCCTGTTCGAAGTCATTTGGCGTCAGGATAACATCGGATAGGCTTGTGTTAATCAAATTTTGTGGCTCTCATAAAAAATTCATTTTGATCTTCGACTCTCAGTCTGGTTAGCGGCTTGCTAAAAACTGAGTCATATTGGGACTTGAGTAGCTCACTTATTTCCTTGCTGTCATCTGTGTAGGACCCATCTTGTTTAAGTATGGACCCAATACTGGACGTTGTTCTCGATTTTGATTTGGCATAGGAGAAGAAATACTTTGGGTTTCTTTCGATTTCATTTATGGCTTTTAGTTCTTCCCGCTATTCCTGACTCCTAAAGGATTCTTTTAGCTTAAGTTCGATGCTTGCTATTTCTTGACCAGTGTCTCCCTACGCATTTCAGATATATTGACCTCTTTTAGCCGCTCTGTTATTCTTTTCCGTCGCTGTAAAGGGAGCGCCTGTCTCTTTCTATTTTACATCTACTCCTCTTTTTCTTAGAGGAATAAGCCTTGTGCATACATCGAGTGCCACCGAGTTAATCTGTTCTAGGCATAAGTTGGGGTCTGTGTTGCTTAGTATATCTTCCCAGCTTATATCGGTTAGGACTTGGTTTACTTGGTCCCACTTTATGTTTTTGTTATTGAAGTTGAATTTGGTGAATGCTCCCTCGTGACTAATCTCATTATGTCGGTCTGGGGCTCCGCGCATACATGACTGAACCTCAATTATGTTGTGATCTGAGTATATTGTTTTTGATATGGTGACATTTCTTATCAGATCATCATTCTTAGTGAAGATGAGGTCTAGTGTATTCTCCAGTCTAGTAGGCTCTATTATTTGCTGGTTTAAATTGAATTTTGTGCAGAGATTTAAAAGCTCGCGTGAGTGTGAGTTTTCATCAGAGCTGCCTCCTGGTGTTATTACTGCAACAATATTATTTGCTATATTCCTCCATTTTAGGTGCCTTAAGTTGAAATCCCCCAGGAGCAAGATGTTGGGTGCAGGAGCTGGAAGATTTTCCAGACAGTGGTCAATTTTTAACAGCTGTTCCTGGAATTGCTGGGATGTTGCATCCGGAGGCTTGTAGACTACCACAATGACTAGGTTTTGGTTCTCGACCTTTACTGCTAAAACTTCCACTACATCATTTGAGGCATTTAGCAGTTCTGTGCAAACAAGTGACTCTGCAATGTACAGGCCAACCCTCCCCCCTTTTGCCTGTTCACTCTGTCACATCTGTATAGGTTGTAACCTGGGATCCATATTTCGTTGTCCAAGTGATCCTTTATGTGGGTCTCAGTGAAAGCCGCGAACATTGCCTTTGCCTCTGCAAGCAGTCCACGGATGAAAGGTATTTTGTTGTTTGTTGCTGGCTTTAGACCCTGTATATTTGCCAAGAAGAATGTTATCGGACTGGTAGTATTGTTGGTACTGGGGGGGGGGATTTTTTTTCCGGCATTAGTATCTGTATCTGTTGGTTTGGAGTGGAGGCCATTGACTGTGGTTCCACTCCAGGAATGACTGGATTTGGTGTACGATTTCTGCCATTTCCTGCCAGTTTTTTTTCCTTCCTGGCACTAAAAAACCTCTCCCTCTTGATTTGGCTGTGGCTACCCAGGTTTTCCCATGGCCTAATGTTTTTTTATCTTTTGTCCCCTTTAGATGGTATGCCTGGCAATTTAAGTTATAGCACGTTTTCCTGTACTGAAGAGGTAAAACAGTTCAGGGTGAAAAAGCTTACAGGAAGGGAGTTTGCATTTTCCTGTTGTCATATGGCATGGCTTTTTTCTAGGGTGGTCATATTGCACGTCCCATTTTTTTTCCCGATTCCCATGCCACAGATACCGAGTGCATGTATGTGCACAGGCTTGGTTTCCGTTTGCCTTGGGTTTCTGTGACTGTATTCCCTGTTGGTGCATGTTCCCTGTCTTACTTCTATCCTCCCTAGCACTAACAATGGAGCTCCCACCAGTTGTTTTTGGAAAATATATCCTCACTATTGCTAGTGGAGTCCTCTTGTTTGCTTTTTTCCTGCGGTATTTTCTAGTTTGCAATATTGGTTTTATCTTATCTTTGACAAACTTTATTTCCCTACTATGGCTCCTGTCCCTATGAGGTCATTTATATGTATTCCTTCCTGCGTATAATTCCCGGAAGCTGGACAAAATTCCAGCTTCACCATTACTGTCTCCAGGACAGCATCTCCAGCTTCACCATTACTGTCTCCCAGGACAGTATCTCCAGCTTCACCATTACTGTCCCCCGGACAGCCCCTCCAGCTTCACCATTACTGTCCCCAGGAAGCACTCCACTTACCTTTACGTCCCCCAGGAAAACCCCGCTTCACCATTACTGTCTCCCAGGACAGCACTATCAGCCCCACATTTACTGACTACCAGGACATCATCTCCAGCCTTACAGTTTCTGCTACATGGCCAGTATAAAGGGGGCAGTACCATTCAGCCCAGACTTTTTATTTTCCCCACTGTTGTAGAAAGCTTCCAGGTTTTCTATAAAAAGCAGCTTTGATTTTGACCTCTTTTAATACCCTTGTGATTTTAGTCCACAGTTATCTCATTTGGGCTACCCAAAAAACACTTCCCTTTTTAATACGCTTGTAGCTAGTTCTTGGATATTGCACAAGGGGCGTGACACCAATTTCCACAAAATGACAATTTATGTTTGTGGAAGCCCGTTTGTTTGACTGACCACAGACTACACACAGCTTCATAATGATTTGAATGGTTGATTTACTGCAATTCTACTAGGAACCTCTTGAATATTCTATTAATAACCTCCTTAAATGAAGCTCTAGCTATTTGTATTTCTGTTTCTAACTGTTTTTGTATATTGGACAGCTTACCGTGCACGTTCCTGGTATATATTTAATGTTTGTGTTTATAAGGGCGCCTACAACCCCATCCGTTTACAGTCTGCTTTATTGTCCAACGAAACCGTTTGAAACCAGTCAAGGGTTCGGACCAGTCAAGGGTTCGGACCAGTCGATCCCTCCCAGCAGGGTGATGGAGGCAGTAGCGACCCTCCCAGCAGGGTGATGGAGGCAGTAGCGACCCTCCCAGCAGGGTGATGGAGGCGGGAGCGGACCCTCCCAGCAGGGTGATGGAGGCAGTAGCGACCCTCCCAGCAGGGTGATGGAGGCAGTAGCGACCCTCCCAGCAGGGTGATGGAGGCAGGAGCGACCCTCCCAGCAGGGTGATGGAGGCAGTAGCGACCCTCCCAGCAGGGTGATGGAGGCAGTAGCGACCCTCCCAGCAGGGTGATGGAGGCAGTAGCGACCCTCCCAGCAGGGTGGTTGAGACAAGTCTTGTTTACTGGCTGAGTTTTTCACTTACTGTTTGGAAGACTTACAGTGAGACAGTGTTCGTGGCCGCCTTCAGGTGGCAGCTGGAACACATCCAGGGAACATTTGACCACGAAGATTAAAATCCATATGCGCAGTTCGGGATGTTTAATGATGGAACGTTTCGCCCCGAGTGGGGACTGAAGAAACCACTCTTTACGAAACATCTCATTAAATGTCTTAAATTCTGCACATGTACTGTCGCCCTAAAATTCATTGTACTGACTACTACCATCGCCTCCACTGCACTATGTGGAGACTAGTATTTTTTCAATGTTGCAGGCGGTGCAACATCCCCCTCCCCAGTGAAAAGCAGGGTACACTTAGAGACAACACAATAAGTGTCAAGGGCCCAAGACTGTTCATCCGCCTCCCAGCATACATAATAGGGATTGCCATTAGTCCCCTGGCTGTCTTCAAGGAGCTGAACAGGTACCTAAAGTCGGTACCTGACCAGCCAGGCTGTGTTTCGTATGTCGGTTTGAGTGCGGCTAACAGTAACAACTTGGTTGAGCATGCCCTGATCCACCGCGAGGCCTGGTCACGGACCTGACCCCAGGGGCACTGATCCCCGGAATATC
This sequence comes from Cherax quadricarinatus, assembly GCF_026875155.1. Classification (NCBI taxonomy): domain Eukaryota; kingdom Metazoa; phylum Arthropoda; class Malacostraca; order Decapoda; family Parastacidae; genus Cherax; species Cherax quadricarinatus. The sequence continues at coordinate 20,427,794 of NC_069451.1, read as the reverse complement.
GTCCAAGTGTCTTATCCGTATACATAGAGAAAATCGACACTGCTTCAAGATATACATATACCTCGTAAGTAACCTATATATCTCGCTCACATAAAACTATGTGATTTGATAATCACATAGTCCCATAGTCAAGTGTTTTACAAGCCCATCACAACATATTTACGAAAACGTAATCATGTGACTTGCCAAAACAACATGACCAGGATTTTTGCAAAATAACAACGACAGTGATACGAGTTACGAACAAGTGGAAGGCGACAGTCAAACTTCACCCAGCTGTTGCCCACTGTATGTAAGTTTTATTTACGCCCCATGCATAATACGAAGCTTTTACGACGGCCTTATACTGTAAATTATGTTGAATCTAAGCGAGTAAATCAAAGTAATCTCCAACACTGAGTTGTTTTCAAGGCGCTGTACTGAACCTCCCACTATACACAACACTGTCCACTGATTTACACTGACACGTGTACTGACAACAATACTGACAATCTGAGTTATGTGGTAGACTGAGTTATGTGGTAGACTGAGTTATGTGGTAGACTAAGTTATGTGGTAGACTGAGTTATGTGGTAGACTAAGTTATGTGGTAGACTGAGTTATGTGAGAGACTGAGTTATGTGGTAGACTAAGTTATGTGGTGGACTGAGTTATGTGGTAGACTAAGTTATGTGGTAGACTGAGTTATGTGGTAGACTGAGTTATGTGGTAGACTGAGTTATGTGGTAAACTGAGTTATGTGGTAGACTGAGTTATGTGGTAGACTAAGTTATGTGGTAGACTGAGTTATGTGGTAGACTGAGTTATGTGGTAGACTAAGTTATGTGGTAGACTGAGTTATGTGGTAGACTGAGTTATGTGGTAGACTAAGTTATGTGGTAGACTGAGTTATGTGGTAGACTATAGTTATGTGGTAGACTAAGTTATGTGGTAGACTGAGTTTATGTGGTAGACTAAGTTATGTGGTAGACTGAGTTATGTGGTAGACTAAGTTATGTGGTAGACTGAGTTATGTGGTAGACTGAGTTATGTGGTAGACTAAGTTATGTAGTAGACTGAGTTATGTGGTAGACTGAGTTATGTGGTAGACTGAGTTATGTGGTAGACTGAGTTATGTGGTAGACTAAGTTATGTGGTAGACTGAGTTATGTGGTAGACTGAGTTATGTGGTAGACTGAGTTATGTGGTAGACTAAGTTATGTAGTAGACTGAGTTATGTGGTAGACTGAGTTATGTGGTAGACTAAGTTATGTGGTAGACTGAGTTATGTGGTAGACTGAGTTATGTGGTAGACTGAGTTATGTGGTGGACTGAGTTATGTGGTAGACTGAGTTATGTGGTGGACTGAGTTATGTGGTAGACTGAGTTATGTGGTAGACTGAGTTATGTGGTAGACTAAGTTATGTGGTAGACTGAGTTATGTGGTAGACTAAGTTATGTGGTAGACTGAGTTATGTGGTAGACTGAGTTATGTGATAGACTGAGTTATGTGGTAGACTGAGTTATGTGGTAGACTGAGTTATGTGGTAGACTGAGTTATGTGGTAGACTGAGTTATGTGGTAGACTGAGTTATGTGATAGACTGAGTTATGTGGTAGACTGAGTTATTGTGGTAGACTGAGTTATGTGGTAGACTGAGTTATGTGGTAGACTGAGTTATGTGGTAGACTAAGTTATGTGGTAGACTGAGTTATGTGGTAGACTGAGTTATGTGATAGACTGAGTTATGTGGTAGACTGAGTTATGTGGTAGACTGAGTTATGTGGTAGACTGAGTTATGTGGTAGACTGAGTTATGTGGTAGACTGAGTTATGTGGTAGACTGAGTTATGTGGTGGACTGAGTTATGTGGTAGACTAAGTTATGTGGTAGACTGAGTTATGTGGTAGACTGAGTTATGTGGTAGACTGAGTTATGTGGTAGACTGAGTTATGTGGTAGACGAGTTATGTGGTAGACTGAGTTATGTGGTAGACTGAGTTATGTGGTAGACTGAGTTATGTGGTAGACTGAGTTATGTGGTAGACTGAGTTATGTGATAGACTGAGTTATGTGGTAGACTGAGTTATGTGGTAGACTGAGTTATGTGGTAGACTGAGTTATGTGGTAGACTGAGTTATGTGGTAGGTTTGATCCTGGACAGCGACGTCCTGTGAACATATTAACCACGGGGTGGCAACATCATGTTGCTGCACTTACTGGAAGGTCAGAGGTCCGTGACACCTGGTTACTACGACCACACCACACCTTGTTACTGCGAACACACCACACCTGCTTACTACGACCACACCACACCTGGTCACTACGACCACACCACACCTGGTCACTACGACCACACCTGGTCACTACGACCACACCACATCTTGTCACTACGACCACACCACATCTGTTCACTACGACCACACCACACCTGGTCACTACGACCACACCACATATGGTCACTACGACCACACCACACCTGGTCACTACGACCACACCACATCTGGTCGCTACGACCACACCACATCTGGTCGCTACGACCACACCACACCTGGTCACTGCGTCCACACATCACCTCGTCACTATGACCACACCAGGTGTTTCTCCTGACCACATTAACGTTTCACCTGTTCTCCAGATGACTTCCACACACATCACCTTTACACCCATTAACCAGCCACCACTTACCCCTGCCCCTAACCAGCCACCACTTACCCCTGCCCCTAACCAGCCACCACTTACCCCTGCCCCTAACCAGCCACCACTTACCCCTGCCCCTAACCAGCCACCACTTACTCCTGCCCCTAACCAGCCACCACTTACCCCTGCCCCTAACCAGCCACCACTTACCCTGCCCCTAACCAGCCACCACTTACCCCTGCCCCTAACCAGCCACCACTTACCCCTGCCCTAACCACACACACTTACCCCTGCCCCTAACCAGCCACCACTTACCCCTGCCCCTAACCAGCCATCCACTTACCCCTGCCCCTAACCAGCCACCACTTACCCTTCCCTAACCAGCCACCACTCACCCCTGCCCCTAACAAAACCCGGGGAAACCTCCAATCCCGGAAAATTCCAGGGGGCCAAAAAAAAATTTGTTCCCTTAAATTTCCGGGCCTCCCCCTTTTTTTAAAATACGCAAACCCAACCTTTTTTTTGGGGGAAACCCAAAAAATGCTTACTAACCCCCCCAAGGGCCCTAGAAACCCCACAGGGGCCCTAAATTAGGAAAACAGGGCCCAAGCCCCCCAAAGGTAAGAAAACCATTCGGGGGCATAGAAACCCACCGGGGATAGAAAACCAATTGGTATAGGAAACCCCAACCCGGGGGCAAAAGGGAAAAAATCGGTGGCTAAGGAAAAAAAAAATCGTGGCTGGGAAAAACATGGTACTGGCCCCCAAAACATCGTCCTATGGAAACCCCGGGGGCTCCCCCCATTAAAGCAAACCTGCTGGGAGATTTAAAAACATTTTTCCCCAATTAAACCCCCCACCACTTAGGTAAACCCCCCAAATTCCCCCCCTAAAGGGAACTTCCCCGGGGTAAAAACCCCCATTCCCCCCCAAACCGGGGGGAAACAAACCCCCCTTTCCCTTAAAACCCCCATTCCCCCCCCTAAAGGGGGAAACCATTTACCCCGGGGAAAAACCCCCAAACCCTTCCCCGGGGGTAAAGACCATTCAAACCCGGGGTAAAGAAACCACTTCCCGGGGGTTAAAGGGGAAAAACTTGGTTTTTGGGGAAAAGCCAAACTTTCCCCCCTGAAAGGGAAACACCCCGTCTTTAAAAACCACCCATAGGGGGGTAAAAACCAGGGGAAAAACCTCCCAATGGAAAATTCCCGGGGAGAAAAGCCACCCCGGGTTTTTTTCTAAAAAATCTCAGGAAAACCCTGGCCTTTTGGGGGGACAAGGGTTAAGAACAATTTCCCCTGGGGGGAAGGAAAGACGGGCGTGGCTGGGGGGGAAAAAACAGCCCGGGCTGTTTAGGAAGAAAAATCGGGCTAAAGGTGGGAAAGAAGTCGGGGGCGGGAGGTAGGAAGACGGGTCGGGGCTGGGGGTAGGAAAAAAGTCGTGGCGGGAGGAAAGGAAGACGGCCCCGGGGCTGGGAGGTAAAAGACAGTCTTTGGCGGGGATGGGAAAAAAAAAGGTCTTCTGGGAGTGGGAAGACGGGTTTCTTGCTGGGATTAGAAGACGGGTTCGGGGGCGGGAGGAGGAAGCCCGCTGCGGGGAGGTGGAAGACAAATCGTGGCGGGGAGATGAAGACTTCGGGCTGGAGGTAGGAAACATCGGGCCGGGGATGGGAAGACAAACCCGTGGCGGGGGGTAGAAACAGCGGGGCTGGGAGTTGGGAAGGGTCGGGGCGGGAGGTGGGAAAAAAACCCGTGCGGAGTGGGAAAAGAAAAATCGGGGCGGGAAATAGGAAGACATTTCCCGTGGTTTGGGAGGTGGAAAAACAGCCGTGGCTGGGGGGTAGAGACAAATCGTGGCGGGGAGATAGGAAGACAGTCGTGGCGGGGAGGTAAAAAACACCCCGGGCCGGGGAAGGTAGGAAAAAACAAATCCGTGCGGGGAAAAAAGGGGTTTTTGGGGGAAACGGTCGTGGTGGGGGTAGAAAAACGGGCCCGGGGCGGGGAGGAAAAGGGAAAAGCCGGGGCGTGGCTGGGGGTGGGAAAAGAAAAAACGTGGCTGGGAGATGGGAAAAAACAGTCGTCGGGGAGGTAGGAAACAGTCGTGGCTGGAAAAGAAGAAAAATCGTGGCGGGGAAAAGGTAGGAAGAAAAAGCCCGTGGCTGGGGTAGGAAACAGTCGTGGCTGGGGGGTGGGAAAGACGGGTAACGGGGCCGGGGAGGGGGAAACAGGTGGCGGGGAAGGTGGGAAGACAAATCGGGCGGGGGTTGGGAAACCCCGTGGGGGGAGAGGAAGACAGTCTTTGGCGGGGAGGTGGAAGACCCCCGGGGCGGGGGGTAGGAAGAAAGTCGTGGTGGGGGGTGGGAAGACTTTTCGTGGCTGGGGGGGAGAAACGGGTCGGGGCGGGGGTAGGAAAAACATTCGTGCTGGGAAAGGTGGGAAAAAAATCGTGGCGGGGAGTTAGGAAAACTCCGTGGCTGGATTAGGAAGACAAATCGGGTTGGGGGGTGGGAAACATCGTGGCTGGGAGGAAGGAAGACGTCTTGGCGGGGGGGAAAGGAAGAAAAACCCGTGGCTGGGGGGGTAGGAAGACGGGTCGGGGCCCGGGAGGTAGGAAAACGGGTCGGGCTGGGGGGTGGGAAAAACGGGTCGGGTTTGGGGGGTAGGAAGAAAAATCGTGGTTTGGGGGGTAGGAAAGAAAAACCCGGGGGTTTGGGGGGGTAGGAAAAACAGTCGTGGCGGGGGAGTAGGAAGAAAAATCGGGGCGGGGAAAATAGAAAAAAATCTGGGGGGATTTGGGAAGCCCAGTGGGTGCTGGGAGGTAAAAGGAAAACGGGGTTTTCTTTGGCTGGGAGGTGGGAAACAGTCGGCGGGGAGTAGGAAGAAAAATCGGGGGTTTGGGAGAAAAGACCCCGTGCGGGAAGAAACATCGTGGCGGGGAGGTGGGGGAAAAAAAATCGTGGCTGGGATTAGGAAAACGTCTGGGGAGTAGGAAGACTCGGCTGGGGGGTAGGAAGAAAAATCGTGGCTGGGGGGTGGGAAGACATCGTGGCTGGGGGAGGAAGACAGTCGTGCTGGGGGGTAGGAAGAAAAATTCCGGCGGGGGGTCAAAGACAGTCGTGGGGGGAGGTAGAAGAAAAATCGGGGCCTGGAAATTGGAAAGACAGTCGTGGCGGGAGGTAGGAAGAAAAATCGGGGCTGGGGGGGAAGAAAAACGGGTTCTGGCGGGGAGTGGGAAAGCCCAAAGTCGTGGCTGGAGGTAGGAAGCCCTCTTTGCGGGAGGTGGGAAAAAAATCTGGTGGGGGGTTGGGAGACAGTCGGGGCTGGGGGGGAGGAAAAACAGTCGTGGGCTGGGGGTGGGAAAAACCCCCGGTGGATGAAGCTGGGTTAGGAAAGAAAAGGTCTGCGGGGAAAGGTGGGAAAAAAATCTGGCTGGGAGGTGGGAAGAAAAGCCCGTGGCTGGGAGGTAGGAAAGACATCTGGCGGGGAGGTGGGAAAAGACAGTCGTGGCTGGGAGGTAGGAAAAAAATCGGGGCGGGGAAAAAAAGGAAGACAGCCGTGGGGGGGAAAGGGGGAAGACAGTCGGGGCTGGGGGTGGGAAAGGGAAAAAACCGGGGGCTGGGGGGTAGGAAGACAGCCCGGGCTGGGAGGTGGAAGACGGTCGTGGCTGGGGGGTAGAAAACCCGTCGGGGCCCTTGGGGGGTGGGGAAGAAAAATCGGGCGGGGAAAATTGGGAAACAGTCGGGCGGGAGGAAAGGAAACAGTCGTGAGGGGAGGTGGGAAGAAAAAATCGTGGCTGGGGGGTGGGGAAGACAGTCGTGGCTGGGGGGTTTGGGAAAAACCCCGTGTGGCTGGAGGTAGGAAGAAAAATCGGGGCCTGGGAGTAGGAAGAAAATTCGGGGGGGGGAGTGGGAAGACAGCCCGGGCGGGGAGTAGGAAGCCCGGGCCCGGGCTGGGGGGTAGAAGACGGGTCGGGGCGGGGGGGTAGAAGAAAAACGGGGGCTGGGGGGAAAAGAAACAGCCCGTGGCTGGGGTGGGAAGAAAAAAGGGTGGCTGGGAGATAGGAAGACAGTCGTGGCGGGGGGTTTAGGAAGCCCAGTCGGGGCTGGGAGAGGAAACAGTCGGGGCGGGGAGGTAGGAAGACAGTCGTGGGTTTGGGAGGTAGGAAACAGTCGTGGCGGGGGAGGTAGAAACGGGCGTGGCTGGGAGGTGGGAAAAGACATCTTTGGGGGGGAGGTGGGAAGAAGTCGTGGCGGGAGGTGGGAAGAAAAATCGGGCGGGGGAAGGTAGGAAAAACAGTCGTGGTTTGGGGGTGGGGAAAGACAGCCCGGGGCCCTGGGAGGGGGAAAAGTCGGGGGCTGGGGAAAAAGAAAAATCGTGGCTGGGAGTGGGAAGACAGTCGTGGCTGGGGGGTAGGAAGACAGCGGGCTGGGGGGAAAGAAGAAAAATTCGTGGCGGGGAGGTAAAAAACAGTCGGGGCTGGGAAAGGAAAAACCCAGCCCTGGCTGGGAGGTAGGAAGACAGTCGTGGCTGGGGAAAGGAAGACAGCCCGGGGGCTGGGGGGTGGGAAGCCATTTCCGGGTAAAAAAGGAAAAAAACCGGATAAAAGAAAAATTGTGGGGGGAAATAAGACATTTGTTTTTGGGGGTTAAAATCTCCCGGGGGGTTTAGGGACCCCTGGGGGGAATAGAAAAAAACCCGGGAGTTAGGAAACCCCCATTTCAAAAAGGAAAATCTCTTTCCTCTTTTTAAAGGTAAAAAATTTTCATTTCGGGGTTTTTAAAAAAGGGTTCCTTGTTTTATTTGGGAAAATCTTTTGGGAAAAAAGGGAACCCCGTTGGTGGGATTTTTAGGGGGCACCCTTTGGGGCCTGGGGGTAGTAAACACGGGCGGGATGGGAAACTCGGGCTTTTTTTAGGGAACTTCTTTGGGGGGTTAGAAAATTTCTTCAGGAAAGAAAACCGTCCGGAAATTTACAGTTGGCTGGGGGGAAAGGTCTTTTGGGGGGTTTTTAAAACAAGTCTTTTTGGGGAAATTAAAGAAAACCCGTTCTATTGGGAAGCGGTCCGGGATAAAAGCCCAACGGGGCCAAAAAACTCGGGGCTAGGTGGAAACATTTTGGGGGGGAGGTAAAACATCGGGGGGGTTAAGAAGAATGGGTGAAAAAGAAAATTTAGGTAAAACATTCCCTAGGGGGGCCTTTCCCGGGGGGAAAAGACTATTGATTAAAGCAACCGGGCAAAAAATTTGTTAAATAAATTTTAGTCTGTTCCTTTCTAAACCATTTTCTTGTTTTTGGCGGAAAAAAAAAACACGGGTTCGAAACTTTCCCCCTTTTTTTAAAAAGGGCCCAAAAGTCTTTTTCCTTAAAAGGTCAGAAAACTTTCCCGCCATTTTTAAAAAAGGCTTAAATTTATTTTTCTTTTTTTGCCTTCTTCCGGGAATCAGAAATCCCCCTTGGGGCCCATTTTCAAAATTTTTGGCCATGTCAAACCCAGTTTTCTGTTTTGGGGCCAATTTCCTTCATTTCAAAACCTTCGTTTTTTGTTTGGGGAAAAACCTTTGGTGGCCAGCCCGGGGAATTCCTAAAAAGTTTTGTCTTTTTAAATTGTAAAAAGCCCGATTTGATGGTCTTTTAAACATTTGGCCTTTTTGTCGGTCCTGTTTTAACATAACTTTGTCCAATATGTAAAACTTTTCCAAAAATTTCCCATCTTTCCTCCTAAAAGGGTAAGCAAAATTTTTGGGGAAATTGCCCTTTTTGCTTTCCTAAGGCCCTGAACAATTTGACCCCGGGCAAAATTTTACACAAATTTAACCCGCCCGTTTTCCCTTTACAAACCGGGTTTTTCAGAAACGTTTTCCAAAATGGATCCCTGACACAGTTTTTTTAATTAATGCCAACCCCCTGGCCCCTATTAAAGGGAGTAAAAAATCTTTTTCCCAAAAAACACTTTGCCGTAGACCCTTCGTTCGCCTGAAAACCTGGAAGCCAAGACCCCGTTTCCCCTTTTTACAAAAGCCCAGGCAAATCCCTTTTTTGCTTTTTTTAAAACTTCCAAATTAACCTGGTTCAAAATTTACCGGCCCTTTCCAACCTGTTCTAGTCTGAACTTCCCAAAATTCCTTTGGAACAAAGGAAATGATGACCCCACCCCTCCCTGCCCTTCCCTTTAAGGAAGGCCCAATTTCCTAAAAAACCCAAATTGGCCTTTTTGCCCCAAAAGTTCCCTGCAATATTTTAGAAAAAAACCCCCCCAAAATTTCCCGGGGTTTTTTTAAATTTTCCGCTCCAACCGGGTTTTCCCGCCAATGGTCCCAAAAAAGGAAAACCCCCTTTCACGGGGCCCATTTAAAAATTAAAAATTATTTTTTTTTTCCAAATTGTCCGAGGCCATTTTTATGGGGAAAAACCTCCAAACAAAGCCCGCCACCGCCTTTCAAAACCCCCGGGGAAAATTCCCCGGTCCAACCCCCAGGATTTTGTTGAACATTCACCCCCCTTTTTCCTTCAAGGCAAAAATTACTTTACTTTAAAACCCCCCGACTTTTTCCCCCCAATTTCCACCCCCCTTTAAAAACCCCCTTAAGATATGTATTAATCCCCGGCAGGAATTTGGAAAAAATTTTAACCTTTCCAGATGCGTTTTTAACTGTTACTTCCCCCGCCGGGGAAATGTGGAAAAAAATTCCCTTTCAAAACCTTTCCTTCCAAAGGGGCTAGAACTTGTTTAACCCCAACTGAAAACCCCTTTCACCCCCCCTTTTCAAGAAAAAGGCACTTTTATTTCCCCAAACCCCCAGGACTGGGACTTCTTAAACCCGTCCTTCAGATGCAAACTGTACCCCAAACCCCCCGCGTAAATCCTTCAAGCCTTAAAAGGAAAAACGTTTTCCCAAAAGGCTGTTTTTAAGTTTGTTTCCTTCTTTTTTTTCCAACCCCAAGGGCCCATTTCCCCCGGCCTTAAAGGGGATATTTATTAACTTCCCAAACCCCCAACGTGCCACCCCCCCAATAAAAAGGGACGACCCCCCCCCGGGAACGTGCCCAAACCCCCCCAGTAACAACCGACCCCTGGGCTAACCGGGACGGGGGCCACTAGAGCAAAACGGGCCCCAAAAAACCCGGGAAAGGGTTTTTCCCAGGAACAGTGCAAAGGGGCAGTACCCCGGGGTTTAAAAAAGGCCCCCCGAAAGTGCCACAACAATAAAAAAACCCCACGCTCCAAATTAAAAAGGGAAGGCCCGGGGTTAACCCTCCAGAGGCCCCCCCGGGGGCTTCCTTTTTCCGCTCCGGGCAAAAACCGGGGGTACCCCCAACCATTCCAATTAAAAAAAAATTTTAAAAATTTTTGGTTAAAATAAAATTTAAAAACCAAGTTTTGGGACTTTTTTTCCTTTTAAATTTTTCCGCGTTTTGTTTTTTCCGGGGGTTATTTTTCCACAAAAAAAAAAATTAAAAACGGTTTTAAAAATATTTTTTCAGTAAAAACCCAAAAAGGCCGTTTTAGGGAAAACCATTTAAAAATTTTTTAAAACCCCCCTTTGGGTTTTTTTTGGGGTTCCCCCCGGGGTTATTCTAAACGGTTTTTCACAACCTTTCCCTTTTTAGGTTTTCGGGGAACGGTGGACTCCCCGGGGGTACTTTTTAAACCGGGTTTTCCCCGTGGTACTCTCCCGTGAAATAAACCGGGGTACCCCCCGGAATTAAATTACCACCGTGGTACTCTACCGTTACTAAATTTGGTACTAAAAACCTGGTACTCTACCCGGGGTTTATTTAACGTGGTACTCTCCCGTGGTACTCAAACCGGGGTTTACTAACCGTGGTACTCTACCTGGTACTCTCCCCGGGAAATTTCCCCGGGGTATTTAAACCGTGGTACTTTTCCCGGGAAATCAAACCCGTGGAAACCTAACCCGTGGTCCCTCAAAACCGGGAACCTAACCGTGGGTACCCCTACCGGGGTATTTAAACCGTGGAAACTTCTACCGGTATTTAACCGGGGTTTTCTAACCCGTGGTACCAAACCGTTATTTCCCCGTGGAAACCAACCGTGGGTACTCTACCCGGGGTTACTCAACCGGGGAATAACTGGGGGTACTCAAACCCGTGGTACTCTAACCGTGGTCTAAATTTGGGGTACCCTACCGTGGTATTTCAAAACCCGTGGAAACCTAAACCGGGGCCCCCTTTTTTGTGGTACCTACCGGGAAATAAACCCGGTTGGTACTCAAACCCGGGGTCCCCTAACCGGGGTTTTACGGAACGGGGTACTCTACCGTGGAACCTCCCCGTGTTTTAACCGGGGAAAACATCAAACCTTTGTACGGGAACCGGGAACCAAACCGGGGTACCAAACCGTGGTACTGAACCGTGGTACTCTACCCGGGGTACGCAAACCTGGTGCTGAACCGGGGTACCCCTACCGTGGTATTTAAACCGGGGAAACTTACCGGGTACCTCCGTGGTATTTAACCGGGGTACTTTACCGTGGAAACCTTACCTTTGTTTAACCGGGGAAAACTCTCCCCTGGTATTTCTTATCCGGGGTACTAAAAACCTTAACCCGGGGTTTCTCTCCCGGGGTTCCCCCGGGGTACAATGGTAAACCTTTGGTACTCAAACCCTTTAAACCGGGGTATCAATTACTTACCGTGGGTACCAACAAAACCGTGGTACTCTCCCGTGAACTAACCCTTTTACTTACCTTTGAAACCTACCTTTGGTACTCTCCCGTGGTATTTCTCCCGGTACTCTCCCGGGGATCTACCGGGGTACCCCAACTGTGGTACTCTCCCGTGAAACTCTACCTGGTACTAAAACCGGGGCCAAACTCAACCCGGGTCCCTCTCCGGGGCCCCCTTTTAACCGGGACTCACCGGGGTTTATTTCAAACCGTGGAAATTTCTCCCCTGGTACCTACCGTGGTCCCTCTCCCCTGGGACTCTACCGTGGTTAACTCTACCTTTGGGTACTCTCCTTACCTGGGGGAAGGGCTCCTGGTATTTTTGGGGGGTTTACCTTTTAGGGGTTCTCCCGGGGGGGTTAATTTCCAAAACCCGGGGGTTAGGGGTACCTTGGTTAATAAACCGGGGGGCCCCTTTGGTACTCTACCGGGGTACTCCCCGGGGAACTCTAAAACCGTGTTACTGAAAACCAGGGTTACTAAACCCGGTACCAAACCGTTTACTCAAACCCGTTTTACTGAAACCATGGTACCAAAAAACCGGGGTACCTTTCCCGTGGTCCTCTAACCGTGGAAACTCTACCTGGTACTCTACCTTTGGAACTCTACCGTGGAAATTGTACCCTGGCACTGAAACCGTTACGAAACAGTAGCACTGCATTTTTGGCCTTGTAACGGGCCCAATGAAAGGGGCATTTGTACTGGGGAAAACCGCACCCTTCACGGAAACCCGTGACACTGTCCCCCGGGTTTTTTTAAACCCGGGCACTATCCTGCATTGAAACCCGGGCACGTACCCTGATACCCCCACCGGGGTACTGTATTTTTTGGGGCACGTACCATGACCCCCTAAGCACTGGGGTCGTGGCCTGTACCCTGGCACTTACCCTGACACGTACCGTGGCACTGTGTTGGGGGCCTATACCAGGGTACTACTCGGGCACGAACCCGGGCACTGTACCTGGCCCCGTACCTGCCCACTTTAAAAACCCTGGAAACTGTACCCTGACACCGTACCCTGGCACTTTTACTCACACGGGAACCCGCACTGTACCGGGGCGGGGTGCCACGGGGGGGGGGGGTTTGCCAAAACCCAAACTATCCCCTTTTTAAACCTACCAACCACGGAAATATCCAAATTCTCTCCTCTCTCTCTCTCCTCCCTCCCCTTCCTCTCTCTCCCCCCCCTTCTCTCTTCTCTCTTTTTTTTTTTTTTTTTTTTTTTTTTTTTTTTTTTTTTTTTTTTTTACAAAAGGGGGGTTTTGAAAAGGGGTTTTGGATCCCTAGCTTTTTTGACAGCTATTTACAGGTTAAGGATTCCTAACTTTTTTGGCCCCCCTAAGAGCTGTTACCACATCACTCTTTTGAAAGCTTTTTTGTTATGAAAACAATCAAGGGGGAACAGATAATTTTGGAGCCATCGGGGGCCAGTTTTTTCTTTTGATAAACTGACGTTATCTCTTTTGACATAAATTATGCTGTACGAAGGGTTTTTTTCCAAACTCGAGTAAACCGGGGAAAGTTGATCTCAGATGGAGTGATGTTCGGGAGAAGGGTACACCAAGGGGAATTTGCGTTTTTCCTCCCCGTTTTGTGGCATAAAACTTGTTTAAAACCCCCGGGTCCCTCGAAGGGGACCCAAAGTGTGGAAATTTTGACAATTTTGGGCCTTGTACATAAAAAGTAAGGGCCACCCACACCCCTCCTATGTTAAAGGGCTCGCTGAAATGACAGATCTATCCAGGAGGGGGCCCGGGCAGAGATGAACGCCCTTGCCTGTTCTCTACTCTGTCAAGCAGTCGCAGATGAGAGGGGGGGGCGGCAAACCAAAAAAGTGAGCATACTCAAGGTGTGAGCGTACTTGTGCCTCGTACAGGATTTTTTGAAAACCCCTCCCCTGTTAAAACAATGCAAAATAGGGGCGAAGGCTTTTAAGTTTCCCCCGGCTGCCTTTTTGCAAGATTTACAACATGGGTTTTTCATGTTTTGTTTTGGGGGTCAAATTTCACCCCAAGGAAAAAAAAATTCTTCTCCAGGGGGCCAACATCGCCCATTCCTTTCCTTTCAAAGCGGGGCCCGCATTACCAAACATGGTGCCGAGAGACAACATCATTTGGGGTTTTTTTTTTAGGTCAAATGTTTTCTTGCCATCTATTTTCCCCAACTGTTTTACTCTCAGCGGGGAATTTATGTACTTAAGCGCTGGCCCTTTCCTTTTCTTAAAGTGAATGTCAGGTAAAAGTCCCTCCGCTATGCATGTGATTTTTGGGGGTGAGATAAGAAGGTCCCTTGAAAAGACCCTTCCATAAAAGTGGAAACCCAAACACACTTCCTTGTGGAACCTTTTCCCAAAAGGAGCCTTCTGATTTTTTCTCTCTCTCTCCCCCCTCTCCCCTCTCTCCTTTTCCCCCTCCCCCCTCTCTCCTCTCTTCTCTTCTCCCCCTTCTTCTTCTCTCCTCTACTCTCCCCCTCATCTCCTCTCTCTCCTCCCCTCTCTCTCTTCTCTCTCTCTCTCTCTCCCAAACCCCCTCCCCTCTCTCTTTCCCAAACCCTCTAATCTCTCCTCCTCTTCTCTCTCCTCCTCCTTTCTCTCTCCTCTCTCCCCCCTCTCCCTCTCCGGCCTTTCCTCCCCTTCTTCCCCTTTCTTCCCCTTTTCTTCCCCTTTTTTCCTCTTTCCCTCTCTCCCCCCTTTTCCTTCCCCTCCTTCTCCTCCCCTTTTTCTACTCCCTCCCACCTCTCTCTCCTCCTTCTTCTCTTCTTTGTCACCTTCTCGTCTCTCCTCCGTCTTCTTCCAAAAACCTCCTCTTCCCTCCCGCTCCCCTTTTCCCCTTTTCCCCTTTTCCCCCTTTTTCTTCTCCTTTACTTTTTCTCTTTCCTCTCATTTTTTCTCCCTCTCCCAGGGGTTTTTTTTTCCTTCTCTCTCCTCTCTCCCTCCCATTCTAAACCCCTCCAAGTTTTTCTCCCTCCCCTTTCGGTTCTTCACTCTCCGGGTTCCCCTCCTTTTCTTTTTCTTCTCCTTTTCTCTTCTCTCCTCTCTCTTCTCCCCTTTGTCCTCCCCTTCCCCTTCTGCTCCCTCCCTCATTTTTCCCCCTCCTCGCTCCTTTTCTCTTCCTCCCCCTTTCTTCCCCTTTCCCCCACTTCGATCCTTTTTTTCTCTCCTTCTCTCCCTCCCCTTTTTCTCTCCGGTCTCTCCCCTCTCCCCTTCTCATTCCCCCCCCTTTTCCCCCCTCTCCTCTCTCCCCTCCTCTCCTCTCTCCTCCTCTCTCTCTCGTCCCTCTCAAAAACCCCCTCCCCCTTCTCCTTCCCTTTTTTGTCCTCTTTTCCTCTCCCCCTCTCCCGTCCCCCCCTTCTCTTCCTCTCTCTCTCCCTCTCCTCTTCTCAATTTCCCTTCTCCCTCGCCGCTCTTCCCCCTTCCTCTCCCCGCTTCTTCCCCCTCTCTCTTCTCCCCTCGTCGGGGTCTCCCTCCCTTTCGCTTCTCTCTCACTCCCCTCCTCCCTCTCCCCTTTTGCTTCTCTTCCTTCACTCTCTCTCTCTTCTTTTTTTCCCTTTTCTTTTTTTTCCTCTCTTTCTTTTTCTTTTTTTTTTTTCCCCTTTTTTTTTCCCCGGTTTTTGCAAACTGTTTTCCCCCCACTTGCCTTTTCCCTATTCCTTTTCCCCCGGTTCCCCCCTTTTTGCCCCGGGCCCCCAAAGGCCCCTTTTCCTCCCAAACCTTACTTTTGGTTTTAAAACCTTTTTTTTACTTTTGGCCCCAATTCCCCCCAAAAATTTTTCCCTTTTTGATGGGCCCTTTCCCCCCCTTGCTTCTTTTTCCCTTTTTTCTCTTCTCCCCTTTCCCCCCTCTCCCCCTTTCTTTCCCCTTTCCCCTTCCCCCTTTTTTCACTTTTTCTTCTCGTTCTGTTTTCCTTTTCCCTCCCCTCTCCTTTCCCTTTTCCCTCTTCCCCCTCTTTTGGCCTTTTTCCCCTTGGTTTCCAAAACCCCCCCCCTCTTTTTCCTTTTAATTTCCCCCTTTTGCCTTCTCTTCCCTTAAAACCTCCCCTTCCCTCCTATTTTTTCCCCCCTTGCTTGCCTTTTTTTTTTTTTTTTTTTTTTCACAGGGGACCAAAAGGAAAGGGGAAAAGGGAAACAGGTTTGGTTCCAAAAATTTTTCTCTTGAGGGCCCCTTCCTCTTTTTTAAAAAAGGAAAACCCTCGTAGAAAAAAATGGAAGGGGGGGGCCCCTGGGGTTTTTTTTGGCAGGCCAAAAACCAAAAGAAAGGGGTTTTTAAAAGGGGAGCAAAACCCAATGGTTTTGGCCCGGCGTGGAAAAATTGTTTTGCGCCTCAAACCAAGGGGGTTTCTTTGCAAAAAATCCACCCCAACCCCCTTTTTAAGGGGCCGTGAAGAAAAATCTAAAGGTTGGGAAAATAGGCTTCCTGCTCCTTTTCTTTGAGCAGAGAAACAAACCAAAAGGGGGATTCTTCTCCGGTTAAGGGGTAATATTAAGGATCAAAAAATCAATTCCCCCCAAGGGATTTTAAAAAATTTTTCCCGGATTTTACAAACAAAGGAAAAAAGCCCTGAAAGTCCCCATTCAATTTCCTTTTTCTACGCCCCCATTACCCCAAAAAAATTTCCTGAGACGAACATCTTTTGGTTTTTTTTCAAAGGGGCAAATGGGTTTCTTTTGCCAAAACTATTTTTTTTCCCAAAACTGAAAAAACTCTCAGCTGGTTGGGTTTTATGTAGCTTAGAGCAGCTGGCAATTTCTTCTCTTTGGAAAAAATAAATTCAGTGTTTCAACGCTTCCCTATTTTTTGGGGGATTTTTGGGGAAAGAGAAGAAAGGGAAAGGGCGGTTTAAGGGAACATTCCAAAAACAAATGAACCCCCACACTTCCTTGGGAACCCTTGCCCCCCCAAATTTGGGAAAGCCCTTTCCCGAAAAATTTCCCTTCCATTGAACCAAAAACTTTAGGAGAACTCCCCGGGAAAAGGTAATACCCCAGGAGGAAAATAAGCGAGAGCCCAATTTCCCAGTGCTTAAAGTTTTCTAAAAAGGGGCCCCGGGTTCCCCCCCCCCCGTCCAAAGCGCCGCAAAAGTCCAATGCTAACCCCCAAAAAGGGGGAATTGGGGGTTCATCCGTAACTGGTTTCCCCAAATTTAGTGGGGAGGGGTTTTAAAAACAGATCAAAAAACAAAACAGAGTAAAAACCCTTTCCCAAAAACCCTAAAAAACGAATTCAAACCCAAAAAGAGAAAGGTGGTTAAATCCCAAAAAAACCCCTTCCCTTTTTCTTGAGAAAAATTAATTGGGCTCAAAAGGAAACTTCCCGTTTTATTGACAGGGGTGAAAACCCGGGTCTTTTTTGGGTGGGGTTTCCCGCTCCTGCCTTCCTTTTTGGGGGAACCCGGGCCCAAAATTTGCCTCTTTCCCCTGGAGGGGCCTTTTTCAAATGTACAAAGGGAAATGCGAAAAAATGCGAGTTAAGGTGCGCCAGCTTGGTCTGCCCTCTTTTCAACCCAAACCGGGCCCCAAAATTTTTCCCCCCACCCCGGCCCTTTTTTTTTTTGGGTCAAAATTTATTTTAAAAGGGAAAAGCACCTCCTCCCTGCCTTTTTGTCACCACTGACAGTTTTGACACAGTTTTTTGCCAAACTACCAAGGGGGTCCCCTTCTGGGTCGGAAAAATTGGGATTTTTTTGGGAGCAAAAGTGGGTTTAGCAAAGAGGGCCGCCTTTCCTTGGGCTACCCAGTAAGGTGGCCCCACCTGTCGATTTAAAAAGTGGAATAAGCCATCATGCCCGATAAAACCCTTTTTGTCCTTGACCAGGGAAAACCCCCCCGTTTTTGGGAACCTACCCTACCGGGTTTCCCCAAAACTTTCTTTTTTTTCCCCCCCCACACCCCCCCCCTCTTCTTTTCTCTTCTCCCCATCCTCTTCCTCTCCTCATCTCTTCCCCTCTCCTCCCTTTTCGTTCTCTTTCTTTCCTCTTTCTCTCTCTCTCTCTCTCTCTCTCTCCTCCTTTTCCCCTCCCCTCTTTCTCTCCCTCTCAAGCCTCCCCCTTTATCTTCTCCCTACTTACCTCTCAATCTCCCTTTTCCTCCTTTTTTTTTCCTCCTTCCCCTACTCCCCTCTCTTTTGTCCCCCTTCTCTTTCTCTCTCTCCTCTTCCTTCCTTTTTCTTCTCTTCTCCTCTTTTTTCTCTCATTCTCTCCCTACCCATTTTCTCCCCCGTTTTTTCCCCCCCGTCTTCCTCTCTCCCCTTTTCTCTCCATTCTCCCCTCTTCCCCTCTCCTTCCCCTTTAATCCTCTTCCCCTCCCCCTTTCTTTCCCATCCTTCTCCCCTCTCCTTTTCTTTTTTCTCTTTCCCCCTTTTCTCTCCTCCTTTTCCACTTTCATTCCTCCCCTCCTCCCCCTCCTCTTTTTCTACTCTCCTCGTTTCCTCTCTTCACCTCCTTTTCTTCTCCTTTTCTCCCCTTCTTCTCTCTCTCTCTCCTTTACTTTTTCCCTTTCTCTCTCTCCTCTTTACTTCTCCTCCCTCCTCTCCCCTCTTTCTCCCTCTCATCCATTCTTTTTCTTCTCTCCCCTTCTCTCCTCTCTCTCTCTCTCTCTCTTCCTTCTCTCTTCCCCCCTCCCCTCTCTTTCTCTCTCTCCATTCTTAAATTTTTCTCTTCTATTATCTCTTCTCCCCCCCTCTCTCTCCCTCTCCTCTTTTTCTCCTAACCCCTCTCTCCCCTTTCCCCCCCTTTTCCCCCTCTCCCCTTTCCCCCCTTTTTCCCCTTTGTTTTCCCCCATCCTTTTCTCTTTTCTCTTCTCCCCTTTTCTTCCTCTCTTCCCTCTCTCTCCCCATCCCCATTCCCCCAATCCTTTCTCTCCTCTCTTCTCTTCTCTCTCTTTCTCTTCCTTTTCCCCTCCCCTCCCCCTCCTTTCTTCCTCCCTCTTCTCCTTCTCCCCTTTTCCTCTTTCCTTTCTCCTCCTCTTCCCTCTCTCTCTCCTTTCCTTCCCCTTCCCCCTCTTCCCCTCCTCACTTCTTACCTCTTTTCCTCTCTCCTTCCCTTCTCTCTCCTTTTCCCTCCTCCTCCCTCTCCCCCTCTCCTCTCCTCTCTCTTTCCTTACCTCTCTCTTCTCTTCTCTTCCTTTTCCCCCCTCTCTCCCTCTCTCTCTCCCTCTCTCTCCCCTTTTCTTCTCCCCCTTTCTCCCCTCTCCCCCTCCCCTCCTCCCCTCCCCGTCTCTTTTCCTTTTCCCCTCCCCCCCCTCTCTTCTTCCCCTCTCTCTCCTCTCTCTCTCTCTCTCCTCTTCTCTCTCTCTCTCACTTCTCCTTCCCCTTTTCTTCTCCCCTTCCCTTCCTTTTCTCTCCCCCCTCTTATTTTCCCTTCTTCTCTCTCCCTCTTCTCCCCCCTTCCCCCCTCTCTCATTCCCCTCTCTCTCCTCTTCCCCTCTCTCTCTCCCCTTCTCTCTCATCTCCCTCCTCCCTTTTTCTCTCTTCTCTCTCTCTCTCTCTCCTTTTTTCTCTTTCTCTCTTCCCTTTTCTCCCTTTTTTCCTCCCCTCTCTCTCCCTCTCCTCCTCTCTCTCTTCCCTCTCTCCTCTCTTCCCCTCCCCTACCTCTCTCCTCTCTCTCCTTTTTCTCTTCCCCCTCCTCTCTCTCCTCTTTTCTTTTCCCCTTTTCCCCTTTTCCCCCCTTTTCCTTTTTCACTCTCTCTCTCTCTCTCTCTCTCCCCTCCTTTTCTCACCCCCCTCTCTCTTCCTCTCCTCTCTCTCCCTCTTTTCTCTCTCTCTCTTCCCCCCCCTCTCCTCTCCTTCCCCTTTCCTCCTCTCTCTCCCCTTTTCCCCACCCCCTTTTTCTCCTCCCCCCCCTCCCCCCCCCCCTCTTTCCCCCCTCTCTCTCTTTCTCCTCTCCTTCTTTTGCTCTCTCCTCTCTCTCCTCTCCTCTCTTCTCTTCTCCCCTTTCTCCCCTCTCTCTCTCTCTCATCTCCTCCTCTCTTCTCTCCCCTCTTTCCCTCTCTCCCCCTCTTTTTCCTCTTCTCTCTTTCCTCTCCTCCTCCCCTCTCTCTCCTCTCCACTTCCCTCTCTCTCTCCTCCTTTTCAGTTCTTTTTGGTTCATTGTTTATGCCCCTTGGGGGTTTTCCCCTCTCTAAAAAAACCCCCTTCTTCCCTTAAACTTCATCGTTGTCCTCTTTCAATCCTTTTTTTCATCTTGTTTTATTCTTTTAACGGGTTTTTCATGGGTTTTTCCCTGGTAGTTCAAGCCCCTTTTAAAAAAAACCCAAATTGGCGTTTTTTCACCTTTAACGAATTCCTGCGTTGTTCCCTGCGTTTTTTCAATTTCGCTTTTTCCTGCGTTTTTCACTGCGTTTTCACCATTTTCACCCTTTTTCCCCCTTGTTCAATTTCGCTTTTCCTGCGTTTTTCATGCGGTTTTTTCATTTTCCCCCGTTGTTTTCCCCGCGTTTTTTTCAATTTTCGCTTTTTTACTGCTTGTTTTACTGGTGTTCAACGGTTGTTTTACTGCGTTTTTTCAATGCCTTTTCAAATGCGTTTTTCACTGTGTTGTTCATCGGTTTCACTTTCGTTTTTTCCTGGTTTTCAAATGGTTGTTCACTTTTTTGTTCATGGTTTTTTCATGGTTGTTCAAACGCTTTTCACTGGTTGTTCACTGGTTGTTCATGGTTTTTCCCCCCTGGTTGTTACTGGTTGTTCACCGTGGTTTTTTCACTGTGTTGTTCACTGTGTTGTTCCCCTGTGTTGTTCACTGGTTTTTCCTGTGTTTTTTCAATTTCGTTTTTTCCGGGGTTTTTCCCGTGTTTTTTTCACTGTGGGGTTTTACTGTGTTGTTTTGGGTTTCACTGTGGGTTTTTCCTGGGGTTTTTCACTTGGGTTTTTCACCTTGGGGTTTTGTTTTCCCGTTTGTTAATTTGGGTTTTTTCAAGCGTTTTCACTGGTTGTTCAAATGTGTTTTCATGGGTTTTTTCACTGTTTTTCACTGTGTTTTCACTGTGTTTTTCACTGGTTTTCACTGCGTTGTCAAATGGTTGTTCACTGTTTTTAAATGTTTTGTTCACTGGTTTTCACTGGTTTTTTCACTGGTTGTTCAATTGGGTTTTTCACTGTGTTGTTTTACTGTTTGTTCACCGGTTGTTCACCTTGCCTTGTTTTTCACTGGGTTGTTCACTGGGTTTTCACTGTGTTGTTCACTGTGTTGTTCACTGTGTTGTTTCACTGGTGTTGTCACTGCGTTTTTTTCACTGCGTTGTTCACTGTGTTGTTCAAATGTGTTGTTTTTACCGGTTGTTCACGTTTGTTCACTGTTTTGTCACTGGTTTTTTCACTGGTTTTTTCACCCCTTTTTGGTTTTTTTTTCCCTTTTTGTTCACTGTGTTTTCACTGTGTTGGTTTACTTACAATGGGTTGGCCCCTTTCGTTTTCACTTGGGTTGTTTTCCCGTTTGTTCCAAATGCGTTGTTCACTGGTTGTTCACTGGTTTTTTTACTTTTTTGTTCACTGTGTTTTCCCCGTTGTTCACGGTTTTTACTGGTTGTTTTACTTGTTTGGTTTAATGGGTTTTTCACGGTTTTTTTCAAAGCGTTGTTTCCCGGTTTGGTTTACGGTTGTTCAGCGTTGTTCACTGCGTTTGTTCCGTTTTTCACTGTTTTTTTCCGGTTGTTCATTTCGTTTTCATTGGGTTCACGGGGTTTTTTTCACTGTTTTTTTCATTTGTTGTTCACTGGTTTTTTTCAATGGGTTCACTTTTGGGTTTACATTGCGTTGTTCATTTTTGTTCACTGCTTGTTTCCTTGGTTGTTCAAAGGTTGTTTAAATGCGTTTGTTCATGCGTTTTTCATTTTGTTGTTCACTGGTTGTTACTGCGTTGTTTATTGTGTTTTTCAATGTGTTGTTCACTGTGTTGTTCACTGTGTTGTTCACTGCGTTGTTCACTGTGTTGTTCACTGCGTTGTTCATTGTGTTGTTCACTGTGTTGTTCACTGCGTTGTTCACTGCGTTGTTCATTGTGTTGTTCACTGTGTTGTTCACTGCGTTGTTCATTGTGTTGTTCACTGTGTTGTTCACTGCGTTGTTCACTGCGTTGTTCACTGCGTTCATTGTGTTGTTCACTGTGTTGTTCACTGCGTTGTTCATTGTGTTGTTCACTGTGTTGTTCACTGCGGTGTTCACTGTGTTGTTCACTGCGTTGTTCATTGTGTTGTTCACTGTGTTGTTCACTGTGTTGTTCACTTTGTTGTTCACTGCGTTGTTCATCGCGTTGTTCATCGCGTTGTTCACTCCCAGCCACTTCTCTTTCATTGATTTTTGCATATCATGGATGTCTCCCTGCACTCTGTGCACTCTCTCTCTGGCCTGATTGCACCCTGTGCACTCTCTCTCTGGCCTGATTGCACTCTGTGCACTCTCTCTCTCTGGCCTGATTGCACTCTGTGCACTCTCTCTCTGGCCTGATTGCACCCTGTGCACTCTCTCTCTGGCCTGATTGCACTCTGTGCACTCTCTCTCTGGCCTGATTGCACCCTGTGCACTCTCTCTCTTGCCTGATTGCACTCTGTGCACTCCTCTTCTCTGGCCTGATTGCACTCTGTGCACTCTCTCTCTGGCCTGATTGCAAACCCCCGTGCACTCTCTCTCTGGCCTGATTGCACTCTGTGCACTCTCTCTCTGGCCTGATTGCACTCTGTGCACTCTCTCTGGCCTGATTGCACTCTGTGCACTCTCTCTCTGGCCTGATTGCACTCTGTGCACTCTCTCTCTGGCCTGATTGCACTCTGTGCACTCTCTCTCTGGCCTGACTGCACTCTGTGCACTCTCTCTCTGGCCTGATTGCACTCTGTGCACTCTCTCTGGCCTGATTGCACTCTGTGCACTCTCTCTCTCTGGCCTGATTGCACTCTGTGCACTCTCTCTGGCCTGATTGCACTCTGTGCACTCTCTCTCTGACCTGATTGCACTCTCTCTGGCCTGATTGCACTCTGTGCACTCTCTCTCTGGCCTGATTGCACTCTGTGCACTCTCTCTCTCTGACCTGATTGCACTCTGTGCACTCTCTCTTTCTGGCCTGATTGCACTCTGTGCACTCTCTCTCTGGCCTGATTGCACTCTGTGCACTCTCTCTCTCTGGCCTGATTGAACTCTGTGCACTCTCTCTGGCCTGATTGCACTCTGTGCACTCTCTCTCTGACCTGATTGCACTCTGTGCACTCTCTCTCTGGCCTGATTGCACTCTCTGCACTCTCTCTCTGGCCTGATTGCACTCTGTGCACTCTCTCTGGCCTAATTGCACTCTGTGCACTCTCTCTCTGACCTGATTGCACTCTGTGCACTCTCTCTCTGGCCTGATTGCACTCTGTGCACTCTCTCTCTGGCCTGATTGCACTCTGTGCACTCTCTCTCTGGCCTGATTGCACTCTGTGCACTCTCTCTGGCCTGATTGCACTCTGTGCACTCTCTCTCTCTGGCCTGATTGCACTCTGTGCACTCTCTCTCTGGCCTGATTGCACTCTGTGCACTCTCTCTCTGGCCTGATTGCACTCTGTGCACTCTCTCTGGCCTGATTGCACTCTGTGCACTTCTCTCTCTTGGCCTGATTGCACTCTGTGCACTCTCTCTGGCCTGATTGCACTCTGTGCACTCTCTCTCTGACCTGATTGCACTCTGTGCACTCTCTCTCTGGCCTGATTGCACTCTGTGCACTCTCTCTCTGGCCTGATTGCACTCTGTGCACTCTCTCTCTCTGACCTGATTGCACTCTGTGCACTCTCTCTTTCTGGCCTGATTGCACT
Source organism: Cherax quadricarinatus (assembly GCF_026875155.1). Classification (NCBI taxonomy): domain Eukaryota; kingdom Metazoa; phylum Arthropoda; class Malacostraca; order Decapoda; family Parastacidae; genus Cherax; species Cherax quadricarinatus. Next base: position 20,404,725 of record NC_069451.1, on the reverse strand, counting down.
CTGTGCACTCTCTCTCTGGCCTGATTGCACTCTGTGCACTCTCTCTCTGACCTTATTGCACTCTGTGCACTCTCTCTCTGGCCTGATTGCACTCTCTGCACTCTCTCTCTGGCCTGATTGCACTCTGTGCACTCTCTCTGGCCTGATTGCACTCTGTGCACTCTCTCTCTGACCTGATTGCACTCTGTGCACTCTCTCTGGCCTGATTGCACTCTGTGCACTCCTCTCTCTCTCTGACCTGATTGCACTCTGTGCACTCTCTCTCTGGCCTGATTGCACTCTGTGCACTCTCTCTCTCTCTCTGGCCTGATTGCACTCTGTGCACTCTCTCTGGCCTGATTGCACTCTGTGCACTCTCTCTCTAAGCCTGATTACACTCTGTGCACTCTCTCTGGCCTGATTGCACTCTGTGCACTCTCTCCGGCCTAATTGCACTCTGTGCACTCTCTCTGGCCTGATTGCATTCTGTGCACTCTCTCTCTGGCCTGATTGCACTCTCCACTCTCTGGCCTGATTGCACTCTGCACTCTCTGACTTGATTGCACTCTGTGCACTCTCTCTCTGGCCTGATTGCACTCTGTGCACTCTCTCTCTCTGGCCTGATTGCACTCTGTGCACTCTCTGGCCTGATTGCACTCTGTGCACTGTCTCTCTGGCCTGATTACACTCTGTGCACTCTCTCTGGCCTGATTTCACTCTGTGCACTCTCTCTCTGGCCTGATTGCACTCTGTGCACTCTATGGCCTAATTGCACTCTGTGCACTCTCTCTCAAGCCTGATTGCACTCTGTGCACTCTCTCTTTGGCCTGATAGCACTCTGTGCACTCTCTCTCTGGCCTGATTGCACTCAGTGCACTCTCTCTCTGGCCTGATTGCACTCTGTGCATTCTCTCTCTGGCCTGATTGCACTCTGTGCACTCTCTGGCCTGATTGCACTCTGTACACTCTCTCTCTGGCTTGATTGCACTCTGTGCACTCTCTCTCTCTGGCCTGATTGCACTCTGTGCACTCTCTGACCTGATTGCACTCTGTGCACTCTCTCTCTGGCCTGATTGCACTCTGTGCACTCTCTGACCTGATTGCACTCTGTGCACTCTCTCTCTGGCCTGATTGCACTCTGTGCACTCTCTGGCCTGATTGCACTCTGTGCACTCTCTCTCTGGCCTGATTGCACTCTGTGCACTCTCTCTCTGGCCTGATTGCACTCTCTGGCCTGATTGCACTCTGTGCACTCTCTCTCTCTCTGGCCTGATTGCACTCTGTGCACTCTCTCTCTGGCCTGATTGCACTCTGTGCACTCTCTGGCCTGATTACACTCTGTGCACTCTCTCTGGCCTGATTACACTCTGTGCACTCTCTCTGGCCTGATTGCACTTTGTGCACTCTCTCTCTGGCCTGATTGCACTCTGTGCACTCTCTCTCTGGCCTGATTGCACTCTGTGCACTCTCTCTCTCTCTCTGGCCTGATTGCACTCTGTGCACTCTCTCTCTCTGGCCTGATTGCACTGTGCACTCTCTCTCTGGCCTGATTGCACTCTGTTCACTCTCTCTGGCCTGATTGTACTCTGTGCAATCTCTGGCTTGATTGCACTCTCTCTCTGGCCTGATTTCACTCTGTGCACTCTCTGGCCTGACTGCACTCTGTGCACTCTCTCTCTGGCCTGATTGCACTGTGCACTCTCTCTCTGGCCTGATTGCACTCTGTGCACTCTCTCTGGCCTGATTGTACTCTGTGCAATCTCTGACTTGATTGCACTCTCTCTCTGGCCTGATTTCACTCTGTGCACTCTCTGGCCTGACTGCACTCTGTGCACTCTCTCTGGCAAGATTGCACTCTGTGCACTCTCTCTCTGGCCTGCTTACACTCTGTGCACTCTCTGATCTGCTTGCGCTCTGTGCACTCTTTCTCTGGCCTGCTTGCACTCTGTACACTCTCTCTCTGGCCTGCTTTCTCTCTTTGCAATCTGTCTCTCTGGCCTGCTTGCACTCCGTGCACTCTCTGGCCTGCTTGCACTCTGTGCACTCTATCTGGCCTGCCTGCACTCAGTGCACTCTCCGGCCTGTCTGCACTCTGTTCACTCTGTCTCTCGCCTGCTTGCACTCTGTGCACTCTCTCTGTTTTACTTTCACCCTGTGCACTTTCTCTGGCCTGCTTGCTCTCTATGCACTCACTGGCCTGCAAGCACTCTGTGCACTCTCTCTGGCCTACTTGCACTCCGTGCACTCACTTTGGCCTCTGTGCATTCTATGCACTCTCGTCTGCCTGCGCTCTGTGCACTCTGGCCTCCCTGCACTTTGTGCACTCTCACTGTGCTCCCTGCACTCTGTGCACTCTCACTGTGCTCCCTGCACTGTGTGCATTCTCTCTGACCTCTGCGCAGTCTCTCTGGCCTCTGTGCACTCTACATGGCCTCCCTACACTCTCTCTGGCCTCCCTGCACTCTTTCTGGCATCCCTGCACACTCTATGGCCTTCCTGCACTCTCTCAGGCCTCCTTGCACTATCTCTAGTCTTCCTGCACTCTCTCTGGCCTCACTGCACTCTCTTTGGCCTCTCTGCACTCTCTCTAGCCAACCTGCACTCTCTCTAGCCTCTGCACTCTCTCTGCCTCCCTGCACTCTCTCCTCCCTGCACTCCCTGCACTCCTCTCCTTCTGCCTCCCTGCACTCTTCTGCCTCCCTGGCCTTCTCGCCTCTGCACTCTCTCTGGCCTCCCTGCACTCTCTCTGGCCTCCCTGCACTCTCTCTGGCCTCCCTGCACTCTCTCTGGCCTCCCTGCACTCTCTCTGGCCTCCCTGCACTCTCTCTGGCCTCCCTGTCTCCCCCACTCTCTCTGGCCTCCCTTCACCCTCTCTCACTCTCTGCTCCCTCACTCTCTCTTGCCTCCCTGCACTCTCTCTGGCCTCCCTGCACTCTCTTCCTCCCCTCCTTCCCCTTCACCTCTCTGCCTCCCTGCACTTCTGGCCTCCCTGCACCTCTCTCTGACCTCCCTGCACTCTCTTCTGGCCTCCCTGCACTCTCTCTGGCCTCCCTGCTCTTCTCTGCCTCCCTGCACTTCTCTTGCTGGCTCCTCCCTCACTTCTGCCTCCCTCCTCTCTCCTCATCCCTTGTCTATCCTGCTCCTGCACTCTTCTCCTCCTCCTGCACTCTCTCTGCCTCCCTGCACTCCTCTGTCATCCCTCTTCCTAGCCTCTTTCCACTCTCTTAGCTCCTCACTCTGTACCCTCACTCTTTGCTCCTGCTACTCTTCCACTTATGCCTCTCTTGCTCCTTCATTTTGCTCCTGCACTCTCCCTCTATCCTCTGCCGTCATCCCTGCTCACACTCCTCTTCGCTAGATCATTCACTCTCTGCACCCTCACTCCTTAGCCTCCCTCATCCTGTTCATCCCTTCCTCTCTTCGTCCTTTATTCTAGCTCCTCCACTCTCTTCAGATCCATCCCTCACTCTCTCTCCCGCATCTCCTGGCTCACCTGCACTCTTCTCCAGCATCATTCATCAGTCCTGCACCTCTTGCTCTTTCCTGATCCGGATCGCATTTCACCTTCCTCTTCAGTGCATCTCAGTCCTCACCTCTACTCTTCCAGATCATCCATATCCCCACTCTCTCAGACCTCTCACTCCTCTTCCAGGATCATTCATGTCCTCACACTCCTCTTCCAGGATCATCCAAGTGTTCACCTTCCTCTTCCAGGATCATTCATGTCCTCACACTCTTCTTCCAGGATTATCCATATCCTCACACTCCTCTTCCAGGATCATCCCAGTGCTCACACTCCTCTTCCAGGATCATCCATATCCTCACACTCCTCTTCCAGGATCATCCCAGTGCTCACACTCCTCTTCCAGGATCATTCATGTCCTCACACTCCTCTTCCAGGATCATTCATGTCCTCACACTCCTCTTCCAGGATCATCCAAGCGCTCACACTCTTTTTCCCAGATTTACCGCAGCTTCGCACACATTCAGGTCAAACTCGAACAGCCATTTCTTCGACTAGTCTTAGAGCTCAAGTTTCAAGTCTTCTTAGAGCGTGACCTCTGTTCCTCAGCTTACATCCTAGGTGCTCTATTACACCTGTGGTTCATACAGCACCTAGCAAGACAATAACATATATAATATTGCATAGTCTTCTACATATTAAGAAATGGCATTAATATATATATATTATATATATATATATATATATATATATATATATATATATATATATATTATATATATATATATATATATATATATATATATATGCAATAAGATCAGAGTAAACAGGTCATCACAATATATACAACACCTAACTCGTCCCTTTATGATGATGCGGGTGAGATGGTCAAGGACCTGTTAGACTCAGCTTATATTCTATCCAAATTTTATGATTTTAACTTGTCGAATATATCAAATTCTTCCCAAATTTTATTAATTATAAATGAATCTAATTTGTGTTATCCTACAGCAATGTTCATATTAACTTCGTAATTAACAAGATAGGAAACTTCATAAATCATCTACTGGAACTTTTGTAAACAAGGAAGTAACGTGAAAAGTAATAATTTATATCAGTCATGGTGCTTAATTTATCAACTTTATTGGGTTTAATATTACAGTTAGAAATTTTACTCGCGTAAAATAATATATGATTTACAAGGAATCCGTCTTGAAAAAAGAAGCTTTGTTATAGTTACGTTGTCGTGTTGCACAGATCGTAGTTGGGTGGATAGTGACGTGTTGCGTCACCACGTCGTGGGTAGGTGCTACCCACCTCATTAAGGACATGTTCCTTCGTGAGGTGTCGGTCTCAGGAACACCTGCTCCAGCCTACCCCAACACTACACTGCCTGTCACGCCTGTCGTCCAGGTGAGTCCTGCTTTAATGAGTCTTCTCCAGGTGTGCAGGTGAGAGCATACCTGTGTCAGCACCTGCTGCATAACACTCTTAAGTCCTCTCTCATTATCTTGAGTTAGGTCTTAGTGTTGTCAGCTACGTGGTTCACTGTTGCATTGATGGGCCTGATGCATGTCTGGCCCACTGTTCGAATCTCTCTCTGATACTACTACTACTATTAATAATAATATAATAATAATAATAATAATAATAATAATAATAATAATAATCTTTCATTAGTTGTGGTTTTCTATCATCCGTTGCTCTCCTGCTGTCCTCCCGTTGCGTCTTCCCGTTGCTGTGTCCTCTGTTGTCTGAAGTGTTTGTCGTTATCTCCATCAGGTGAAGGTGTTCGACGCAGCGTTCTTCACGACGTGGTTCTGCACGACGTGGACCAGTCTCTTCTTTCCTCTCTACATGGTGTGTCATTCTTGTCTGAGGCGAGACAAGTCCTCCCTCAAACACACACTCAAGACTCTCGCTCAGAACTTCAGAGATCGTGGAGTCACCTTTGGTAAGTCTTCCTCTTTGTCCTCCTTCTCCTCCTCCTCCTCCTTCTCCTCCTCCTCTTCCTCCTCCTCCTCCTCCTCCTCCTCCTCCTCATCCTCCTCCTCATCCTGCTCCTCCTTATGTTGCTGCTCCTCCCCCTCCTCCTCTTCCTCTTCTTCTATTTCTTCACCTTTCTGCTTTTTTCCCCCTTCTGCACCTTCTTTTCCTCTTCCCTTTTCATTCTGCTCTTCCTCATCTTCCTCCTTCCTTGTTCTTCTCTTTCTTATGCTCCTCCTCCTCTTTCATCTTCCTTACCATAGCGTTACCCACTTACACCATCTATTCTCACGGCTGATCACCATCTGCCACAAACATTACCAAGTATGTCAGTGTTATTGTCAGAGATCATCAACATTATTTCAAAAATATCCAGCAAATTAATATACTTTGTGTTTATCCGAGGTGCCTGTAGAGACTTCGGTGATTTTTTTAGAACAGTGTTTGACTATTTCTAGTTTAATTATTTCTTTTGGGGGTTTACATGGAAGTCATTTTTATGATTACCAGGGTACCTGTAGGGACCTCGGGGAAATTTTTAAGAGAGATTTTTAATACAGAAAGTTTACTGCTTTTATTTTAACTGATACGAGTGTTTTTAGTATCTGCGAGAACGCTGGTAGAAACCTGGCCTCAGCAGCCACAAGTGAGTACAAACATCTTATTCTAGACCAGCAGAGGATGTGAACCTGTGTTACCAACACTCCATGCAGTGCCAAACACAGCATGCAGTGCCAAACGCAGCATGCAGTGCCAAACACAGCATGCAGTGCCGGACAAAACATGCAATGCCAAACACAACATGCAGTGCCAAACACAACATGCATTGTTGATGAAGCTACACAGTGGCTTCATCAGTCCAATACAAAGCAAAAAGGTGTAAGGAGAGGAGTTTGAGGTAATTAGTCCCTCAGCCAGGAGTCGATGTGTTCAGTCCATCAATCTTGTAGAAAGTGCAGCATAGGGCCGTAGACGTGGCTTATATACTGTAGTGAGGTGAGGCGAAGCAGGAGGAGGCGGGGTCATAGCGGTACCATCCACTAGTCGAAGTAGATCTTCGTCCAGAGGTTGGACAAGTGTTGAAGAATTCTTTGTATCAAGATACCATGATGTTGTAGTGTCTGACAGTTGTGATGATGAAGATAAGTGTCTCAATCTTCAACTTGTCGGTTTTTCAAACCATTCATCACACGGCCCAGTCATGGTAAAATTCTTAGCACTCAGAAAGAGTGCACTAGCGAGTACATTAGACAACAATACCTTGTTCATTCACTCTGCCTTAACACGTACCAGTGTAACGATCCTTTAGGCCTCAGAATTTACGATTTTTCTGACTATTTCCTGCTTACCACTGATATTTAAATATTGTGACTTAAAACTCATTATTTTATTGTCAGAATAACAGATCTCATGAGATCTTATTGTACACTTGGTATGGTTTTTTGTAATATATGAAATATTAAAAAAAAAAATGAAAAAATGTGCTTATTTGAGTCTGGAAGCTGAGTTCAACATAACTGCACGAGTCCAACATAGCTGCATGAGTCCAACATAGCTGCATGAGTCCAACATAGCTGCATGAGTCCAACATAGCTGCATGAGTCCAACATAGCTGCATGAGTCCAACATAGCTGCAGAGTCCAACATAGCTGCATGAGTCCAACATAGCTGCATGAGTCCAACATAGCTGCATGAGTCCAACATAGCTGCACGAGTCCAACATAGCTGCACGAGTCCAACATAGCTGCATGAGTCCAACATAGCTGCATGAGTCCAACATAGCTGCATGAGTCCAACATAGCTGCATGAGTCCAACATAGCTGCATGAGTCCAACATAGCTGCATGAGTCCAACATAGCTGCATGAGTCCAACATAGCTGCACGAGTCCAACATAGCTGCACGAGTCCAACATAGCTGCATGAGTCCAACATAGCTGCACGAGTCCAACATAGCTGCATGAGTCCAACATAGCTGCACGAGTCCAACATAGCTGCACGAGTCCAACATAGCTGCACGAGTCCAACATAGCTGCATGAGTCCAACATAGCTGCATGAGTCCAACATAGCTGCACGAGTCCAACATAGCTGCATGAGTCCAACATAGCTGCATGAGTCCAACATAGCTGCACGAGTCCAACATAGCTGCATGAGTCCAACATAGCTGCACGAGTCCAACATAGCTCCATGAGTCCAACATAGCTACACGAGTCCAACATAGCTGCACGAGTCCAACATAGCTGCACGAGTCCAACATAGCTACACGAGTCCAACATAGCTGCACGAGTCCAACACAGCTGCACGAGTCCAATATAGCTACACGAGTCCAACATAGCTGCATGAGTCCAACATAGCAGCATGAGTCAACATAGCTGCATGAGTCCAACATATCTGCATGAGTCCAACATAGCTGCACGAGTCCAACATAGCTGAATGAGTCCAACATAGCTGCATGAGTCCAACATAGCTGCATGAGTCCAACATAGCTGCATGAGTCCAACATAGCTGCATGAGTCCAACATAGTTGCATGAGTCCAACATAGCTGCATGAGTCCAACGTAGCTGCATGAGTCCAACATAGCTGCATGAGTCCAACATAGCTGCATGAGTCCAACATAGCAGCATGAGTCCAACATAGCTGCATGAGTCCAACATAGCTGTATGAGTCCAACATAGCTACATGAAACTAACATAGCTGCATGAGTCCAACATAGCTGCATGAGTCTAACATAGCTGCATGAGTCCAACATAGCTGTATGAGTCCAACATAGCTACATGAAACTAACATAGCTGCATGAGTCCAACATAGCTGCATGAGTCTAACATAGCTGCATGAGTCCAACATAGCTGTATGAGTCCAACATAGCTACATGAAACTAACATAGCTGCATGAGTCCAACATAGCTGCATGAGTCTAACATAGCTACATGAGTCCAACATAGCTACATGAGTCTAACATAGCTTCATGAGTCCAACATAGCTGCATGAGTCCAACATAGCTGCATGAGTCCAACATAGCTGCATGAGTCCAACATAGCTGCATGAGTTCAACATAGCTGCATGAGTCCAACATAGCTCCATGAGTCCAAAATAGCTGCATGAGTTCAACATAGCTGCATGAGTCCAACATAGCTGCGTGAGTCCAATATAGCTGTATGAATCCAACATAGCTGCATGAGTCCAACATAGCTGCATGAGTCCAACATAGCTGTATGAGTCCAACATAGCTGCATGAGTCCAACATGTTGCATGAGTCCAACAGCTGCATGAGTCCAACATAGCTGCATGAGTCCAACATAGCTGCATGAGTCCAACATAGCTGCATGAGCCCAACATAGCTGCATGAGTCCAACATAGCTGCATGAGTCCAACATAGCTGTATGAGTCCAACATAGCTGCATGAGTCCAACATAGCTGCATGAGTCAACATAGCTGCATGAGTCCAACATAGCTGCATGAGTCCAACATAGCTGCATGAGTCCAACATAGCTGCATGAGTCCAACATAGCTGCATGAGTTCAACATAGCTGCATGAGTCCAACATAGCTGCATGAGTCCAACATAGCTGCATGAGTCCAGCATAGCTGCATGAGTCCAACATAGCTGCATGAGTCCAACATAGCTGCATGAGTCCAACATAGCTGTATGAGTCCAGCATAGCTGCATGAGTCCATCATAGCTGCATGAGTCCAACATAGCTACATGAGTCCAGCAAGCTGCAGGCCATAGCTGCATGAGTCCAACATAGCTACATGAGTCCATAGCTCATGCCACATAGCTACATGAGTCCAAAATAGCTGCATGAGTCCAACATAGTTACATGAGTCCAACATAGCTGCATGAGTCCAACATAGTTACATGAGTCCAACATAGCTACATGAGTCCAACATAGCTACATGAGTCCATCATAGCTGCATGAGTCCAACATAGTTACATGAGTCCAACATAGCTACATGAGTCCAACATAGCTACATGAGTCCAACATAGCTGCATGAGTCCAACTTAGTTACATGAGTCCAACATAGCTGCATGAGTCCAACATAGCTACATGAGTCCAACATAGCTACATGAGTCCAACATAGCTACATGAGTCCAAAATAGCTGCATGAGTCCAACATAGTTACATGAGTCCAACATAGCTGCATGAGTCCAACATAGTTACATGAGTCCAACATAGTTACATGAGTCCAACATAGCTACATGAGTCCAACATAGCTACATGAGTCCATCATAGCTGCATGAGTCCAACATAGTTACATGAGTCCAACATAGCTACATGAGTCCAACATAGCTGCATGAGTCCAACTTAGTTACATGACTCCAACATAGCTACATGACTCCAACATAGCTACATGACTCCAACATAGCTACATGACTCCAACATAGCTACATGCTGTATATATTCTCTTCAAGGGGTCGTCCCTTAGATGAGAATAACCAAAATGTTCTTTAACAGGTGTCAGAACAGTTGTCATGGGTCCAGGAACTAGCGTCCAGCAATCCATGCCATACTTTATATTAAGCGTTGATATATACTGAGACTCCAGCATCTTCAGATAAGTTACTGTGACGTTAAAATGTAAACGTCGGGAGATTACTGCTATGTCGCCTCATTGGTATAAGGTCTTCAGAAACAATGGTATTCTGTGGAAGGCGCGAGAAGACCGGAGAGAGAGTACACTCTCGGGGTCAGAAGCTAGTGGAAGTAAGTCACTTTATCTGACTTTTTTAGGGAGTTATTCACGAATTATCAACCATATGCTATGTATGATAATTTATGTAGCTGTACTTATGTGTTCCTGTACCTGAATAAATTTACTCAAGAAGAAAGAGCTGGGGGTGAGCATTGTGCCGAACATATCGCTCAGGGCACGTATCTGTTGAAATCACCTCTGTAGGCAACACTCGTCTGACAGTCTAAGAGTCGCTGTCAGTCATCAGAAAAGTCATTTCCAGCACTTTATAAAACATATGTCAGGACCATCTTCGAGTACGCACTACCAGCATACAACCCACATCTAACAAAACACGTTAAAAAGTTGGAGAAAGTGCGTAAGCAACGAGGTTAACCGTGATCAATCCATCGTCACTGGAGGACAGAAGAACCAAGGGAGATATGATAGCAGCATACAAAATACTCAGAGGAAATCATAGGGTAGATATAGATAGAATATTGGAGAGGCGGAAAGCAGGCAGTGGGGGGGGGGGGCACAGTTGGAAGCTAAAGACACAGATTAGCCACAGGGATATCAGGAAGTATTTCTTCAGCCACGGGTGGTTAGAAAGTGGAATGACCTGCCTGACGTAGGAGTGGAGACAGCCTCCATATATACTTAAAGAAAATGTATGATATGGCCCAAGAGACTAGGAGAGATTAAATCCGGCAAAATGCAAATTAGGAGGCGGTGCCAGGAGCTGAGCCTCGACCCCTGCAACCAGAAATAGATGAGCATACACAGGCAGAGCCACGGGCAGAAAGGTCTTTACATCTGCAGATTTCTGGGAATTCAATGAGAGGGCGCAGGTGCTGGGTGTTGTGCTGGGCCTTGCTAGGAGGGATTGGGCGTGGCTGGGAGGTACGGGGCGTGGCTGGAAGGTGCGGGGCATGGCTGGGAGGTACGGGGCGTGGCTGGGAGGTACAGGGCGTGGCTGGGAGGTACCGGGCGAGGCTGGGAGGTAAGGGGCGTGGCTTGAAGGTATTGGGCGTGGCTGGGAGGTAAGGGGCGTGGCTGGGATATACGGGGCGTGGCTGGAAGGTACGGGGCGTGGCTGGGAGGTACCGGGCGTGGCTGGGAGGTAAGGGGCGTGGCTTGAAGGTACGGGACGTGGCTGGAAGGTACGGGACGTGGCTGGAAGGTACGGGACTTGGCTGGAAGGTACGGGACGTGGCTGGAAGGTACGGGACGTGGCTAGAAGATACGGGACGTGGCTGGAAGGTACGGGACGTGGTTGGAAGGTACGGGACGTGGCTAGAAGATACGGGACGTGGCTGGAAGGTACGGGACGTGGCTGGGAGGTACGGGACGTGGCTGGAAGGTACGGGACGTGGCTGGAAGGTACGGGACTTGGCTGGAAGGTACGGGACATGGCTGGCAAGGAGAGGTACTGTGGATCAAGGCTTGGGAAGGCTGTAGCAGTGTGGACTTAGATAACTAGGACGACGTTTTGATCTTCCCTGAACCATTATAAAGTTCACCTGACAATGCTCGAGGAGCGAGTGACCCTTTACTTCCCTCTAGAATGACAAGGTGAATCATACATAAATAACCCGCACATAGGATAGAGAGAGAGAGAGAGAAGGTTACAACGACTATTCGGTCCGAGTTGGGCCATTAAATGATCCAAGTCGGACCGAAACGTCGTGATAAGCTTCCCTCTCTTATGTGGGAGTTATTTGTGTATTGTTTCAGGAACGGTATTGTGCCTTTTTGCGAATCCCTGTTTATTGAAGCCGCTGCACTCAGACCTTCAGCACTCACAGCTGACACCGTCTCCCTCCTCCTGCCTTTCGTCTTGATATCTCACAAACCTCCGCTCTCATACCAGGTTAGAGGAGCCCGCATGAACACATTTGAGGCATGAAACTGCCATGAACGCCTGTCAGTGGTGGAAGTTAACCCAGATGGACGCCTTTCGCTCTCAGACTGAGGTCCTCATCAATACTGAGCATCTCAGATTGAAATTGAAAGACTACAGATCAGTTATTCTTCTGTCTGTGTCGGCCCCTGCGTTGGCTTCCGTCTTGGGATGCCTTATTTGTTAGAATTTCACGAAATAACTTCAAATTCTAGGAAATCGTCTCACCTACGCGTTCACTACACAGTAGTTATATATTATCGTGTGTTCCATCTTGCATTCTGAATGTTTGTACTGGGATGGTACAGACATTACCTGCTCTACCTTGGTAATAGATATTTGTTAGAAAGCGTATCGGTCCTGGGACCTTAATAATTTCTCATGGTCCCAGGACCAAGGTCCCAGGATCAAGATCCCAGGAATGTCCTATTCAGGGCTTTAAATTGTTCCAAGTAGATAGAAGTATCGGGAAGGGGGGTGGGGTGGCATTGTATGTCCGAGATCGCTTGAACTGTTGCATAAAAACTGGTATTAAGTCTGAAGTAACACATACAGAGTCTGTTTGGATAGAATTTTCAGAGGGGCATAAAAAACTGATTTTAGGAGTGATATACCGTCCCCCAAACTTAGATAGGGACCAAGGGAGACTACTATGGGAGGAAATTGTTAAGGCCACAAGACACGATAATGTAGTAATTCTAGGAGACTTTAACTTTAGTCATATTGATTGGAATTTCTTGACTGGGAATTTAGAATCATACGATTTCTTAGAAGTAGTACAGGATTGTTTTTTGAAGCAGTTTGTGACAGAACCTACAAGGGGAAATAACCTGCTTGACTTAGTTATGGCAAACAATGAATCCCTTGTTAATAATTTAGAAATTTCAGAGGAACTGGGTGCTAGCGACCACAAATCAATTACATTTAGCATTGAATGGAAGTACGATAGTAGCGATAACTCAGTAACAGTCCCAGATTTTCGCTTAGCAGATTACGATGGGCTTAGAGAACACTTATCATCTGTTGACTGGGGTAACGAAGAGAGCTATCAATATGACAGTTTTCTGAACACTATACATGCTGCTCAAAGAACGTTTATCCCTTATAAGGAAATTAGATCAAATAGAAATGACCCAAAATGGATGAATAATAGGCTCAAATATCTACTAGGGCATAAGAAAGGAATTTATAGGCGTATCAAAAGAGGTGAGGGTCATCTTATGAATCAGTATATTGACATTAAGAGGGACATTAAAAAGAGATAAGAAAAGCTAAAAGGGACTATGAAATTAAAGTTGCTAGGGATTCTAAAACTAACCCAAAAAGTTTTTTCCAGGTCTATAGAACAAAAGTTAGAGATAAGATAGGTCCCCTTAAAAATAACTATGGGCATCTTACTGACAAAGAGAATGAAATGTGCTCGATTTTAAATAATTATTTTCTCCCAGTTTTTACACAGGAAGACACTAACAGTATTCCAGTAATTAATTTTTATAGTGGGCTAGAAGAAGATAAATTATGTAACATCACAGTCACTAGTGAGAATGGTTGTGAAGCAGATAGACCGACTGAAGCAAAATAAGTCGCCGGGTCCTGATGAGGTTTTTTCAAGGGTTCTTAAGGAATGCAAAATGGAACTCTGTGAACCATTAACTAATATTTTTAATTTATCTCTTCAAACAGGTGTAGTGTCTGATATGTGGAAGATGGCTAATGTAATTCCTATTTTTAAAACAGGGGACAAGTCGTTACCGTCAAATTACCGCCCAATAAGCCTGACCTCAATTGTAGGCAAATTACTAGAGTCAATTATAGCTGAGATTATAAGGAGCCATCTCGATAAGCATAGGTTGATTAATGATACTCAGCATGGATTCACAAGAGGCCGGTCTTGTCTAACTAATTTATTAACTTTCTTCACTAAAGCTTTTGAGGCTGTTGACCACGATAAAGAATTTGATATTATTTACTTAGATTTTAGTAGTTCCGCACCATAGACTGTTAAAGAAAGTGGCAGCTCATGGCATTGGGGGAAAAGTGCTCTCGTGGATCGAGTCATGGCTCACTGACAGGAAGCAGAGAGTGTCCATAAATGGGGTTAAATCCGAGTGGGGATCTGTAACAAGTGGCGTTCCACAGGGATCAGTCTTGGGCCCGTTGTTGTTTATAATATATATCAATGATCTTGATGAGGGAATTACTAGTGATATGAGCAAATTCGCCGATGACACAAAGATAGGTAGGATAATTGATTCAAACGTAGATGTTATGGAACTTCAGGAGGATTTAAACAAACTCTACTCTTGGTCAGAAAAGTGGCAGATGCAGTTCAATGTAGATAAATGCAAGGTTCTGAAGCTTGGGAGTGCCCATAACCCTAGTACTTATAAGTTAAATGATGTAGAACTTAGCCATACAGATTGCGAAAAGGACTTGGGGGTTATGGTGAGCAGCAACCTTAAACCAAGACAGCAATGCCTAAGCGTACGTAATAAGGCAAATAGATTACTGGGATTTATATCAAGAAGTGTAAGCAACAGAAGTCCAGAGGTCATACTGCAGCTTTATACATCATTAGTAAGGCCTCACCTAGATTATGCAGCTCAGTTCTGGTCTCCATATTACAGAATGGACATAAATTCGTTAGAAAACATTCAGCGTAGGATGACTAAAATAATACATAGAATTAGAAATCTTCCTTATGAAGAAAGATTGAAGACTCTTAAGTTACATTCACTTGTTAGACGAAGAATGAGGGGAGACCTGATCGAAGTGTATAAGTGGAAGATAGGTATTAATAAAGGGGATATTAATAAGGTCTTGAGGATGTCTCTCCAAGAGAGAACCCGCAGTAATGGATTTAAATTAGATAAGTTTAGATTTAGAAAAGACATAGGAAAGTATTGGTTTGGAAATAGGGTAGTTGATGAGTGGAACAGTCTACCTAGTTGGGTTATTGAGGCTGGGACTTTGGGTAGTTTCAAATTTAGGTTGGATAAGTACATGAGTGGGAGGGGTTGGATTTGAGTGGGACTTTCACATCAGAGCTTATTTCTTGGGTGGCATTGAAAATTGGGTTGGGCAAATGTTTTGTTAGTGGGATGAACTGTAAAGGACCTGCCTAGTATGGGCCAACAGGCCTCCTGCAGTGTTCCTCCTTTCTTATGTTCTTATGATTAAGGTCCCAGGACCTTAATCATTTCTCATGGTCCCAGGATCAAGATCCCAGTATTAAGGTCCCAGGACCAAGGCCCCAGGATCAAAATCCCAGGATTAAGATCCCAGGACCAAGGTCCCAGAATCAAGATCCCAGGACTAAGGTCGCAGGACCTCCTATATCTTTTATAATTATAGTATAAGTCTGCCTGGGTAGATGGTCCTATAACTTACCTATAAAGAACTTTATTAGTCATGTGTGAGATGGTTTGTGTTGTTTGTCATTCATGATTGTGTTTCTGGGAGTGTGTTCTGTGTATGTGATGTGTTCTGTGTATGTATGTGTTCTGTGTATGTGGTGGTGTCAGTGTATGTGGATGTGTTCTGGTGTATGTGAGTGTTCTCAGTGTATGTCCGAGATGTTCTTGATATAGTGAGGTTTCTTTGTATGTATTGTATCTGTATGTGGTGTGTCGTGTATGTGATGTAGTTAACGTTTATGATGGTTCTGTGTAGACGGTTCTGTGTTGTGTGTTTCATGGATGTGTGTGTTCTGGTATGATGTGTTCTGTGTATGTGTGTGGTTCTGTGTATATGAGTGTTCTGTGTATGTGGGTGTTCTGTGTATGTGGTGTGTTCTGTGTATGTGGTGTGTTCTGTGTATGTGGTGTGTTCTGTGTATGTGGTGTGTTCTGTGTATGTGGTGTGTTCTGTGTATGTGGTGTGTTCTGTGTATGTGATGTGTTCTGTGTATGTGATGTGTTCTGTGTATATGTTGATGTGTTCTGTGTATGTGTGTGTTCTGTGTATATGACGTGTTCTGTGTATGTGGTGTGTTCTGTGTATGTGGTGTGTTCTGTGTATGTGGTGTGTTCTGTGTATGTGAGTGTTCTGTGTATGTGATGTGTTCTGTGTATGTGCGTGTTCTGTGTATGTGGTGTGTTCTGTGTATGTGGTGTGTTCTGTGTATGTGGTGTGTTCTGTGTATGGATGTGTTCTGTGTATGTGGTGTGTTCTGTGTATATGAGTGTTCTGTGTATGTGTGTGTTCTGTGTATGTGATGTGTTCTGTGTATGTGGTGTGTTCTGTGTATGTGGTGTGTTCTGTGTATGTGGTGTGTGTTCTGTCTGTATTGTGTTTCGTGTGTATGACTGTTCTGTATGTGGTGTGTTCTGTGTATGTGGTGTGTTCTGTGTATGTGGTGTGTTCTGTGTATGTGGTGTGTTCTGTGTATGTGGTGTGTTCTGTGTATGTGACGTGTTCTGTGTATGTGGTGTGTTCTGTGTATGGTGTGTTCTGTGTATGTGGTGTTTCTGTGTATTGTGGTGTGTTCTGTGTATGTGGTGTGTTCTCTGTATGTGGTGTGTTCTGTGTATGTGACGTGTTCTGTGTATGTGGTGTGTTCTGTGTATGTGGTGTGTTCGTTATGTGGTTGTTCTGTGTATTGGTGTGTTTGTTTTATGTGACGTGTTCTGTGTATGTGGTGTGTTCTGTGTATATGACGTGTTCTGTGTATGTGGTGTGTTCTGTGTATGTGGTGTGTTCTGTGTATGTGGTGTGTTCTGTGTATGTGACGTGTTCTGTGTATGTGGTGTGTTCTGTGTATGTGGTGTGTTCTGTGTATGTGGTGTGTTCTGTGTATGTGACGTGTTCTGTGTATGTGGTGTTTCTGTGTATAGACTGTTCTGTGTATGTGGTGTGTTCTGTGTATGTGGTGTGTTCTGTGTATGTGGTGTGTTCTGTGTATGTGGGTTCTGTGTATGTGGTGTTTCTGTGTATGTGGTGTGTTCTGTGTATGTGGTGTGTTCTGTGTATGTGGTGTTCTGTGTATGTGGTGTTCTGTGTATGTGACGTGTGTTCTGTGTATGTGTGATTCTGTGTATGTGTGTTCTGTGTATGTGGTGTTCTGTGTATGTGGTGTGTTCTGTGTATGTGGTGTGTTCTGTGTATGTGGTGTGTTCTGTGTATGTGACGTGTTCTGTGTATGTGGTGTGTTCTGTGTATATGACGTGTTCTGTGTATGGGGTGTGTTCTGTGTATGTGTGTGTTCTGTGTATGTGGTGTGTTCTGTGTATGTGGTGTTCTGTGTATTTGTGTTCTGTGTATTGAGTGTTCTGTGTATGTGTTTCTGTGTATGTGGTGTGTTCTGTGTATGTGGTGTGTTCTGTGTATGTGGTGTGTTCTGTGTATGTGGTGTGTTCTGTGTATGTGGTGTGTTCTGTGTATGTGGTGTGTTCTGTGTATGTGGTGTGTTCTGTGTATGTGTGTGATCTGTGAGTGGTGTTTCTGTGTATGTGGTGTGTTCTGTGTATGTGGTGTTCTGTGTTGTGTGTGTTCTGGTATATGACGTGTTCTGTGTATGTGGTGTGTTCTGTGTATGTGGTGTGTTCTGTGTATGTGGTGTGTTCTGTGTATGTGGTGTGTTCTGTGTATGTGGTGTGTTCTGTGTATGTGGTGTGTTCTGTGTATATGACGTGTTCTGTGTATGTGGTGTGTTCTGTGTATGTGGTGTGTTCTGTGTATGTGGTGTGTTCTGTGTATGTGACGTGTTCTGTGTATGTGGTGTGTTCTGTGTATATGACGTGTTCTGTGTATGTGGTGTGTTCTGTGTATGTGGTGTGTTCTGTGTATGTGGTGTGTTCTGTGTATGTGGTGTGTTCTGTGTATGTGGTGTGTTCTGTGTATGTGGTGTGTTCTGTGTATGTGGTGTGTTCTGTGTATGTGGTGTGTTCTGTGTATGTGGTGTGTTCTGTGTATGTGGTGTAGATATTCTCAGTGTACATGTTAGTGTATGGAAGAACTCACAATAAACTTGACAGTTTTATAGTCCACAATATTGTTCATGATCTTAAAGGTAAAAATATTTTTTTTTACAAAGATATAGAGTGTGTTGTTTGTTATATTAACAATTTAACTCGATGTTAGACAACTGTATGAGTGAGACAGTGTTGTGTGAGGTGTTGTGTGAGGTGTTGTGTGAGGTGTTGTGTGAGGTGTTGTGTGAGGTGTTGTGTGAGGTGTTGTGTGAGGTGTTGTGTGAGGTGTTGTCACTTTCTCTGAGGTGTCACCTCAGTGTTTAACATTTATAATGTACTTCCCTTACCTCTTCTTCCTATTCCTCTGAAGATATGTGTAAACACATGAAAGCGCTCAGGTTTTATTTCCTATTTTCACTGTGGTATTTTTACATGTTAGTGTGTATGTTCTCAGTGATGTACAGACTTACTGTAATCATAGTTCTGTCCCTGTAGCTACATACACACGGTCGTAAATAGGTAGTCACCAAGCACAAATGCACGTTGACCAGAATCCACATCTCTCTCCTCCATCACCAGACAGAGTTGGGAGGCACCCACGCAGCTAAGCCCTTCACGAAATCCTCCTTCGTAATTACACACCCTCTGCTTCCCTCGTTTCCCTCAGACTAATTAGATTATCCTTCCCTTTCTTCTCCCTCTGTGTTCCCTTAGGTAAGTTCATGACCCGGAGCTGTCTCTTCTGCCTGCTGTGGGTGGTGACTAACTACATGTACGTTTACTCTCTGAGGATCCTCGACTGCACAGACGTCATGGCGCTCTACTCCGCCCACGTCTCTTTCGTCTACCTCCTCTCCTGGGTCATTCTCCACGACCAGTTTGTCGGCGTTAGGGTGAGTGGATACGAGGGTGAGTGTAGAGGGCTTCAAGGGGTGAGTATTGTGGCCCCGGGGGGGGTGTAATGAAGCACTAAGGGTGAGTATTGTGGCCCCGGGGGGGTGTAATGAAGCACTAAGGGTGAGTATTCTAGCAATAAGGGTGAGTATTGTGGCAACATGAGTGAATATTGTGGTTTCAAATGTAACAACTTTGGAAAAAAAAGTCTTTCCTGCCATTAAAACTTAATAACAAACCATCATTGTTTCTTGCGATGGGAAGACGGAGGATCGAGCCTCCGTCACTTCTTGCCCTGAATGGCTCGCTGATCTGATACTTACATGACGCCTGTGGAAGCAGAGATAGCCAAGTTAGGTACAAGAAAGGTGAAGAGCTCTTTTCCACTACTATCAAGGCTGGGACCGGGCAGTGGGGGCGTTGACCCGTAAGACCATCCTTTCTCCTGACGACAGAGATAAACATTCCTCAGTTTTTACGGGTGTCTGAGAGACGACAGATCCAGGTTTTGCATAACGGTTTCATGCCTCAGTCAGATAACCAAAAGCTCCAGCTGTGGGGTCATCATACGATTAAGACCCACGTCAGGAAACACTTATTCTGTTTCCTGACAAATCTTAGCTAAGTATGCAGAGCTCAACTCTCTGGTTGATGAAGTTGGGAATAGAATTAAATTTGTTTGCCAGAGTTGAGGGGAAGCTTAACTTCCCAGAGGCATCAGTGCCTCGCCTGCCACCAGCGGCTTGCATCTGACGTGAGTTATGCAAATGACTTTCCTATGATAATTGTTTGAACTACGGCTGTGAGCCATGAGGCTGAGGGAGACGAGATGCAGTGCTGTTATATACAGACGTGTTTCTCTATGAATAGCTGCAATGTGAAGCCCAATGACTTCTGTTTCCTCAACATATTCCATCACAGAATATGGATTTCCTACATTAGGAAAGGAAATGTGTCAGTCTGAGCTGGAAGGCTTCACTAGGAGCATGAGGACATCATGAAGCATTCCACTACAGTACCTCCAACACCTTCAAAGGTTTCCTTCCAGCAGGGCTGGAGTTACTATTACATGGGCCCAAACGTCTCTTAGAACACCTCATAAACATGAGGTAAGAGGAAGTTATGAGGGCACCATTATCATAAAAACACATATGACTCAATAAGAGCATCAAAGGATGGGAGTGAGAGGAGAGTGATGAGATGGAGGGACGGGAGAAGATGGATAGATTGTTGAGCTAAACAACATCAAGAGAAGGGAGAAGGGAAGTGAGGCAATACTAATTGAAAGAAACTATAGATAGAGAATGAGAGGAAGCAATAACAGAGGGAAGCAACCTACGGTAACTGTGTCTGTTTTTAATTCTGTATTAGAGGTAATCCACACAATACACTGACACACACACACAGCACACAGACACACAACACACTGACACACAACACACTGACACAACACACTGACACACTACACACTGACACACAACACACTGACACAACACACTGACACACAATACACTGACACACAACACACTGACACACAACACACTGACACACAATACACTGACACACAACACACTGACACACAACACACTGACACACAACACACTGACACACTACACACTGACACACAACACACTGACACAACACACTGACACACAATACACTGACACACAACACACTGACACACAACACACTGACACACAATACACTGACACACAACACACTGACACACAACACACTGACACACAATACACTGACACATACAGCACACAGGCACACAACACACTGACACACAATACACTGACACACAATACACTGACACATACAGCACACAGATACACAACACACTGACACACAACACACTGACACACAACACACTGACACACAATACACTGACACACAATACACTGACACACAATACACTGACACATACAGCACACAGACACACAACACACTGACACACAACACACTGACACACAATACACTGACACACAATACACTGACACACAATACACTGACACACAATACACTGACACACAATACACTGACACACAAACACTGACACACAATACACTGACACATACAGACACACAGACACACAACACACTGACACACAAACACTGACACACTGAACACACTGATACACAACACACTGACACACAAACACACTGACACACAACAACACTGACACACAACACACACTACGACACAACACCACACACTGACACACAACACACTGACACACACATACACTGACACACAACAAAATACACTGACAACACACTGACACAACACACTGACACACAACACACTGACACACAACACACTGACACACAATACACTGACACACAATACACTGACACACAACACATGACACACAACACACTGACACAAACACACTGACACACAAACACTGACACACAATACACTGACACACAATACACTGACACAACACACACTGACACACAACACACTGACACACAATACACACTGACACATACAGAACAGCACACAGACACACAACACACTGACACACAACACACTGACACACAACACACTGACACACAACACACTGACACACAATACACTGACACACAACACACTGACACACAACACACTGACACACACAGCACACATGACACACACACACACAGACACACAACACACTGACACACAACACACTGACACACAACACACTGACACACAAACACTGACACACAAACACACTGACACACAACACACTGACACACAACACACTGACACACAACACACTGACACACACACACACACATGACACACAACTGACACATGACACACAAACACACTGACACACAATACACTGACACACAACACACTGACACACAACACACTGGCACACAACACACTGACACACAACACACTGACACACAACACACTGACACACAATACACTGACACACAACACACTGACACACAACACACTGACACACAAACACACTGACACACAAACACACTGACACACAACACACTGACACACAATACACTGACACACAACACACTGACACACAACACACTGACACACAACACACTGACACACAATACACTGACACATACAGCACACAGACACACAACACACTGACACACAACACACTGACACACAATACACTGACACACAACACACTGACACACAATACACTGACACACAACACACTGACACACAACACACTGACACACACAGCACACAGACACACACAGCACACAGACACACAACACACTGACACACAACACACTGACACACAACACACTGAACACACAACACACTGACACACACAGCACACAGACACACACAGCACACAGACACACAACACACTGACACACACAACACACAGACACACAACACACTGACACACACAACACACTGACACACAACACACTGACACACAATACACTGACACACAACGCACAGACACACACAGCACACAGACACACACAGCACACAGACACACAACACACTGACACACACAACACACAGACACACAACACACACACAACACACTGACACACACAACACACAGACACACAACACACTGACACACACAACACACTGACACACACAACACACAGACACACACAACACACAGACACACAACACACAGACACACAACACACACACACACACAACACACAGCCTCTACCAGCCATTACCAAGGTGTCAGAGTGATCTAGTTACCAGCAGAGGTCAGGATGGATGGTGTAGCGGGTAACACAACACACTGACACACACAACACACTGACACACACAACACACAGACACACAACACACACACACAACACACAGCCTCTACCAGCCATTATCAAGGTGTCAGAGTGATCTAGTTACCAGCAGAGGTCAGGATGGATGGTGTAGCGGGTAACACAACACACTGACACACACAACACACTGACACACAACACACACACACACAACACACACACACACAACACACAAGCCTCTACCAGTCATTACCAAGGTGTCAGAGTGATCTAGTTACCAGCAGAGGTCAGGATGGATGGTGTAGCGGGTAACACAACATCCCCTGCAACACTACGCAACACTACGCAAAACTCTGCAAAATGAACATCGTTACATTCTAAAAACAACGTTAAAATCATATATACGTTATAGCAAATTTCGTTACGACCTCCCGGGAAACTGAGACCTTAAAAAGTGTATTAAATTCTTGATATTCTCAAAAAAAAAAAAAACTTATTCTCAAAATCCAAAAAAATCAGTATTTTTTTTGGAAATGACGGAAAACAAATATATTTTTCACGTTGTTTATTCTTCTGTCTCGTCTATTGGTTGGATAGACTGTTGGTTGATAGATGGATTGTGTGTGTTGATAGATTGACTGTGGGCGTTGTGTGGGTTAATAGATAGACTCCCACACACACCCCAGGAGCACCACCACACACCCCAGGAGCACCACCACACACTCCAGGAGCACCACCACACACCCCAGGAGCACCACCACACACCCCAGGAGCACCACCACACACCCCAGGAGCACCACCACACACCCCAGGACCACCACCACACATCTCAGGACCACCACACACCCCAGGACCACCACCACACATCTCAGGACCACCACACACACCCCAGGACCACCACCACACACCCCAGGACCACCACACACACCCAAGGACCACCACCACACACCCCAGGACCACCACACACACCCAAGGACCACCACCACACACCCAAGGACCACCTCACACACCCCAGGACCACCACCACACACCCCAGGAGCACCACACACACCCCAGGACCACCACCACACACCCCAGGAGCACCACACACCCCCGGACCACCACACACACCCAAGGACCACCACCACACACCCCAGGAGCACCACAAACACCCCAGGACCACCACCACACACCCCAGGAGCACCACACACACCCCAGGACCACCACCACACACCCCAGGAGCACCACACACACCCCCGGACCACCACACACATCCAAGGACCACCACAGACAATCTGGACACAATTCGATGTGGTAGCAACAGAAGTGACTGATAATCACTTTCATGTAACAGTGAATACAATGGGACGGTACAGAAAGTACCGCAAGGTAGACTCACACCTCACCCGGTTTCATGACGTGAGGAGCGCGGGGTACACATCACGCACAACCTATCCCCGGAGACACATGTTACTTGAAGCAACTTCGTACACACACACACACACACACACACACACACGCGCGCGCGCGCGCGCGAGAAGTACCTTGTGCTCGAAACTCTCATTTCAAAGCAAGCGTTTCCTGGGACAACGTTTCGCTCTGTGTATAAATTTACTATATCCTGCCTTCATAGAACTCTACAAGGAGCGAAACATAACTTGATAAAGCTCTACTCAGGGCGAAAGTATGACTTAATAAAGCTCTACACGGAGTCAACACATGACTGTGTGTCCATCTACAGATTGTTGCAGTGATTCTCTGCAACACTGGCATTGCACTGCTGGCCTACATGGACGGTATTACCAGAACCAAAACTCTGGGAGGTGTGGTACTGGCTGCTGCGTCTGCTGCTGGCTCTGCTGTCTACAAGGTGAGGCTCTGCTGTCTACAAGGTAACGCTCTGCTGTCTACAAGGTGAGGCTCTGCTGTCTGCAAGGTGAAGTTCTGCTGTCTACAAGGTGAGGCTCTGCTGTCTACAAGGTGACGCTCTGCTGTCTACAAGGTAACGCTCTGCTGTCTACAAGGTGAGGCTCTGCTGTCTACAAGGTAACGCTCTGCTGTCTACAAGGTGAGGCTCTGCTGTCTGCAAGGTGAAGTTCTGCTGTCTACAAGGTGACGCTCTGCTGTCTACAAGGTGACGCTCTGCTGTCTACAAGGTAAGGTTCTACTCAATACTAATAATTTACGATAATCTAGACAGGAGAAGACAGGTGTTCCCTGCAGACAGCCTCAGTGTGGCCTTTAAGGCGTCTGCTGCCTGTCTTTCAAACTGAACGTTGTCCCCCATCACTCACTCTCTCTCTCTCTCTCTCTCAGGTGCTGTTCAAGAAGGTTATAGGTGAAGCGAGCTTCGGGCAGGTGAGTCTTATCTTCACTGTGATAGCGCTGCTCAACACCACCTTGCTGAGTCCCCTGGTGGCCACCTTCTATTTTAGCGGCTACGAGACACTTCTCTGGGCTCACCTACCCTGGCCCAACCTCCTTATAGCTGCGGCACTCTCACTAGGTGAGTCCCACGCATCATTCACCTCGTCCATTTGATTCACCTGATTTACCTCGTCCACTCGATTCACCTCGTCCACCTGATTCACCTAGTCCACCTGATTCACCTCGTCCACCCGATTCACCTCGTCCACCTGATTCACCTCGTCCACCTGATTCACCTCGTCCGCCTGATTCACCCCCTCCACCTGATTCACCTCGTTCGTCTGATTCACCTCTTCCACCCGATTCACCTCGTTCACCTGATTCTTACCCCGTCCAGTCCCCTGATCGTCTCCCAAACACAAAAAGATTGATTTACGTTCCATGACTCCCAGCTAAATGTATTTTAGTAATAATTATTAGTAATAATAATAATAATTATTATTATTATTATTATTATTATTATTATTATTATTATTATTATTATTATTATTATTATTATTATTATTATTATTATTGTTGTTGTTGTTGTTGTTGTAGTAACATCATCAAAATAATTGAAAAATTAATGAAGCGATGTTTTCCTGAGATATTGTGAGTGTGAGTGTGTCTCGTCTGAGTGTGTGTCTCGTCTGAGTGTGTGTGTGTCACGTCTGAGTGTGTGTGTCTCGTCTGAGTGTGTGTCTCGTCTGAGTGTGTGTGTGTCACGTCTGAGTGTGTGTCCCGTCTGAGTGTGTGTCTTGTCTGAGTGTGTTTTGTGTGTCCGTCGAGTGTGTGCCCTCTGAGTGTGTGTTCGTCTGAGTGTGTGTGTGCACGTCTGAGTGTGTGTGTCTGTTGTCGTCTGAGTGTGTGTCTCGTCTGAGTGTGTGTTAGTTGTGTTCACGTCTGAGTGTGTGTCACGTCTGAGTGTGTGTCCGTCTGAGTGTGTGTCTCGTCTAGTGGTGTGTGTCTCGTCTGAGTGTGTGTGTGTGTCACGTCTGAGTGTGTGTCACGTCTGAGTGTGTGTCTCGTCTGATGTGGTGTTCGTCAGTGTGTTCTCGTCTGAGTGTGTGTGTCTCGTCTGATGTGTGTGTGTCCGTCGTTGGTGTGTGTGTCTCGTCTGAGTGTGTGTTCGTCTGAGTGTGTTCTCGTCTGAATGTGTGTGTGTCTCGTCTGAGTGTGTGTGTGTGTGCGTCTCGTCTGAGTGTGTGTCTCGTCTGAGTGTGTGTGTGTCTCGTCTGAGTGTGTGTCTCGTCTGATGTGTGTGTGTCTCCGTCTGAGTGTGTGTCGTCTGAGTGTGTGTGTCTCGTCTGAGTGTGTGTCTCGTCTGAGTGTGTGTGTGTGTCTCGTCTGAGTGTGAGTGTCTCGTCTGAGTGTGTGTATCACGTCTGAGTGTGTGTCACGTCTGAGTGTGTGTGTCTCGTCTGAGTGTGTGTCTCGT
Organism: Cherax quadricarinatus; assembly: GCF_026875155.1. Classification (NCBI taxonomy): domain Eukaryota; kingdom Metazoa; phylum Arthropoda; class Malacostraca; order Decapoda; family Parastacidae; genus Cherax; species Cherax quadricarinatus. The sequence continues at coordinate 20,378,366 of NC_069451.1, read as the reverse complement.
CTGAGTGTGTGTGTGTTTCGTCTGAGTGTGAGTGTCTCGTCTGAGTGTGTGTATCACGTCTGAGTGTTGGCTCGTCTGAGTGTGTAGTTCTTCTGAGTGTGTGTGTCTCGTCTGAGTGTGTGTCTCTCGTCTGAATGTGTGTGTCTCGTCTGAGTGTGTAGTGTCTCGTCTGAGTGTGTGTGTTCCTGTCTGAGTGTATGTGCCTCGTCTGAGTGTGTGAGTCTCTTCTGAGTGTGAGTGTCTCGTCTGAGTGTGTGAGTCTCGTCTGAGTGTGTGTGTCTCGTCTGAGTGTGTGTGTCTCGTCTGAGTGTGTGTGTGTCTCGTCTGAGTGTGTGTGTGTCTCGTCTGAGTGTGTGTGTCTCGTTCTGAGTGTGTGTGTCTCGTCTGAGTGTGTGAGTCTCGTCTGAGTGTGAGTGTCTCGTCTGAGTGTGTGTCTCGTCTGAGTGTGTGTGTCTCGTCTGAGTGTAGTGATCTTTCGTCTGAGTGTTGTGTGTGTCTCGTCTGGTGTGTGTGGTTCTGTCTAGTTGTGAGTCTCGTCTGAGGTGTGTGTGTGTCCTCGTCTGAGTGTGGTGTGTTGTGTCTCGTCTGAGTGTGTGTGTCTCGTCTGAGTGTGTGAGTCTTGTCTGAGTGTGAGTTGGTGGTCTCGTCTGAGTGTGTGTGTCTCGTCTAGTTGTGAGTCTCGTCTGAGTGTGTGGTGTCTTTCTCGTCTGAGACTGTGTTGTCTGCTGTAGTGTGTACTCGTCTGGTGTGGTTAGTCCGTTGAGTGTGTGTACACTGGGTCTGGGTGCTGGCAGTACTGTGTCTGCAGGTAGGTGGTGATCTGTCTGGTGTGGCAGTACCTGTGTCTGCAGGTAGGTGGTGAACTGTCTGGTGCTGGCAGTACCTGTGTCTGCAGGTAGGTGGTGACACTGTTGGTGCTGCAGTTACCTGTGTCTGCAGGTAGGTGGTGAAACTGTCTGGTGCTGGCAGTACCTGTGTCTGCAGGTAGGTGGTGATACTGTCTGGTGCTGGCAGTACCTGTGTCTGCAGGTAGGTGGTGATACTGTCTGGTGCTGGCAGTACCTGTGTCTGCAGGTAGGTGGTGACACTGTCTGGTGCTGGCAGTACCTGTGTCTGCAGGTAGGTGGTGATACTGTCTGGTGCTGGCAGTACCTGTGTCTGCAGGTAGGTGGTGACACTGTCTGGTGCTGGCAGTACCTGTGTCTGCAGGTAGGTGGTGACACTGTCTGGTGCTGGCAGTACCTGTGTCTGCAGGTAGGTGGTGACACTGTCTGGTGCTGGCAGTACCTGTGTCTGCAGGTAGGTGGTGATACTGTCTGGTGCTGGCAGTACCTGTGTCTGCAGGTAGGTGGTGACACTGTCTGGTGCTGGCAGTACCTGTGTCTGCAGGTAGGTGGTGACACTGTCTGGTGCTGGCAGTACCTGTGTCTGCAGGTAGGTGGTGATACTGTCTGGTGCTGGCAGTACCTGTGTCTGCAGGTAGGTGGTGACACTGTCTGGTGCTGGCAGTACCTGTGTCTGCAGATGGTTTGTGGTTCGTCCTGAGCCATTTCGGTTCTTTCTGGACCATCACGGTCCTTTATGCATCATTACCATCCGTCCTGGACCAGCACGGTCTGTCAAGGACCATTACGGTCCACCCTGGACCATTATCAAATAAGCTAACCCCGCAGTCTCTTGACTGGTGCTAAGGTGTTGCAGCCACGGCACTGCTGCCTTTTTACCTTGTAGAAATTGACACTAAATTTTAACAGCTTCATCCCTGGAGTTAATGGTACGAAGTAAAGTTTCTGATGGATGAAAGTGTCGAGGATGTTAATCTTCACGAATCTGATACCAAAATATTTTTTTATGTTAGGTAAATTGGACCTCAGACGCAGCTCTGACATTTTAATGTGGCAACTTTTCGCTCTCCAGGAGGTCTGTCAAGCCGTTATGGCTTGACAGTATTTCTACGGCTTGTCGGTATTTCTACTGTTATTACTATTTTTGTTTTGTTCATACGTATCGAGTAACAACAATTGTGAAAGCTTGAGGGAATAAAGCTGATAGATGCGGCTTTTGATGCTAAGCTTTTCTTCAGCACTGGACATCAAAGATACAAGGTTAACTTTGAGTGACTGAAGGTCTTAGAAATAGTTTCCAAAGCAATATAAATCAAGGAACGGATGGGAGTTGAACCCATGGCAATCGAGTCCAAAAAATTAGTCCAGTGCGTTAAGCACTGTTTCAGCACAGCACTGAATACCATGTTATATTTAAGGGACTGAGGCCTCTAGACGTAGTTTCTAACACTAATCTCTTTCTTTTCCACAGCCTTGGACATCAAATGGTACCATGTGAGGTTTGAGGGGATGAAGCTGGCTGGTGTAGTCCTGATCGTGTGCGGGTTCTTCCTGGTACTCTTCCCTGCTAACTGGCCAGAGTACATCACTAAGGTGCTCCGGTGGGTTGCTGCAGGAGTGACGCAGTGGTTCCTGCGTCACTGTCGCAGGAGACCAAGATGAATGCTTGTCTTAGATGTGGAATGAGTTCAGTTCTTGAAGTGTTGTAGTCCCCCGTCTTGCAGTGTTGGTCCTCGTCTCTAGGCATGAAAGAAACTGTGATATTGTATATGTATACTGTATACGTCATATTGTATATGTATACTGTATACGTCATATCGTATATGTGTACTATATATGTAAGTTTTTTGATAAAAAAAAGTAATATTCGTCTAAGCTGACATGTGTGTTGCTATTTTAATTTAAAGGTGAAGTAACATGGCGTCTTACTCTATACGAGACCAGAAAACCAAAGAATTTTTTGTTGTCATGTCAGTTTGTGGCCAACATGTCAGTTTGTGGCCAACATGTCAGTTTGTGGTCAACATGTCAGTTTGTGGCCAACATGTCAGTTTGTTCTCACTATCATCAAGGTGCTGGACGCAAGTCACTTACTCTTCCCCCCAAAAAAGATTTACAATTACTTTTTATGGCTCAGATCTGTTAATTATCTTTTTACTGTCCATTTTCCAAAGTGCTAAGACCCTTACTATCTTAGCGCTTCATTTTCAGTTTAATAATGACAATGATAATAATGCTACTACTAATACTACTACTGCTACTTCTACTACTGCTACTACAACTACTGCTACTACTACTAGTACTACTACTAGTACTGCTGCTGCTACTACTACTACTGCTACTATTACTACTGCTACTACTACCACTACTACTACCACTATTACTACTACTACTACTATTACTACTACTGCTACTATTACTACTACTGCTACTACTACTACTACTACTTACTACTACTACTGCTGCTACTACTACTACTACTACTACTCCGACTACTACTACTGCTACTCTGCTACTACTGCTACTACTACTACTACTACTGCTGCTGCTACTACTACTACTGCTACTATTACTACTGCTACTACTGCTACTACTACCACTATTACTACTACTACTACTATTACTACTACTACTACTACTACTACTTCTACTACTACTACTGCTGCTACTACTACTACTGCTACTCCGACTACTGCTACTGCTACTACTACTATTACTGCTACTACTACTACTACTACTACTACTGCTGCTGCTGCTGCTGCTGCTGCTGCTGCTGCTGCTGCTAATACTACTACTACTACTGCTGCTACTACTACTACTACTACTACTACTACTACTACTACTACTACTACTACTGCTGCTGCTACTGCTGCTGCTGCTGCTGCTAATACTACTACTACTACTACTACTACTACTACTACTACTACTACTACTACTACTACTACTGCTGCTGCTGCTGCTGCTGCTAATACTACTACTACTACTGCTGCTGCTACTACTACTACTACTACTACTACTACTACTACTACTACTATTACTGCTACTACTACTACTACTAGTAATAATAATAATAATAATAATAATAATAATAATAATAATAATAATAATAATAATAATAATAATAATAATAATAATAATAATAATTCTTTTAAAAAATTAATTTTTGAATTAAGTTTTGAGATCAGAGTTTATAATTAACCTGTACAATTATGCTACAAAGGAACTCCAAAATTTATAAGTGTCAACTAAGAATACATTTTTTTTCTCAAAACCGGGCATGTTCTAGGCCTAAGGTGTTTCCTGGCCCTCATGCATGTTTCTGATGTGACGTGTTAGTCCATGTATGTTGTTCTTTGCTTGTACTAAGAGTATACTAAGAGTTTGTTAGGAATTTCTAGAGTACTAACTCCTGTTAGAAGAGTACATCTGTTTGTATTCTTGCTGATTTTTCTCTGTTTTCTTAAATATTAATTAGTTTATACTAGACGTAATTCTGGATAATGTTAAGGAGATGTTACTCTATGTACACTGTGTATATACATTGAGAGGTGCATTTGCCCCAGTGTATATACATTGAGAAGTGTATTTTCTCTTTGTGTATATACACCGAGAGAAAATTTACAGTTTATATAACCGAGAGAAAATGTAGTGTATACACACTGGGAGGTGTATTTCTCTTAGTATATATACACCGACAGGTGTATTCTCCTCAGTGTGTATATACTGAGAGGTGTATTTCTCTCAATGTATATACTGTTGGGTATTAAAGTATTCTTGACTGGTGGTGGAAATCTTACAAGCAGCCATATTGACTGTTGTAGTAGATAGGCTTTAAACCCCATTAACCGTCTGATATATCGTTCTGAAATTACTAATTAGGTTCTTAGCTGTAATTAGGTCTTCATCAGATTATAGTTAGGTTACAAGCTGAGTGGTTACGGTGGTGTCACTTTACAGTCTAACCTACAAGACAAATAGGTAATTTATCTTATCTTCTTCACTTCTATGTATCCTGTGTGTGTGTGTGTGTGTGTGTGTGTGTGTGTGTGTGTGTGTGTGTGTGTGTGTGTGTGTGTGTGTGTGTGTGTGTGTGAGTGTGTGTGTGTGTGTGTGTGTGTACTCACCTATTTGTGGTTGCAGGGGTCGAGTCCTAGCTCCTGGCCCCGCCTCTTCACCGGGTGCTACTAGGCCCTCTCTCTCCCCGCTCCATGAGCTTTATCAAACCTCGTCTTAAAACTGTGTATGGTTCCTGCCTCCACTACGTCATTTTCTAGGCTATTCCACTGCCTTACAACTCTATGACTGAAGATGTGTGTGTGTGTGTGTGTGTGTGTGTGTGTGTGTGTGTGTGTGTGTGTGTGTGTGTGTGTGTGTGTGTGTGTGTGTGTGTGTGTGTATGTGTGTATGTGTGTGTGTGTGTGTGTGTGTGTGTGTGTGTGTGTGTGTGTGTGTGTGTGTGTGTGTGTGTTTAAATGAGTTTCTATGGACACCATACTTCAGTAAATTATTATAATTAAGGTCTAACCTACGTTATAGTAAGAAAGTAAATTACTGCCTTAGTACTATAATGGGTAAATAAATTGTTAACAATATAGTGTGTGAGGAAGTGGACACGACAGCGTTCACATGGTGACTGGATCCTGATAGTTTAAATGCTGCTCCCTCCCTCCCTCCTGTCCCTATATATTACCTGTTTCCTCTTAGATTCTTCTTGTACTTGAAGTGATCAAGGTTCAAGCATTGAATCATCTCCCGTAAAGATGTCTTCAGTCAATACCTTCGTTCCCATTTCATTAATATTGTAAGCAATTAATGTGACATTTACCCATTACTATGTGTTTATTAGTAGTTAATATTTCCGTTTTTACATTTAGTAGACGTGGTTGTAGACGGTGCAAGTCAAGGCGATGAGCAACATTAACAGAAGAGTTTATTTTTGTCTTAAATTCTCTTATATTTCGTGATACTGGACTGAAAAGTGCTGGTAGAGCTATTCAAAGTCTTCCAGCTGATGCTAACCCTTGTGTATAGTTCGTTTATCAAGGATATCGTAGGTCTTCCAAGTCATCAAGTCGTCATTGATGAGAAGTCATCATCCACCTCTGCCTGACCTGTCTAGTCATCGTCTGGGGACAGACGACGTTGTTGTTATCGTCTCTGTGATTGCTATCACTTTCGGTTTATTTTCTTTTCTTTTTCTCCTTTCAGTTAGCTAACCTTATAACTTACATTGTGTCCATCTAGATAATCCTGAGGCTGCCTGTGGGAGTAATGTTTGTTCAGGGAGAGTGTTGACCTGGTCGTCCTAGCTGGTTATGTCGGTTTAGTGAGTCACCAGAGTTTATTAAATGTTAGATGTAGACACCAGGCTGGTGTACCATGCTATAACTCAACGATATATATATATATATATATATATATATATATTATATATATATATATATATATATATATATATATATATATATGTCGTGCCGAATATGTAAAACTGGTTAATTAGCAAGAACTCATTTAAAATTAAGTCCTTTCTAAAATTTTCTCTTATTCGTTTACAGATATATTTTTTTCATTAATGTTAATGTAAAAATTTTTAATTTTTCTCCAAAAGAATCTTAGAAAACTTACCTAACCTTATTATAACAAGAACAATTTATTTTAGCCTAACCCAACTAAATATATTTTAGATTTGTTTACAATAATTTAATATTAAACAAACACAGTGAAATATATTTTTTTCGTTAGGTTCAGAATGATTTTGGCGAAATTATTGCATACACAAATTTTCGCTTGTCCTATATGGCAAGATGAGCGTTGCTATTTAAGCCAAGATCGCAAGTTCTGCCTATTCGGCACGACATATATATATATATATATATATATATATATATATATATATATATATATATATATATATATATATATGTCGTGCCGAATATGTAAAACTGGTCAATTAGCAAGAACTCATTTAAAATTAAGTCTTTTCTAAAATTTTCTCTTATACGTTTAAAGATATATTTTTTTCATTAATGTTGATGTAAAAATTTTTAATTTTGCACCAAAAGGAACTTAGAAAACTTACCTAACCTTATTATAGCAAGCGCAATTTATTTTAGCCTAACCCAACTAAATATATTTTAGATTTGTTTACAATAATTTAATACTAAACAAACACAGTGAAATATATTTTTCTCGTTAGGTTCAGAATGATTTTGGCGAAATTACTGCATACACAAATTTTCACTTGTCCTATATGGCAAGATGAGCGTTGCTATTTAAGCCAAGATCGCAAGTTCTGCCTATTCGGCACGACATATATATATATATATATATATATATATATTATATATATATATATATATATATATATATATATATATATATATATATATATAATATATATTTGTATGACAGTGGCCCAGTATGAGACTGGAGAATTTATATGTTAAGATGGCTCGATAATTTACATAAAATATAAACTTTCATCAACATCGTATTTTCCATCCTTGTTTAAAATGTTAAATATTTAAAAAAAAAAATACGAAATTGCAAGTTTTAATTGAGGAATATCTGGAGGTGTTGTATAGTATATTGTATGTTGTGGTGTATATCTTGTGTAGTTGTATGCCACTGTGTGCTTCTATGGTGCCTTTATGGGGTCTTCATGGGGCTTTCAATGGACCTTTATTGTGCCTTCATGGTGACTTTCTGGGGCCTTAAGGTTCCCTCATGGTGACTTTCTGGGGTCTTAAGGTTCCCTCGTGGGGTCTTCATGGGGCCTTAAGGTTCCCTCATGGTGACTTTCTGGGGACTTAAGGTTCCCTCATGGTGACTTTCTGGGGTCTTAAGGTTCCCTCATGGTGACTTTCTGGGGACTTAAGGTTCCCTCATGGTGACTTTCTGGGGTCTTAAGGTTCCCTCATGGGGTCTTCATGGGGCCTTAAGGTTCCCTCATGGGGTCGTCATGGGGCCTTGAAAGTGAAGACAGCTGCTCACATTAACTGCTTGAAGGAGCATTAATATTCCTCAGTATTTCTGACTTTACCCACGACCATAACAAAATACATTAATATAATTCCCTGTATCTTCTTGTAACGGGATTATTATTTATCTTAACTGTTACCTTCGATTACATTAAACCACTTTGGACAAGGTATCATAAAACGAATACCAGGATACAACAATACGTGTATTTCTCTGTATATACACACAGGGATGTTTATATTTCATAGTATAAGTACAGTACGAGGTGTGTGTCTCTCAGTGTATATACACGGAGAGGTTTGTTTCTCTCAGTGCGTATATACCTTGAGGTGTATGTTACGGTATAGGAGTATACACACAGAGTTTAACTTAATCACTCTTAATGACCTTCGTGTAGTAGATAGGCTTTAAACCTAACAGAGCAACCATGGTAGGAATATATGTAGTGGCAAGTTATGGCACCATTAGAGGACAGAGCCACAAGAAACATAAAGAATTATTATCACAACGTTTCGCCCAAGGAGAGTTTGTGACTGTGTCACCTCACTGCTGTAGCTCTGACATCAACAGACTTTTACACAGTTCATTACCATTACTTGGCAAAGACAGCTGTTGAGGTCTAGTACTTGGACCCATTATGTGCCTGTGATCTTGTGACTACCGCCCACAGGGTAGCTATGGGGTGGCTACCATCCACAGGGTAGCTATGGGGTGGCTACCATCCACAGGGTAGCTATGGGGTGGCTACCATCCACAGGGTAGCTATGGGGTGGCTACCATCCACAGGGTAGCTATGGGGTGGCTACCATCCACAGGGTAGCTATGAGGTGACTACCATACACAGGGTAGCTATGGGGTGACTACCGCCCACAGGGTAGCTATGGGGTGGCTACCATCCACAGGGTAGCTATGGGGTGGTTACCATCCACAGGGTAGCTATGGGGTGGCTACCATCCACAGGGTAGCTATGGGGTGGCTACCATCCACAGGGTAGCTATGGGGTGGCTACCATCCACAGGGTAGCTATGGGGTGGCTACCATCCACAGGGTAGCTATGAGGTGACTACCATACACAGGGTAGCTATGGGGTGACTACCGCCCACAGGGTAGCTATGGGGTGGCTACCATCCACAGGGTAGCTATGGGGTGGCTACCATCCACAGGGTAGCTATGGGGTGACTACCATCCACAGGGTAGCTATGGGGTGACTACCATCCACAGGGTAGCTATGGGGTGACTACCATCCCAGGGTAGCTTGGGGGGGACTACCATCCACGGGGTAGCTAGGGGTGACTCCCCATCCCAGGGTAGCTAGGGGGTGACACCATCCAAAAGGGTAGCTTAGGGTGACTCCCTCCACAGGGTAGCTATGGGGTGACTACCGCCCCAGGGTAGCTACGGGTGACTACCATCCAAGGGTACTTTTGGGTGACTACCATCCACGGGGTTTATCGGGTGCTACCATCCCAGGGTAACTAGGGGGTGAAAACCCCCCACGGGGTCTGGGGGGTTACTCCCCGCCCACAGGGTGCTATGGGGTGACTCCCGCCCCGGGGTAGTATGGGGTGGCTACCATCTAAAGGTAGCGGGGGTAAACTCCCACCACAGGGGCTAGAGGGAAAACACCACAGGGTAATTGGGGTGACACCATCCACAGGGTAGCAAGGGGGTGAAAAAATCCACAGGGTAGTATGGGGGGACTACCCCCCACAGGGTAGCTAGGGGGACTACCACCACGGGAGCTAGGGGGGGACACCATCCACGGGAGATAGGGGGTGACCCCCCCCACGGGAGCTATGGGGGACTACCCCCCACGGGGTGCTTGGGGGGCTACCGCCCACAGGGTGTTTGGGGGTGCTCCCATCACGGGGTGCTAGGGGGTGACTCCGCCCACGGGTAGGTTGGGGTGACTGCCATCCCACAGGGTAGCTATGGGGACTACCTCCAAGGGTGCTATGGGGTGACACCGCCCACGGGGTAGCTATGGGGTACTCCCACCCCAAACAGGGAAGCTATGGGGTGACTACCGCCCACAGGGTAGCAGGGGGTTGCACCATTCCAGGGTGCTATGGGGTGACACCGCCCACGGGGTAGCTATGGGGTGACTACCGCCACGGGTAGCTAGGGTGATACCACCACGGGGAGCTAGGGGTGCTACCGCCCAGGGTCATGGGGTACTACCGCCCACAGGGTCTAGGGGTACTACTGCCCACGGGGGTAGTTGGGGTGACTACCCCCCAAGGGTGCTATGGGGTACTACCCCCACAGGGTCATGGGGGATCCCGCCCACAGGGTAGCTAGGGGTGATCCGCCCACGGGGGTACATGGGGGACTACCGCCACAGGGTAGCTATGGGGGGGCTACCATCCACAGGGTAGCTATGGGGGGCTACCATCCCAGGGTATTATCGGGTGACTACCACCCAAAGGGGTAACTTGGGGGGACTACCGCCCCGGGTAGCTATGGGGGACACCGCCCAGGGGACTAGGGGGTGACTCCGCCCCGGGGGACTATGGGGTGACTACCGCCCACGGGTAGCTAGGGGTACTACCGCCACAGGGTTAGGGGGACTACCGCCACGGGGTAGCAGGGGGTGGCACCCCCAGGGTAGCTAGGGGGGCTACCACCCCCAAAGGGTAACTAGGGGTGCTACCGCCCACAGGGTAGCATGGGGTGACTCCGCCCACAGGGTAGCTAGGGGTGCCCCCCACGGGGTAGCTTGGTGATACCGCCCACGGTACTTGGGGGACTCCCGCCCCAGGGTAGTATGGGGTGACTCCCGCCCACAGGTACTAGGGGTGACTACCATCCTTTATCAAGCTTCAAAAACCCTTCAATTAGCATTAATTTCCCCCTCTAGAAATAACTTACAAGAAACAAACACGGTACGGGGGGGGGTTTCGAAACCAGGCCCGTGTTTCCCGCGATTCGTGAGTCGTATAGAAAGAAACTTTGTGATAGCTAGAGAAAATACAATGTTTTATGTATATATTGTATACTTCCTGGAGGAAAGAAAAAATTGAGGTGAGTTTAACTATTTTTTATATAATCAAATATAATATAAAAATATATATAAATTAAATATATATAATATATATAATATATATAAATTATTATTATAAATTTAAATTTTTATTTAAATTAATTAGGGAAATTTTTATTAAATGTTTTTTAAAATCTGTTTTTTTTTATTTTGGGGACGTTCAATCAAATTAAATTCTTTTTTATATTTTTGTCTTTTGTGGAGAAATTTGTCCATCTGGGGGTCTGGAAAAACCGGGAAAAACTCTTAAAATTTTTTTTTGGAAATTTTTTCTTTTTCTGGAAGGGTTTTGGGGAAAATTCGAGGTGTTTTGGAAGACAGAGATTTCTTTTTTTTGGGAGAGTGTTTGAGGGGTTAGTAGGGTAAAGTAGTACGTTTTGTTTTTTGTTTGTTGTGTTTCTGTACGTATTTAGATGTACTTTTCCATTATTGGCGTAATTTTTGTACCAGATCAATTTAAACCTCCCCCGGGTTTTTTTTTTGACTTTATTTACAAGCATGTTTTTTTTTGTGGGATTTTTCCTTTGTGTATATTAAATCAGTTTATCGCCCAATGTGAGAAAAGCAAAATAACGTGATGATAGCTTAGGGGGCCCTTTTGATTGCAATCAACACTCAAGAGCTTACAGAAATAGAGCATGCAATCCAGGAAGATCCAATGATGTGTTGATTGCAACACGAAAGGCCCAGAGCTATCATTCAACCCCCCCTGTGGTTATTTTGCATACCGTATTATATTTATTGTCCTTCTTCGTACATTCCATACTTCATCTTAATCTTTCCTTTTGCTGTACAGCCCTTGTGGATTAGCGCTTCTTTTTGATTATAACAATAATAATTTCCTTAGTTAATGCTGAAACTACACATGTAACATATTTGCTAATTCCCCGTTCCCTTTGCTGGCAGTTGGGGTCGACACAGGAAGCGGAACCAGCCGAGACAACAGCCAGAGCCTGTCGACTACCGTACTGGTCTCATTTCTCGGTCTCACCTTCGCTCCCCATCAGGATTAATACGATAATCTGTGTATGGACGACACTGAGCGATTTCGCTCGTTACCGAGACTTATAGTTAACATTAATCAGCAGTAAACAGTGCAGAGCTATTTAAACAGCAGCACAGAGACAGTGTGTTTAGGGTTGAGGTTGTGAATGTTAGGAACGACAGTACGGTAGCAGATGTGTGATAGCCATGGCTGTTGAAACTATTTGAAAGCGAGATATTAGCGGCTCCATTGCTGGCAGTTTATATGTATTTATATGTATTACTGTATAGACATACCTTTATTATTTTTATTACCTGCTTGGTTTGTACACTATCTGACGTCACATTACTCATATCAGTGACGCTGGATGACTTTGTCATGTTTATCAAAGTTACAATAGCTCTGTATATATTATTTTACACCTCTGAAATTATGCCCTATAATTTTTTTTTATTGAAATCAGTATTATAGATTTCTACAACAATTATATTATAAATATTGTACAATTAGAATTAAACCTATAATTTTTTTGTACAATTTTCTCCTGTTGTTACACACTAATTATAAATGAAAACTTAATTGAAAAAAAAAAAATATATATTTAATATAACCGCAAACAAGCGATGTAAGTAATGCAGAACAAGTCACCTGGGGATAGAAATCTCCAACTCAAGATCTTTCGCACTCTCTGTGCGTCGTCAGGAGCTAGGCAATGTTGCAAGACTAGCAACAGAAAGTAGTGAGAAAAATTCTCTCTCTGGGGGGAAAGTAGAAGTGTAAAAGTCAGGCCATGTTGTAGTGTGGTGCTACCTGGCTCCTGAACCACCTCCACCTGTCCCTTCTCTCTCTCCCCTTACGTGGGCGGGCAGGGAGGAAACCCACGGGTTTGTAGTAGGCTGGTTACTGAATAATAAGGTACATTTTTATCGACATCAGCTAATCTAATGAAGTATGAAATCATTATACTTAAGTGGTAAATACATTCTCAGGCTTAATGTAACTTTAAATATTAAACGAATCAGAGGTGTTGTGTGTCACCCTGCATTCTCGACAATGTTCCAGGAAGTGTTGTCTACAAGGATCCCTACATAGTAACATATGTGCGAGGTTCCTAGGGTAGCCTAGGGTAGCCTAAGGTAGCCTAGGGTGGTCGAGCAGAGGGACTTATCGCCTGTGGGGTTCCAGGATTAAAAAACACTGCAACTACCTTGGAGCAAGGTAGGTAAATATGTAGGGATCTTTGCAGACATCACTTTCTGGAACATTCTCGGACGTATAGGGTGACACACAACACCTCTGATTTGTGAGAATGTGAGTGTATTAACCACTTCGTAAAATGATTCCATAAGCAATTAGATATTCTGACTGACTGGAGGTGAATAGATGATATGCAGCCTTAATGACCCTCGTATAGTAGATAGATTTGAAACCCTATTAGCTAGTAAATCATTTAAAGGAAGTGCCAAAGATTGAAATTTTGTATTGACATTATTTAATAATGATTCAAATGAATTTATAACAGAGTGGAATTTTGTGTCGAGATGAACTTTGTTTATGAAGGTCGTTTAGATCTATACAGAGTTTTATCAAGTCTTGATAAAACTGTTTAGAGCAAAATAAATATAAAAATAATATCTGTTCTGTACACATTGTCTCTCTACCTTTTTATGTGCAGCATTTCTCCCAAAATTGGGCCTTAACAAAGTACTTGCTAAAGCCCAGTGTCGAGCGAAACGTTGTGCAAATGAAGGTCTTCACTGCACTCGAAGCTTTTCCACCCAACTCTCAGGAATACTTGGGCACCCAGTGATGAAACTGAGATCGTGAAGCATCTGAATATGGATTATTATTATTATTATAATCAAAAAGATCTGATTGTGGAAGCAACAACAATGTCTGGAAAATGGGCTCGATACGGCGTATGCTGTCACTGGCCCTATAAACCCAACAACAACCCGGTGGCCTGGTGGCTAAAGCTCCCGCGTCACACACGGAGATCCCGGGTTCGATTCCCAGCGGGTGGAAACATTTCGACGCGTTTCCTTACACCTGTTCACCTAGCAGCAAATAGGTACCTGGGTGTTAGTCGACTGGTGTGGGTCGCATCCTGGGGACAAGATTGAGGACCCCAGTGGAAATAAGTTAGACAGTCCTTGAACGAACGAAATCTTATCTTATCTCGAAATTACTTTGCCGTGACTACAGAGGTCGGAGGAAGTGGCGCCTTCATACACTCAGCTCGCAGCTTCTGAGTCTCCCAGTGGTCTGTTCTATCGAAACTTTATTATTTTAGGGGGTGGGGGGAGAGGGTAGTGCTGTCCCAGTGCCTTTTGGAGTTCTAGACCAGTTGCTGCTCTGAATTAATAACCGATGAACTGTTTGCAATCAAAGAGGCAACTGAGATTCTGGATGCCCTCATTTAATCGGTTCTCTACGGGAACTAATAGTCTCATACCTCCATGTTAATAGCTACTCTAGTGAATATAATAATAATTTTATTGTTGTTGTTGTTATATACAGAGTCAGCAGCTAGTGGTTATGCAGGGATAAACAGGGAACACGATTTTAACGCTTTTTGTGAAGATAGTGATAATTTGGTCCTAGCAACGATGAGGGTCGACACTACGTTACTGGTGACAAGTGCGACACTGCTCAGCCAGCTGGGTAATAAGGGAATGGTAAGGTGTGTCTAATTAGGAGCAAAATGTTACTAAACGGTTTAAAAGATAATGTATCTTATACAGCAACTGCCCTTGTTTGTGACTGTTTGTTTGAGAGATTGAGAATTGACACAGGCTGATGGAGGAGATTGAGAGGGGTGAAAGTAGTTGTTCCAAAGTGAAAGGTGGGTAGAAAAGGAAGCCTGTGTATTGAAAGAGTTGACGTGAGACTGGAGGGAAGAAGTGAATGGAGTAGTAGTTTTGGAGTGGATGTATCGGAAGATGAGTCGATAAGATAAGATTTGTTGGGATTTTTAACCTGGGGTGGGGAAAGGTTAGCCACCCAGGATAACCCGGGGTAGCGAGGGTTAGCCACCCAGGATAACCCGAGGTAAGGACGGTTAGTCACCCAGGATAACCCGAGGTAGGGAGAGTTAGTCACCCAGGATAACCCAATGAAGTCAGTGCGTCGTCGAAAGGAAGGTGTTTGGTCTATGGAAGCAGGTGTTTGGTCTATGGAAGCAGGTGTTTGGTCTATGGAAGCAGGTGTTTGGTCTATGGAAGCAGATGTTTGGTCTATGGAAGCACGTGTTTGGTCTATGGAAGCATGTTTGGTCTATGGAAGCAGAGTTTGGTCTATGGAAGCATGTGATTTGGTCTATGGGAAGCAATGTTTGGTCTAGGAAGCAGATGTTTGGTCTATGGAAGCAGGTGTTTGGTCTATGGAAGCAGTGTGTTTTCTATGGAACAGGATGATTAAGTCTTGGAGAGGTGTTTGGTCTTGAAAGCAGGTTTGGTCTAGGAAGCCGTGCTTTGGTCTATGGAAGCGGCTGTTTGGTCCAGGAAATGGCATTTATGGTTATGGAAGCAAGTGGACTTATGGAAGCAGGGTGTTTGGGGTAATGGACATTCCCTTTGTCTATACGGATCGTGTCTATGGAAGCAGGTGTTAGGTTATTGGAAGCAGGTTTGGTCATGGAAGCACATGTTTGATTGGAATTTGCCTTGGATCTATGGAAAGCACAGTTGTGCTTGGAGCGCTGTGGTTATGGAACAATGTTTGGTTATGGAAGCGTGTGCTTTGCTCTGGAACACATGTTGGTCTGGAAGCTGAGTTGGTTTGGGTTCCTGGGAACAAGTTGAGGGCAAAGGAATTATGGCTCTTGAAGCACTGTTTTGTCTTGGAAGCAGGTGTTTGGTCTATAAGCCACCATGTTTAGGTCTATGGAACAAATTTTGTTATGGAAGACATTTTGTCTAAAGCATTGTTTTGGCCCATCAGTAATTACAGGATACAAACATATTAAAAGTCATTAGTAGTTCCTCATTACAAAAATAGAACTCAAGCGGTAAAGTCCATCGCCTCAACTTAGGGACTCGCTATGATCCGGCAACAAAATGGAAAACATAGATACAATAGTTAGACCCAAGGGAAATTAGCCAAACTGTGCATCTGGGGGTAATCCTCAGGTAATATCCCCATAATTTACCATTCGAAATCCGTGTGTTATGATCAGGCAAGTTTAATTTAGGTACGTGTACCAGAACACATTTATTGTGTTACCTATAGGAGTACCCCAGAAAGGTCACAGCTGAGTATCCGTGGTTCCGGTTAGCCCCGGCACTGTGGAATCATCTGGACTGTTTCTTTACACCTGTTGGTAGTTCACCTAACAGCTCATCGTAGGGTACCGTTGCTCGACGTGGGGATCGCTCCGGCCGACAGGAGTTGAAGGCCACAAATGGACAATAAGACGGTCCTGCATGCGCCCATGGGGGCTTGGGTTATGGGCTGACTAACCCTCCAGGGTTAAAAATCCGAACAAAATGTTATTTTATGTGTAAGAAAGTGTATTACTACGTAATACAGATTTAGATAATAATAATTACCATATTCGTTGATAAATCTGACACTGGCCTTTTCCAAATGAAAAACAGGTGGCTCCAAGGTGACTGAATTTCCATGGGTCCTTGAAATTCAATAGAAGAATAATAATAATAATACATTATAATAATAATCATAAATCCTACTTCTACCAAGTACCTCTCAGTGCTCAAGGAAAAGCTATACAGAAAGCCGCTTGTTATCTGACCCTATGGGCTAATGATTAGGTGTTTCGTCCCAGATGCGATCCACGCATTCTCTTTTGACTTTGAGAGTACTCTCCCGCACCGGGCCTTTTCCAAGTGTGAACCCGGCCTTGGCTCCTTCTCGGAAGTAATTCAGGACTAATGGTCTGCCATAGGAGAGGCACAAGTACTCCTCATCGTTGGGTCCAACTGTCCCTAGGCCTAGCCACATTCCCCGCCCTCACGGGGCTCGCAGGGAAAAGCTAGGCCTCTCTGGTCTGCCATCCCCGCCCCTAGGGGGCTAATGGGAATGGCAGGCTTATGAGCTGCAAGCTCTGGCTCAGGCACCTACCCTGCCCTAGAAGGGCTGGGCATGGTGTCGATCGACGCACACCATTATTTATTATTAAAGATTCGCTGGTAGTCTCCCTGCCCGGGCCTTTTCCAAATGGTGGCCCGGCCTTGGCTCCCTGTCTAGGGAGTGTCTGAGACCTAAGTCTCCCATGGGAGGAGATACAAGTATCCCCTCATCTTTGGACCAACTGTCCCTAGACCTAGCCACATTCCCCGCCCTCACGGGGCTCGTAGGGAAAAGCTAGGCCTCACTGGTCTGCCATCCCCGCCCCAAGGGGGCTAATGGGAATGGCAGGCTTGTGAGCTGTAAGTTCGGGCTCAGGCACCTACCCTGCCCTAGAAGAGCTAGGCATGGTGTCGATCGACCCACACCAGTCGACTAACACCCAGGTACCTATTTTACTGATAAGTAAACAGGGACAGCAGGTGTCTTAAGGAAACACGCCAGTCACTCAAAACGTTGGAAAAAAATTAAGTTTTTGTGCTTGTTATCAAAGATTACATTGACTATATTGCAGACATTTAAATATATCCCGGGTGGCCTGGTGGCTAACACTCTCGCTTCACACGGCAAGGGCCCGGGTTCGATTCCCAGCCAGAGTAGAAACATTGGGCGTGTTTCTCTCCACCTGTTGTCTATGTTTCCCATCAGTAAAATGGGTACCTGGGTGTTAGTCGACTGGTGTGGGTCGCATCCTGGGACACTGACCTAATTTACCCGACATGCGGAGCATAACAAGGGACTTTCTATATAGTAGTATGTCATTGATGTCAGCTAGGACTGTATACCTTGTACATGTACTTGTAGTAAATAAAGATATTATTATTATTATTATTATTATTATTATTATTATTATTATATTCTTTTCACACACCGAAATAGGCGGTTCTTGTTTGGGAAATAAGTGAGTTACCCACTAAATTTACTTCTATCCCAGCCACTGTAATAGAAAACGAAGTTTTATAACAGGGAAACTAGTGTATTAGGGGGTGACTTAATTGATTTATTATGTAAACAAGTTTATTCAGGTATATACAAATACAGTTACATAGATTATCATGCATAGCAGCATATGTGAAGAGAACCAAGGATAACCAAAAAAAAAAAAAAAATTCGGACGCAGTGACTTATTTCCACTGGGGTCCTAGTAGTATCTTATTATTTTAAGCTTCGCTGTAGCTTACAGTACATTTATTTAGGTACAGGTACATTGTTACATAAAATGCGATTCTAAAAGCTTAGATATCTCCAGTGAATACTAGAAAGGACTGCCCTTCTAGCATCCAGCCTGTTACTGGGTTTTCGTAACAATTAGTCAGTATCCTTGTCCAATTATCCATTAGAATTCAGTATGAATTATTAGTGCTTTAGGATTACAACAGGTAGGTTACTAACTAGAGAAAATAAAATTTAATAAATTTATTGAGTATCGTTAAAAGGTATATTATCAAATTAAATTAACCAATTCAAACAAATTAATAATAATCACTTCTCTCGTGTACAATATTATTGTGCTGAAAGCACATATCACATTTATAATTCTTAAGTACCGTCTGGTACATTAACATTTAATAAGATATTACAAATATGTACAAGTAAGTGTGTATGTGTGTAAGTGCTCTAAGTAGTTCGCTATGTCTCACGACTCGACTAGACTTAAACAAGTGACTGACAAAGTCCACAAATAAACTAACTTCTTGACCGACTGGCAATCAGAACAGTCTGCTTGAACAATAAAAAGAATGCTAAGCCCAATAGCAATATAACAAGTGACTGCGACACAGAATCAGGAACAAGATAATATAACGACAGCTAGTAGGGACCATCAGCAGATCCTCCACGAAAGTCACAAAACTCTCATACTACTGAATCTAAACTAAGTTCAGCATAAGAAATTCCCCGACTGTGACAATACACAGATACCAGTACAAATTAGCTCAGAAGCTACAGCTCAGGACCCGAGTTGCTCAGAGTGTCTATTCGACACAACCTCAGTACAACATCGAAAATCACTAAGTCTATACAATGTTCTGTGAACAGAGTCTCCAGAACTAACAAGAATAATGAGACAGACGATCTGTCCAACCACCAAGAGAGTCTAGACCAGACTGAATACTTCAGGCGAGGTGAGGACACCCCCCCCTCGATCACGTGATATATGCATAAATACAGTTTCACAAATTATCATAAACAGTGACATGTGTAAATAATCCTCCAGGATAACTCAAAAAAAAAAAAAGTCGAACGAAGACACTCATTTCCATTGGGATCCTTGATCTGCTCGTACGTGGATATATATCATGGAGCGTGGGAATACATAGGGGTACGTGGGAGTATATATAGGTACGTGGGAGTACTTAGGGGTATGTGGGAGTATATAGGGGTATGTGGGAGTACCTAGGGGTGCATGGAGTACCTAGGGGTACGTGGAGTACCTAGGGGTACATGGGTGTGAAAATTTGTGTGGACTGCCTCCAAGTGAGTCGCCTACCCTGGCAAACTCTGTTGACACCGAGCTCTGAGGTGGGTACCTCAGCCTCACAAGTGGCTTATAGGACAGGTTTTCACAAATAATTGATGTTGCAAGAAACTCGCCTGCATGCACGTATAAAGGACTAACTTACTTGGTGTTGCAGCATATATCCTGATCTTCAACTTCCCTAAGCTTAGCCTTAGCCCCTTTGGACTTCCTCTCAGAAACCACGTGCAACTGGGAGCCTTAATTCCTGCAATATTCAATCGTTATTAGTGACCTGCCTGCACCTCAGAAATTCCTATATCCAAGAGGGTGTGTATCCCCTAGTATAACTATGTAGACACGGACACTAGCTTCCAGACTGATGAGAGACGCTGGTACTTACTGGGCATGCTCTGCCAGCTGCACAAAGGGGCCTACAGATCAACTCACTCACAATCTCCCCAGACACTGGCCAGAAATCTACGAGATGAAGTGGAGGTCTTGTCTTACTGTATGGGCCTGATGGAGGAGGTCATCTATGGTACATCGAGGTGCCTCTACCAGATTTCCCCAGGTCTCGAATGTGAAGACATGTGGGGGGGCACCGTCTGCTGATCACGGCACATCTTGTCCAGTTGGTGTCTGTCTTAAGAAGGACGCTATTGTGTCTTTGAGACCCGTGCCTCGTCATTCAATCTAGGGCTGCCAGTTCTCCCTAGCTAACTTAACCTAGTGTTTGCCTACATTATTGGCCTATTACTACCTATGTTAAGGTCTTAGGTCTACATTATTATTATCTACAGTTGCCTCAATGATCCTAATATTAGTGTACTACCAGTAAAACTACCTACTCCTTCCCTGAAGGGTAAATCTATAACTTAAATAGTGCTTACCAACCACGCCAACTCGGGGAGAATGCTTTTTGTTTGGGTGGGTTTAAGGGCCACCCAGCTCAGCCGTTCCATTATGGCTATGCTGGGACCCCTTCGTACGCCGTATCTGTCCTGTGGAACTTTAGGGACCAAATAAATTTCCACATCCTCCCACCAGCGAAGGTAGGTGCTAAGTCTAAATCAAGTTCACCTTCCGCGAGCCCCCACGGTGAACCCTGGACACGAGTGCCGTCCGGCCACTCTCGTCGAGCAGACTCCAGTCTAACTTCAACCATCCAGTTTTCCCTGCGTGGATCTCTGGGGGTGTAAACTTGTTGGTTCCGGTGGTCTTAGCACCCTTTCCTTTAACTTTAACGTCTTTCGTATGTCTCGCCTTGACTGAGTGGCTCCGTACTTTCCCACCCAGTGGCCCACATGCCTTGGTAGCCTTTCCTCCCACTGTTACGAGGTTCCCTAGATTTAATGGCAATCTATCTCCCTCTTTATGTACCCTGTAAAAGTGTTTTCCCAAGGTGGCCGAGTGTTCGTCACTACCTACCTGGTTCAGCTTCCCTGGCGGTTCATAGTGTATACTGGTATTCATTATCACTACTTCCCCAGCTATCATGGGGACAGCTTCTCCTCTATCTGGCATGGCAGGGAATTCAGGTGGAATCCTGCCACCTATGATGTATCCTACTGGGGATCTGTATAAACCAATTCCGTCGTGTAGACAGGAAGTCATCTATATGATTGGCTCCCACCAGGATACCTACATTTCTGACTGTGTCAGTGGTAATTCCCTGGTCTGCCAGCTTCACGTCGAGGTCTTTCAATCGCTTAGCTGCTGCAGCAAGACCTCTCACTGTAATTGCCCTAGGTAATGTCTCTACCACCAAGGCTGTAATGTCTCTGCGATGTCCACCTAATTTGACTGTGACATCCACCACATCATAAGATTTGGGTGGGACCTGACTTATAGCCCCTCCCAACATCATACTAACTTTCTTTGTGGCCTTCAACTTTAATTTAGCCACCAACTTCTTTGTTATCAAGGATACTTGTGCTCCTGGGTCAAAGAATAATCGGGTTGTTTCGGATCTGTGCCCACTCACAACCTTTGCCATGACTGTAGGTAGGGCAGCACCTCCGTGATTCTCACTCGGATTAGAGACTTCACTCCCACTAATCACGCTGGCTACCATTTCAGGCTCAGACTCACTTTCTATCTCTACCTGAGAGATATCCCTACTAGCTTGGGGTTCCCTTAAATTATTGGGACATAGTGCAGTATGGTGCTTACCTTTGCAACAGACTCGACACTCACTGAGCTGGGTGCCACAGTCTCTCGCAAAGTGTTCCCCACAACACTTGAAGCAGAGTCTCAACTCCCTTAGTCTCTGTTGCCTACTGCTCAGTGTTATATACTCCGAGCAACTCGTGCTAGCATGTTCGCCTTCGCAGAACACGCATATTCTGGCATGAGTGCCTCTGAGGTTCTGCTTAGAGGTTCTTACCTTAGACACTTCTTTACCATAGTACACTCCAACGTTAGTCGTACGAGCTTTAGACTGATCTCTCGAGATCTTTGAGCAACTTTCTGGGTTTTTATGTGGCGATGGTGGTGACTCTTCTCTCACACCTATACTCAAATGAGAAACGAGATCTCCCAACCCCTCAACAATATGTTTTATCGTGAACTTATTCGTCCGATATTTTAAGTGTAACTCATGCACTGTAGTGCTAGCCAGTTTCCTCTGAATCACCTGGCTAAGGACCCATTCTGAATCATCCTCATCATGCAAATCTCTGAAACTATTTGTCAAGCTCATAATTTCAATACGGAACTTCTCTAGGCTTTGACGGTCATGTTGGCAAGTCTCTAGATCCAACAACCGATAAAGCATGGCCACTTTTATCTCTTCAGTGTTGCCAAACATGTCTTCTAATTGGTCTTTGGCATGTTGGTAACTAGTGTCAGTAATCTGGTAGTGCCGGACCAAGTCTAAGGCTGTGACCGCAAATACTGCAATTTGACGGCATCTGACAAATCGTTCCTGTCATTTATCTGGGCTTTAAACTGATCCCAGAAAGCAATGTGCTCAGTTAGGGTTCCGTCAAATGTCGGTAAATTCAACTGGGGCAACCT
>NC_069451.1:20333448-20350948 GCF_026875155.1 Cherax quadricarinatus | reverse complement strand
CCCCGACCAGGCCTCCTAGGATGACCTCCCCCTGGACTCGGTCCCCGACCAGGCCTCCTAGGATGACCTCCCCCAGGACTCGGTCCCCGACCAGGCCTCCTAGGATGACCTCCCCCTGGACTCCGTCCCCGACCAGGCCTCCTAGGATGACCTCCCCCTGGACTCGGTCCCCGACCAGGCCTCCTAGGATGACCTCCCCCTGGACTCGGTCCCCGACCAGGCCTCCTAGGATGACCTCTCCCAGGACTTGGTCCCCGACCAGGCCTCCTAGGATGACCTCCCCCAGGACTTGGTCCCTGACCAGGCCTCCTAGGATGACCTCCCCCAGGACTTGATCCCTGACCAGGCCTCCTAGGATGACCTCCCCCAGGACTCGGTCCCCGACCAGGCCTCCTAGGATGACCTCCCCCAGGACTTGGTCCCTGACCAGGCCTCCTAGGATGACCTCCCCCAGGACTTGGTCCCTGACCAGGCCTCCTAGGATGACCTCCCCCAGGACTTGGTCCCTGACCAGGCCTCCTAGGATGACCTCCCCCAGGACTTGGTCCCTGACCAGCCTCCTAGGATGACCTCCCCCAGGACTTGGTCCCTGACCAGGCCTCCTAGGATGACCTCCCACAGGACTTGGTCCCTGACCAGGCCTCCTAGGATGACCTCCCACAGGACTTGGTCCCTGACCAGGCCTCCTAGGATGACCTCCCCCAGGACTTGGTCCCTGACCAGGCCTCCTAGGATGACCTCCCCCAGGACTCGGTCCCTGACTAGTCCTCCTAGGATGACCTCCCCCAGGACTTGGTCCCTGACCAAGCCTCCTAGGATGACCTCCCACAGGACTTGATCCATGACCAGTCCTCCTAGGATGACCTCCCCCAGGACTTGGTCCCTGACCAGTCCTCCTAGGATGACCTCCCCCAGGACTTGGTCCCTGACCAGTCCTCCTAGGATGACCTCCCACAGGACTTGGTCCCTGACCAGTCCTCCTAGGATGACCTCCCCCAGGACTTGGTCCCTGACCAGTCCTCCTAGGATGACCTCCCCCAGGACTTGGTCGACCAGTCCTCCTAGGATGACCTCCCCCAGGACTTGGTCCCTGACCAGTCCTCCTAGGATGACCTCCCCCAGGACTTGGTCCCTGACCAGGCCTCCTAGGATAACCTCCCCCAGGACTTGGTCCCTGAATAGGCCTCCTAGGATGACCTCCCACAGGACTTGGTCTCTGACCAGGCCTCCTAGGATGACCTCCCACAGGACTTGGTCCCTGACCAGTCCTCCTAGGATGGATCAAGAACTATTAAGAAACATTGCGAAAAGTTAAGGTATATGGAGACCCTTGTAAGTTTAGCGCTTTTTATATAATAATAAAGGCATGTGGATAGTGAGTGTAGGTTAATTTAACACTCTTGAAGTTAATCTAACACTCTTGAAGTTAATCTAACACTCTTGGAGTTAATCTAACACTCTTGAAGTTAATCTAACACTCTTGAAGTTAACCTAACACTCTTGAAGTTAATCTAACACTCTTGAAGTTAATCTAACACTCTTGAAGTTAATCTAACACTCTTGGAGTTAATCTAACACTCTTGAAGTTAATCTAACACTCTTGAAGTTAACCTAACACTCTTGAAGTTAATCTAACACTCTTGGAGTTAATCTAACACTCTTGAAGTTAATCTAACACTCTTGAAGTTAACCTAACACTCTTGAAGTTAATCTAACACTCTTGAAGTTAATCTAACACTCTTGAAGTTAATCTAACACTCTTGGAGTTAATCTAACACTCTTGAAGTTAACCTAACACTCTTGAAGTTAATCTAACACTCTTGAAGTTAATCTAACACTCTTGAAGTTACTCTAATACTCTTGAAGTTAACCTAACACTCTTGAAGTTAATCTAACACTCTTGGAGTTAATCTAACACACTTGAAGTTAACCCAACACTCTTGAAGTTAATCTAACACTCTTGGAGTTAATCTAACACTCTTGAAGTTAACCTAACACTCTTGAAGTTAATCTAACACTCTTGGAGTTAATCTAACACTCTTGAAGTTAACCTAACACTCTTGAAGTTAATCTAACACTCTTGAAGTTAATCTAACACTCTTGGAGTTAATCTAACACTCTTGAAGTTAATCTAACACTCTTGAAGTTAATCTAACACTCTTGAAGTTAATCTAACACTCTTGAAGTTAATCTAACACTCTTGAAGTTAATCTAACACTCTTGAAGTTAATCTAACACTCTTGAAGTTAACCTAACACTCTTGAAGTTAATCTAACACTCTTGAAGTTAATCTAACACTCTTGAAGTTAACCTAACACTCTTGAAGTTAATCTAACACTCTTGAAGTTAATCTAACACTCTTGAAGTTACTCTAACACTCTTGGAGTTAATCTAACACTCTTGAAGTTACTCTAACACTCATGAAGTTAATCTAACACTCTTGAAGTTAATCTAACACTCTTGAAGTTACTCTAACACTCTTGGAGTTAATCTAACACTCTTGGAGTTAATCTAACACTCTTGGAGTTAATCTAACACTCTTGAAGTTACTCTAACACTCTTGAAGTTACTCTAACACTCTTGGAGTTAATCTAACACTCTTGGAGCTAATCTAACACTCTTGAAGTTAATCTAACACTCTTGAAGTTAATCTAACACTCTTGAAGTTACTCTAACACTCTTGGAGTTAATCTAACACTCTTGGAGTTAATCTAACACTCTTGAAGTTAACCTAACACTCTTGGAGCTAATCTAACACTCTTGGAGTTAATCTAACACTCTTGAAGTTAATCTAACACTCTTGAAGTTAATCAAACACTCTTGAAGTTAATCTAACACTCTTGGAGTTAATCTATCACTCTTGAAGTTAATCTAACACTCTTGGAGTTAATCTAACACTCATGGAGTTAATCTAACACTCTTGAAGTTAATCTAACACTCTTGGTGTTAATCTAACACTCTTGGAGTTAATCTAACACTCTTGAAGTTAATCTAACACTCTTGAAGTTAATCTAACACTCTTGAAGTTAATCTAACACTCTTGAAGTTAATCTAACACTCTTGAAGTTAATCTAACACTCTTGAAGTTAATCTAACACTCTTGAAGTTACTCTAACACTCTTTGAGTTAATCTAAAACTCTTGAAGTTACTCTAACACTCTACACTAGGGAGTTAATTTAACATCACACTATGGGTTAATTTAGCACTGTACACTAGGGGGTTAATCTAACACTGTACACTAGGGAGTTAATTTAACACTGTACACTAGGAGGTTAATCTAATTCTGTACACTAGGGGGTTAATCTAACACTGTACACTAGGGGGTTAATCTAACACTGTACACTAGGGGGTTAATCTAATACTGTACACTAGGGGGTTAATCTAATACTGTACACTAGGGGGTTAATGTAACGCTGTACACTAGGGGTTAATCTAACACTGTACACATGAGAGTTAATCTAACACTGTACACTAGGGGGTTAATCTAATACTGTACACTAGGGGATTAATCTAATACTGTACACTAGGGGGTTAATCTAACGCTGTACAGTACGGGGTTAATCTAACACTGTACACTAGGGGGTTAATCTAACACTGTACACTAGAGGGTTAATCTAACACTGTACACTAGGGGCTTAATCTAACACTGTACACTAGGGGGTTAATCTAACACTGTACACTAGAGGGTTAATCTAACGCTGTACACTAGGGGGTTAATCTAACACTGTACACTAGGGGGTTAATCTAACACTGTACACTAGGGGGTTAATCTAACACTGTACACTAGGGGGTTAATCTAATACTGTACACTAGGGGGTTAATCTAATACTGTACACTAGGGGGTTAATGTAACGCTGTACACTAGGGGTTAATCTAACACTGTACACATGAGAGTTAATCTAACACTGTACACTAGGGGGTTAATCTAATACTGTACACTAGGGGATTAATCTAATACTGTACACTAGGGGGTTAATCTAACGCTGTACACTAGGGGGTTAATCTAACACTGTACACTAGGGGGTTAATCTAACACTGTACACTAGAGGGTTAATCTAACACTGTACACTAGGGGCTTAATCTAACACTGTACACTAGGGGGTTAATCTAACACTGTACACTAGAGGGTTAATCTAACGCTGTACACTAGGGGGTTAATCTAACACTGTACACTAGGGGGTTAATCTAACACTGTACACTAGGGGGTTAATCTAACACTGTACACTAGGGGGTTAATCTCTCAGTGTACACTAGAGGGTTAATCTAACACTGTACACTAGGGGGTTAATCTAACACTGCACACTAGAGGGTTAATCTAACACTGTACACTAGGGGGTTAATCTAACACTGTACACTAAAGGGTTAATCTAACACTGTACACTAGGGGGTTAATCTAACACTGTACACTAGAGGGTTAATTTAACACTGTACACTAGGTGGTTAATCTAACACTGTACACTAGAGGGTTCATCTAACGCTTTACACTAGGGGGTTAATCTAACGCCCAACACTTGGGGATTAATCTAACACTGTACACTCGGGAGTTAATTTAACATCACATTAGGGGTTAATTTAACACTGTACACTAGGTGGTTAATCTAACACTGTACACTAGAGGGTTAATCTAACACTGTACACTAGAGGGTTAATCTAACGCTGTACACTACGGGTTTAATCTAACGCTCAACACTTGGGGGTTAATCTAACACTGTACACTCGGGAGTTAATTTAACATCACACTAGGGGTTAATTTAGCACTGTACACTAAGTGGTTAATCTAACACTGTACACTAGGGAGTTAATCTAACACTGTACACTAGGGGGTTAATCTAACACTGTACACTAGGGGGTTAATCTAACACTGTACACTAGGGGTTAATTTAACACTGTACACTAGGGGTTAATTTAGCGCTGTACACTAGGGGTTAATTTAGCACTGTACACTAGGGGTTAATTTAGCACTGTACACTAGGGGTTAATTTAGCACTGTACACTAGGGGTTAATTTAGCAATGTACACTAGGGGTTAATTTAACACTGTACACTAGGGATTAATTTAGCACTGTACACTAGGGGGTTAATATAACACTGTACACTAGGGGTTAATTTAGCACTGTACACTAGGGGTTAATTTAGCACTGTACACTAGGGTTTAATTTAACACTGTACACTAGGGGGTTAATTTAACACTGTACACTAGGGGGTTAATATAACACTGTACACTAGGGGTTAATATAACACTGTACACTAGGGGTGTTAATTTAACACTGTACACTAGGGGGTTAATTTAACACTGTACACTAGGGGGTTAATATAACACTGTACACTAGGGGGTTAATTTAACACTGTACACTAGGGGGTTAATTTAACACTGTACACTAGGGGGTTAATATAACACTGTACACTAGGGGTTAATATAACACTGTACACTAGGGGTTAATATAACACTGTACACTAGGGGGTTAATATAATACAGTACACTAGGGGGTTAATAATAACACTGTACACTAGGGGGTTAATTTAACACTGTACACTAGGGGGTAATATAACACTGTACACTAGGTGGTTAATATAACACTGTACACTAGGGGGTTAATATAACACTGTACACTAGGGGGTTAATATAACACTGTACACTAGGGGTTAATATAAACACTGTACACTAGGGGTTAATATAACACTGTACACTAGGGGTTAATATAACACTGTACACTAGGGGTTAATATAACACTGTACACTAGGGGGTTAATATAACACTCTACACTAGGGGGTTAATATAACACTGTACACTAGGGGTTAATATAACACTGTACACTAGGGGTTAATATAACACTGTACACTAGGGGGTTAATATAACACTGTACACTATGGGGTTTAATATAACACTGTACACTAGGGAGTTTAATATAACACTGTACACTAGGGAGTTAATATAACACTGTACACTAGGGGTTAATATAACACTGTACACTAGGGGGTTAATATAACACTGTACACTAGGGGATTAATATAACACTGTACACTAGGGGGTTAATATAACACTGTACACTAGGGGTTAATATAAACACTGTACACTAGGGGTTAATATAACACTGTACACTAGGGGTTAATATAACACTGTACGCTAGGGGGTTAATATAACACTGTACACTAGGGGGTTAATATAACACTGTACACTAGGGGGTTAATATAACACTGTACACTAGGGGTTAGTATAACACTGTACACTAGGGGGTAATAATAACACTGTACACTAGGGGTTAATATAACACTGTACACTAGGGGTTAATATAACACTGTACACTAGGGGGTTAATATAACACTGTCCACTAGGGGGTTAATATAACACTGTACACAAGGGGGTTAATATAAACTGTACACTAGGGGTTAATATAACACTGTCCACTAGGGGGTTAATATAACACTGTACACTAGGGGTTAATATAACACTGTACACTAGGGGTTAATATAACACTGTACACTAGGGGGTTAATATAACACTGTACACTAGGGGGTTAATATAACACTGTACACTAGGGGGTTAATATAACACTGTACACTAGGGGGTTAATATAACACTGTACACTATGGGGTTAATATAAACACTGTACACTAGGGGGTTAATATAACACTGTACACTAGGGGTTAATATAACACTGTACACTATGGGGTTAATATAACACTGTACACTAGGGGTTAATATAACACTGTACACTAGGGGTTAATATAACACTGTACACTAGGGGTTAATATAACACTGTACACTAGGGGGTTAATATAACACTGTACACTAGGGGGTTAATTTAACACTGTACACTAGGGGTTAATATACCACTGTACACTAGGGGTTAATATAACACTGTACACTAGGGGTTAATATAACACTGTACACTAGGGGGTTAATATAACACTGTACACTAGGGGTTAATATAACACTGTACACTAGGGGTTAATATAACACTGTACACTAGGGGGTTAATATAACACTGTACACTAGGGGGTTAATATAACACTGTACACTAGAGGGGTTAATATAACACTGTACACTAGGGGGTTAATATAACACTGTACACTAGGGGGTTAATATAACACTGTACACTAGGGGTTAATATAACACTGTACACTAGGGGGTTAATATAACACTGTACACTAGGGGGTTAATATAACACTGTACACTAGGGGGTTAATATAACACTGTACACTAGGGAGTTAATATAACACTGTACACTAGGGAGTTAATATAACACTGTACACTAGGGGGTTAATATAACACTGTACACTAGGGGTTAATATAAACACTGTACACTAGGGGATTAATATAACACTGTACACTAGGGGGTTAATATAACACTGTACACTAGGGGGTTAATATAACACTGTACACTAGGGGGTTAATATAACACATGTACACTAGGGGGTTAATATAAACACTGTACGCTAGGGGGTTAATATAACACTGTACACTAGGGGTTAATATAACACTGTACACTAGGGGGTTAAATATACACTGTACACTAGGGGTTAGTATAACACTGTACACTAGGGGGTTAATATAACACTGTACACTAGGGGGTTAATATAACACTGTACACTAGGGGGTTAATATAACACTGTACACTAGGGGGTTAATATAACACTGTACACTAGGGGGTTAATATAACACTGTACACTAGGGGTTAATATTAACACTGTACACTAGGGGTTAATATAACACTGTACACTAGGGGGTTAATATAACACTGTACACTAGGGGGTTAATATAACACTGTACACTAGGGGTTAATATAACACTGTACACTAGGGGGTTAATATAACACTGTACACTAGGGGGTTAATATAACACTGTACACTAGGGGTTAATATAACACTGTACACTATGGGGTTAATATAACACTGTACACTAGGGGGTTAATATAACACTGTACACTAGGGGTTAATATAACACTGTACAACTAGGGGGTTAATATAACACTGTACACTAGGGGGTTAATATAACACTGTACACTAGGGGTTAATATAACACTGTACACTAGGGGGTTAATATAACACTGTACACTAGGGGGTTAATATAACACTGTACACTAGGGGGTTAATATAACACTGTACACTATGGGGTTAAAATAACACTGTACACTAGGGGTTAATATAACACTGTACACTAGGGGGTTAATATAACACTGTACACTATGGGGTTAATATAACACTGTACACTAGGGGGTTAATATAACACTGTACACTAGGGGGTTAATATAACACTGTACACTAGGGGGTTAATATAACACTGTACACTAGGGGGTTAATATAACACTGTACACTAGGGGGTTAATATAACACTGTACACTAGGGGGTTAATATAAACACTGTACGCTAGGGGGTTAATATAACACTGTACACTAGGGGGTTAATATAACACTGTACACTAGGGGTTAATATAACACTGTACACTAGGGGTTAATATAACACTGTACACTAGGGGTTAATATAAACACTGTACACTAGGGGGTTAATATAACACTGTAACACTAGGGGTTAATATAACACTGTACACTAGGGGGTTAATATAACACTGTACACTAGGGGGTTAATATAACACTGTACACTAGGGGGTTAATATAACACTGTACACTAGGGGGTTAATATAACACTGTACACTATGGGGTTAATATAACACTGTACACTAGGGGTTAATATAACACTGTACACTAGGGGGTTAATATAACACTGTACACTATGGGGTTAATATAACACTGTACACTAGGGGGTTAATATAACACTGTACACTAGGGGGTTAATATAACACTGTACACTAGGGGGTTAATATAACACTGTACACTAGGGGGTTAATATAACACTGTACACTAGGGGGTTAATATAACACTGTACACTAGGGGGTTAATATAACACTGTACGCTAGGGGGTTAATATAACACTGTACACTAGGGGGTTAATATAACACTGTACACTAGGGGGTTAATATAACACTGTACACTAGGGGGTTAGTATAACACTGTACACTAGGGGGTTAATATAACACTGTACACTAGGGGTTAATATAACACTGTACACTAGGGGGTTAATATAACACTGTACACTAGGGGGTTAATATAACACTGTACACTAGGGGTTAATATAACACTGTACACTAGGGGGTTAATATAACACTGTACACTAGGGGGTTAGTATAACACTGTACACTAGGGGGTTAATATAACACTGTACACTAGGGGGTTAGTATAACACTGTACACTAGGGGGTTAATATAACACTGTACACTAGGGGGTTAATATAACACTGTACACTAGGGGGTTAATATAACACTGTACACTAGGGGGTTAATATAACACTGTACACTAGGGGTTAATATAACACTGTACACTAGGGGGTTAATATAACACTGTACACTAGGAGTTAATATAACACTGTACACTAGGGGGTTAATATAACACTGTACACTAGGGAGTTAATATAACACTGTACACTAGGGGGTTAATATAACACTGTACACTAGGGGGTTAATATAACACTGTACACTAGGAGTTAATATAACACTGTACACTAGGGGGTTAATATAACACTGTACACTAGGGGGTTAATATAACACTGTACACTAGGGGGTTAATATAACACTGTACACTAGGGGGTTAATATAACACCTCATTGAGAATTTAGCAAAAATAGCATTATCTTGACGCTCGTTATTTTTATGGATACTCAAGTCTTCAGAATTAATCTGTCTTACTGCGTAGTTGGTGAGAGTGGGGGGAGGGGGAGGAGAGGGGGGAGAGAGAGGGGGGTGGGGAGGGAGGAGGAGAGGGGGTGGGGAGGGGAGAGGAGAGGGGGTGGGGAGAGTAAGTGGTTGGGGGTAGTCAGTTTTTTTAGGGAGTTAGGTTAGGTTAGGTTAGGTTAGGTTAGGTTAGGTTAGGTTAGGTTAGGTTAGGTTAGGTTAGGTAAGGTTCGTCAGGAAACAGGACAAATGTTTCCTGACGCGGGTCTTAGTCAGATGATGACCCGCCTTTGGAGCTTTTGGTCATCTGACCGAGGCCTTCCGCTGGCTTACCGGTCCACCCCTTTAAAAATTATGGTCATTTATAACCATTGTTATTTATTCATTTTTTTTTTTTAGGGAGTATATAAGGTAAGAAACCTTCCTCTTTACTATCTGCAGGAAATATACACCGAAAAGTGTATTTTTCTCAGTGTATATACACTGGTAGTTTAATAAGATTTTTAGGTATTAAAGTATTCTTGACTGGTGTTGTACAGGTGACATACAGTCTTAATGACCCTCGTGTAGTGACTGGTGTTGTACAGGTGACATACAGTCTTAATGACCCTCGTGTAGTGACTGGTGTTGTACAGGTGACATACAGTCTTAATGACCCTCGTGTAGCGACTGGTGTTATACAGGTGACATACAGTCTTAATGACCCTCGTGTAGTGACTGGTGTTGTACAGGTGACATACAGTCTTAATGACCCTCGTGTAGCGACTGGTGTTGTACAGGTGACATGCAGTCTTAATGACCCTCGTGTAGTGACTGGTGTTGTACAGGTGACATACAGTCTTAATGACCCTCGTGTAGTGACTGGTGTTGTACAGGTGACATACAGTCTAAATGACCCTCGTGTAGTGACTGGTGGTGTACAGGTGACGTACAGTCTAAATGACCCTCGTGTAGTGACTGGTGTTGTACAGGTGACATACAGTCTTAATGACCCTCTTGTAGTGACTGGTGTTGTACAGGTGACATACAGTCTAAATGACCCTCGTGTAGTAGACAGACTTTAACCCCCATTAACTAAATAAGTTGTTAGACAACAATAAAACAAGAGCAGTGACTGCAGGTGTTCATGGTACCTGTCGCGTGATGCCATTTGACGACCTGATGACCTCTCATTGTCCATGAGCTATCTGCACCCTGAGGGTTAAGGGCTTCCCATGAATTTAACCCTGAGGATTATTAACTGGAGATAGTGGATGGAGTATGTTATCACCCTCGCTGACTGATATATGTTATCATGTGTGGACTCAATACACCGTGTGAGTGTCATAACACTATTTGGCCCGGCCGTCTGGTGTAGCAGGAGCCTGGGTTAGTGAACTCTGATCCCACGCCATGTCTGGAGTCACAACTACTGTTAACAGCGGCTGGCCTTATGCTTATTGTTAGGTAAGACACATATGCAACAGTTAGACAACTTTATTCCGATAGTTCCTGACTATGGAACTGAACTTCTCCAGGCCGAGGGACTGACAACCTCAAATTCTACGACTACAAGGGTGATGGACTGATTACATCGTCTTCACATCTCTACTGTGCCTGCCTATTTTCTGTATTCGACTGAAGAAGCCTACTGTGTAGGCGAAACGTTTCGGAATAAAGTTGTCTAACTGTTGCATATGTGTCTTACCTAACAACTTGTCGGTATTGTATACCATTTTGATGTTCATCTTATGCTTATTACTGGGTCGACCAGGCTTATTATTGGCGCCACCTTGTAATTGTGAGTCGTGTGCTCACACCAGTGAACCATGCACCACCCAACAGAGAAATGATGGAAAATGGAGGAATGACGGGGAGAAGTTAGTAGGAGAAAATAAAAACGATGTTATTGCAAGTCTTGAACATGTATTGTGGAAAAAATCCGGTAGTTACAGTATCTCAAAATTGCTAATCAACAGGATATTACCCATTCTGGAAACTGCTGTTACATGATGTCAACAGGTCCCTCTCTAACCATCCGTCTCACCTCCTTAGTTCCACTACTACTACTACTACTACTACTACTACTACTACTACTACTACTACTACTACTACTACTACTACTACTACTACTGCTGCTGCTGCTGCTGCTACTACTACTACCACCTCAACCCACACGACACTTCACCTGACTCCTGCCACTATATATATGCGTTTTCTTAGTTTTCTCTGTATTAGGACTGAAGAAGTCACTCGTGGCGAAACGTTTCCTTTAATAAATGTCCTGAACTGTACATAAGTGTCTTTTTCCACATCTTGTCGGTATCACCATACCATTTCCTCACTGAACATGTATTCATTGGAGCGGAGGAGAGAGAGATACATGATAATATATACCTGGAAAATACTCGAGGGCTTGGTCCCAAATCTGCACACTGCCATAACAACATACTGGAGTGAGAGATATGGGAGGAAGTGTAAAATAAACCCAGTGAGGAGCAGGGGTGCGGTGGGGACAATAGGGGAACACTGTATCAACATCCGGGGTCCCAGACTAGTCAACATCTTACCAGAAGATATCAGAAACACTGCTGGAACAAGTGTAGAAGCCTTCAAGAGGAAACTGGACAAGCATCTTCACCAGGTACCAGATCAACCAGGTTGTGATGGATATGTGGGGCAGCGGGCCTCCAGCAGCAACAGCCTGGTTGACCAGGCAAGCACCAAACGAGCCTGGCCCATGGCCAGGTTCAGAGAGTAAATAAACTCTCGAAACTCTTCAAAGGTATATCAAAGGTAAAGGTATCGTGTTTGGCTTCGCTCCAGAAGATTAGACGACATGTGCTTCGATATCAAAATTTTTGGCTCGTTCTTACATATCTAATAATTTTAAAAACTCGAGTGTTATCTCACGATGATAACTGTGCTGCTGATGAAGATAACATCGAGGAAATACTTAAGTGTCTTCCTCAGTGCGCCGTCCTTTCAAAGGTATTCCCGAAGTTATTAACCCCAGCCCCATCCTACCTCAAGAAGCAAAAGGCAGAGGTGATGTAGTTTATAAAATCATTAACATCACAGGTTTTATAAACCATGGTTAATAACACCTGTACTGGACTGAAGAATCCAATGGCTTCTTCAGTCCCTGGTTGATCAGGGCCTGATCAACCAGGCTATTACTGTTGGCCGCCCGCAACCCGACGTACGAACCATAGCCCGGCTGGTCAGGTACTGACTTTAGGCGCCTGTCCAGTGCCTTCTTGAAGACAGCCAGGGGTCTATTGGTAATCCCCCTTATGTATGCTAGAAAGTAGTTGAACAGTCTTGGGCCCTTGACATTGTGTTGTCTCTTAACGTGCTAGTGACACCCCTGCTTTTCACTGGGGGAATGTTACATCGTCTGCCGAATCTTTTGCTTTCATAGGGAATGATTTTCGTGTGCAAGTTTGGTACTAATCCCTCTAGGATTTTCCAAGTGTATATAAGTATGTGTCTCTCCCGCCTGCGTTCCAGGGAGTACAGGTTGACGAACTTTAAGCATTTCCAGTAACAGAGGTGTTTTATCGCAGTTATGTGTACCGCGAAGGTTCTCTGTCAGCAATTTCACCTGCCTTGAAAGGTGCTGTTAATTTGCAGAAATATTCCAGCCTAGATAAACAAGCGACCTGAAGAGTGTCATCATGGGCTTGGCCTCCCTAGTTTTGAAGGTTCTCATTATCCATCCTCTCATTTTTGTAGCAGTTGCGATTGATACAATATTATGGCCTTTGAATATGAGATCTTCTGACATGATCACTCCCAGGTCTATTATATTAGTTATTCTCTCTATCATGTGGTTGGAATTTGTTTTATACTCCGATGTAGTTTTAATTTCCTCACGTTTTCCATATCGGAGTAATTGAAATTTCTCATCATTGAACTTCATATTGTTTTCTGCGGCCCATCTAAAGATTTGGTTGGTGCCTCCCTGGAGTCTTGCGGTGTCTTCAATGGAGGACACTGTCATGCAAATTCGGGTGCAAAGGAAGACACGGTGCTGTGGCTTACATCCCTGTCGGTGTCAGATATGAGGATGAGGAACAGGATGGAAGCGAATACTGTGCCTTGTGGAACAGAGCTTTTCACCGTAGCTGCCTCAGACGACTCTGTTTACTACTACTCTTTGTGTTCTGTTTGTGAGGAAATTATAGATCCATCTACCAACTTTTCCTGTTATTCCTTTATCACACATTTTGTGCGCTATTACACCATGGTCACACTTGTCAAAGGCTTTTGCAAAGTCTGTGTATACTACAACTGCGTTTTGTCTTCTAGAGTATCACAGTGGTCCAGTAGTTGGGACAGGCAGGAGGGACCTGCTCTAAACCCATGCTGCCCTGGGTTGTGTAATTGATAGGTATCTAGACGAATGGCGATCTTGCTTCTTAGAACCCTTTCAAAGGTTTTTATGATATGGGATGTTAGCGTTATCGGTTTGTAGCTCTTTGCTGTTGCTTTACTGCCCCCACTATGGAGTAGGGATATGTCTGTTGTTTTTAGCAACTGTGGGATGACCCCTGTGTCCATGCTCCCCTTCCATAGGATGTTAAAAGCACATGATAGAGGTTTCTTGCAGTTCTTGATGAACTCGGAGTTCCGTGAGTCTGGGCCTGGGGCAGAGCGCATGGGCATGCCATTTATCGCCTTTTCGAAGTCATTTGGTGTCAGGATAATATCAGATAGGTTTGAGTCTACCAAATTGTGTTTCGCTCATAAAATTTTTATTGAGATCTTCAACTCTGGCTCTGGTGGCCTGGTGGTTAACGCTCTCGCTTCACACGGTGAGGGCCTGGGTTCGATTCCCAGCCAGAGTAGAAACATTGGACGTGTTTCTTTCCACCTGTTGTCTATGTTCCCCATCAGTAAAATGGGTACCTGGGTGTTAGTCGACTGGTGTGGGTCGCATCCTGGGACACTGACCTAAGGAGGCCTGGTCACAGACCGGGCCGCGGGGGCGTTGACCTCCGGAACTCTCTCCAGAATCTCCAGATAAACTCTCAACCAGGTTAGCGTCTCGCTAAAAAACCAAGTCATACTGGCACTTGAGTATCTCACTCATTTCCTCAGTGTCATCTGTGTAGGATCCATCTCGTCTAAGTAGCGGCCCAATACTGGATGTTGTTCGCAACTTACATTTGGTATAAGAAAAGAAGTATTTTAGGTTTCTTTCAATTTCATTTATGGCTTATGGTTCTTCGCGCGTTTCTTGACTCCTGTAAGATTCCTTTAGCTGAAGTTCGATGTTTGCTATTTCTCTGACCAGTGCCTCCCTTCGTATTACTACTTGTACCACCGCTTGTACCACCGCTTGTACACAACTTTTACTGCCACTCGTATCACCACTTGTACCACCAGCAGATAGTTTTGGGAACTGATAGCCTCAAGTAGTCACTTACACAGAGCACTTCAACTTTCAGATATGTGGAAATAACTTTGGGGTTTGGAGAATTTGCAGTAGAGGTGATAAGCGTAATTACGGTGAGTTTATATTCAGGGACCCTTGAAGGTGCCTTGATGCTGGTGACGGGCTCTTGATGCTGGTGATGGGTTGGGGACCTCTTGATGCTGGTGATGGGGCGGGGGACCCTTGATGCTGGTGACGGGTTGGGGACCTCTTGATGCTGGTGAGGGGGTGGGGGACCTCTTGATGCTGGTGACGGGTTGGGGACCTCTTGATGCTGGTGAGGGGGTGGGGGACCTCTTGATGCTGGTGACGGGTTGGGGACCTCTTGATGCTGGTGAGGGGGTGGGGGACCCTTTGGTGCTGGTGAGGGGGTGGGGGACCTCTTGATGCTGGTGAGGGGGTGGGACCTCTTGATGCTGGTGACGGTTGGGGACCTCTTAATGCTGGTGAGGGGGTGGGGGACCCTTGGTGCTGGTGATGGGGTGGGGACCCTTTTGGGGCTGGTGAGGGGGTGGGGGACCCTTTGGTGCTGGTGAGGGGGGCTCTTGATGCTGGTGAGGGGGTGGGGACCCCTTGGTGCTGGTGATGGGGTGGGGAACCCTTTGGTGCAGGTGAGGGGGCTCTTGATGCTGGTGAGGGGGGGGGACCCTTGGTGCTGGTGATGGGTGGGGGACCCTTTGGTGCTGGTGAGGGGGTGGGGGACCCTTTGGTGCTGGTGAGGGGGGCTTTTGATGCTGGTGAGGGGGCCTTGATGCTGGTGAAGGGGCCTTGATCTGGTGAGGGGATCTTGATGCTGGTGAGGGGGTCTTGATGCTGGTGAGGGGGCTCTTGATGCGGGTGAGGGGGCTATTGATGCGGGTGAGGGGGTTATTGATGCTGGTAAGGGGACCTTGATGCTGGTGAGGGGGATCTTGATGCTGGTGAGGGGCTCTTGATACGGGTGAGGGGGGCTATTGATGCGGGTGAGGGGGCTATTGATGCTGGTGAGGGGATTTGATGCTGGTGAAGGGGCTCTTGATGCGGATGAGGGGGCTCTTGATGCTGGTGAGGGGGATCTTGATGCTGGTGAGGTGGGATCTTGATGCTGGTGAGGGGGATCTTGATGCTGGTGAGGGGATATTGATGCTGGTGAAGGGGGATATTGATGCTGGTGAGGGGGATATTGATGCTGGTGAGGGGGATATTGATGCTGGTGAGGGGGGTATTTTGATGCTGGTGGGGGGGGGATCTTGATGCTGGTGAGGGGATCTTGATGCGGGTGAGGGGGATCTTGATGCTGGTGAGGTGGGATCTTGATGCTGGTGAGGGGGATCTTGATGCTGGTGGGGGGGATATGATGCTGGTGAGGGGGGATATTGATGCTGGTGAGGGGGATATTGATGCTGGTGAGGGGGGATATTGATGCTGGTGAGGGGGATCTTGATGCTGTGAGGGGGATCTTGATGCTGGTGAGGGGGATCTTGATGCTGGTGAGGGGGATCTTGATGCTGGTGAGGGGGATCTTGATGCTGGTGAGGGGGATCTTGATGCTGGTGAGGGGGAGGGCTGTTCATCTGCACGATTCGAACTGACTCTTCGTTTTCTCTGAAATAAATCTGATTCTTCTTCTTCTTCTTCTGATGACCAGAGCTTTGGTAAGATGGGTAAGGAAGAAGGATGGGTAAGGAAGAAGGATGGGTAAGGATGGAAATATTGGAAAAGGGTGGGAGGGGGGGAGAGGTAGGATATAAAAGGTAAGTGGCCCAACCACTTTGGTGTAATTAGTGTATGTGAATTGATAAGATATTCTTTAAGAGGTATAATACTAACCCATCAGAGTCACATAGATATAATAGGTATATAAGTACATGACTCTGAATTGGTTGTAATTATACAAGTTGCAATTGCTTTTTTTTTTTTTTTTTTTTTTTTTTCGCGATTGCACAACGGATATTTATACGACATAAAAGGCAATAATTTTCTGGCCGGTTTATAAATTCGTGACAATAGCTTCTTAATGGTGGTGTCCAACAATAGTCAATAGCATAATTTTACGTTAGAAAGTTATTTAAGATGTCTCCCTAATTGGGGGCGATGATTTTCTCAGTATACATAGAAGGGTTCTGGTGGTATCCAATCTTCTTCATCAGGTAAGTTGCTTAAAATCATGGGTCGAGGGTAATCATCTTTATGAATAAAACGACGAACCCTCTGTGGGAGAGTCATTCTTTGAGTCCTGTGACGCGGAGTATTGATGGTGTAATCGGTGGTATTTACCACTTGTATAGGATGTTCTCTATCTGGCATGTATAGTTCTTGCATTGTATAAAGTTGTTTCTTTTTTAGGGTGTCAAGGCGTACATTTATGGGAGTAA
>NC_069451.1:20306937-20332948 GCF_026875155.1 Cherax quadricarinatus | reverse complement strand
CTGATAATCCTGGGGTGCCGTGGGAGTAATGTTTGTTCAGGGGAGTTTGACCTGGTCGCCTAGCGGGTTATGTCGGTTTGTGACACCAAGTTTATAAATTTTAGAGGACCCCCGGGGGGTGTACCTGCTAAACTCAACGTAATTAAATTTATTATAATATTAATAATATAATATATATATTAATATATTATATTAATAGTCGTGCCGAATATGAAAACGGTTTAAATTAGCAAGAACTCATTTAAAATTTACCCTTTAAAAAATTTTCCCTTTTTCGTTTACAGATATATTTTTTTTCATTAATTTTAAATGTAAAATTTTTTTTTTTTCCCCAAAAAAGAATCTTAAAACTTACCAACCTTATTATAAAAGAACAATTTTATTTTAGCCTAACCCCTAAATATTTTTAGATTTTTTTTAAATATTTTAATTTTAAACAAACACGGGGGAATTATTTTTTCGTTGTTCAGAATATTTTGGCGAAATTTTGCCACAAATTTTCGCTTGTCCTATTGGAAGATGAGCGTGCTATTTAAGCCAAGTCGCAAGTTCTGCCTTTTGGGCAGGGGACAAATATATATATATATAAAATTTATATAATATAATAAAATATTTTTTATATATATATATAATATATGTTTTGCCGAAAAAGTAAAACGGGTCAATTACAAAAAACCTTTAAAATTAAGTTTTTTCAAAAATTTTCTTTTATAGTTTAAAGATATATTTTTTTCATTAATGTTGATGTAAAATTTTTAATTTTGGCACCAAAAGGAACTTAAAAAAAACTTCCAAACCCTTTATTATAGCAAGCGCAATTTTTTTGCCTTCCCCCAACTAAATTTTTTTAATTTGTTTACAATAATTTATACTAAACAAACACAGGAAAAAATTTTTCTCGTTAGGTTCAAAATGTTTTTTGGCAAAATTTTACTGCAACAAAATTTTCACTTGTCCTAAGGGAAAGTGAGCGTTGCTATTTAACCCAAAGACGCAATTCTGCCTTTTCGCAGAATAATATATATATATATATTATATAATTTAATATATATAATATTATATATATATTATATATTGTATCAGGGCCAGGGAGACTGGAGAATTTTTATATGTTAAGATGGCTCGATAATTACATAAAATATAAATTTTTCATCAACTCGTTTTTTCCCATCCTTTGTTTAAAAAGTTAAATTTTTAAAAAAAAAATACAAAAATTGCAAGTTTTAAATTTGGGGGAATTCTGGAGGTGTTGTATAGTAATTTGTATGTTGGGTGTAATATTGTGTAGTTGTATGCCACTGTGTGTTTCTATGGTGCCTTTAGGGGTCTTCATGGGGCTTTAAGGGGACCT
Source organism: Cherax quadricarinatus (assembly GCF_026875155.1). Taxonomy (NCBI): domain Eukaryota; kingdom Metazoa; phylum Arthropoda; class Malacostraca; order Decapoda; family Parastacidae; genus Cherax; species Cherax quadricarinatus. Next base: position 20,331,597 of record NC_069451.1, on the reverse strand, counting down.
TTATTGTGCCTTCATGGGATTTCTGGGGCCTTAAGGTTCCCTCATGGTGATTTTTTGGGGGTTTAAAGGGTTTCCCTCGTGGGTCTTCGGGGGCCTTTAAAGGTTCCCCTCTGGTGCTTTCGGGGGTTAAAGGTTCCCTTGGTGATTTTTGGGGGTTTTAAAGGTTCCCTCAGGTGACTTTCGGGGGGATTTAAGGTTCCCTCATGGTCTTTCTGGGGTCTTAACCCCTCGGGGGTTTCAGGGGGCCTTAAGGTTCCCCTCAGGGGGGTCGTCAGGGGGCCTTGAAAGTGGGGGCAGCTGCTACTTAAAGTTTAAAGGGGAGCTTAATATTCCTCAGTATTTTGATTTTTCCCCCGGGCCATAAAAAATACTTAAAATAATTCCCCGTATCTTCTTGTAACGGGATTTATTATTATTTAACTGTTACTTCGATACATTAAAAACTTTTTGGACAAGGTATCATAAACAATCCCCGGAACAAAAAACGTGTATTTCTCTGTTATACACACAGGGATGTTTATATTTATAGTTAAGTACAGTACGAGGTGTGTGTCTTCAGTGATATACCGGGAGGGTTTTTTTTTCATGCTATATACTTGGGTGTTGTTACGGTTTTTAGGAGGATACCACAGAGTTTAACTTTTTCCCCTTAATGACCTTCGGTAGTGTAGGGTTTAACCAAACAGAGCAACCATGGTAGGGAAAATTTTGTAGTGGCAAAATTTGGCACCATTTGAGGGGACAAGCCACAAAAACATAAAAAATTATTATCACAACGTTTTGCCAAGGGAGTTTGTGACTGTGTCATACTGCTGTAGCTTGACTCAACAGATTTTACACAGTCATTAAAATTCCCTTGGAAAAAAGAAAGCTGTTGAGGTTCTTACTTGACCCATTATGTGCTGTTGATTTGTTACCGCCACAGGGTAGTTTGGGGTGGCTACCATCCACAGGGAGCTATGGGGTGGCTCCCATCCACAGGGTAGTTTATGGGGTGGCTACATCCCAGGGTAGCTATGGGGGTGGCTCCCATCCACAGGGTAGTATGGGGGCTACCATTCCACAGGGTTAGTATGAGGTGACTACCATAAACAGGGTTTAGCTATGGGGTGATACCCCCCTCAGGGAGTATGGGGTGGCTCCCATCCCAGGGAGCTTATGGGGTGGTTACCATCCACGGGTATTATGGTTTGGTGGCTCCCACCCACGGGTAGCTATGGGGTTGGCTAATCCCAGGGTGCTAGGGGTGGGCACCTTTTCCCACGGGTATTTGGGGGTGGCATACCATCACAGGGTAGCTATGAGGGGGTAACCATACACAGGAAAGCTAGGGGTGAACTACCGCCACAGGGTAACTATGGGTGGTCCATCACAGGGTTAGCTATTGGGGTGGCTTACCATCACAGGGTAGAGACTATGGGGTGATACCTCCAAGGGTTTGTATGGGGTTGATCATCCACAGGGTTAGATGGGTCTCCCCAAGGGTAGCTATGGGGTGAACTACCATCAAAGAGTAGCTATGAGGTTTGACCCGCCACAGGGTAGTTGTGGGTGACTACCGCCCACAGGGTAGTATGGGGGGGACTACCATTCCCAGGGTAGCTATGGGTGTGCTACCGCCACAGGGTAGCTATGGGTGACTACAACCAAAAGGTAGCTATGGGGTGGCTACCTCCACAGGTGCTATGGGTGGTACCACCCAAAGGTTTAGCTATGGGGTTTGACTTACCATACAAGGGTAGCATGGGTGACTACCCCCCAAAGGTGTAGCTATGGGGTGGTCCCCCAAAAGGGGTAGCTATGGGTTTGGCTACCATCCACAAGGGTAGCTATGGGGTGGCTACCATCACAGGGTTGCTATGGGGTGATACCATCCACAGGGTAGCTATGGGTGATACCGCCCACAGGGTAGCTATGGGGTGGTACTACCGCCCAAGGTAGCTATGGGGTGACTACCGCCCACAGGGTAGCTATGGGGTGACTACCATCCACAGGGTAGCTATGGGGTGACTACCGCCCACAGGGTAGGTGTGGGGTGATGCCAATCCACAGGGAAACTATGGGATGACTACCATCACAGGGTAGCTATGGGGTGACTCCCGCCCACAGGGTAGCTATGGGGTGACTACCATCACAGGGTAGCTATGGGGGAACCGCCCACAGGGTAGCTATGGGGTTGCTACCATTCACAGGGTAGCTATGGGGTGACTACCGCCCACAGGGTAGCTATGGGGTGACTACCGCCCACAGGGTAGCTATGGGGTGACTACCACCACAGGGTTAGCTATGGGGTGACTACCGCCCACAGGGTAGCTATGGGGTGACTACCGCCCACAGGGTAGCTATGGGGTGACTACCGCCCACAGGGTAGCTATGGGGTGACTACCGCCCACAGGGTAGCTATGGGGTGACTACCGCCCACAGGGTAGCTATGGGGTGACTACCGCCCCAGGGTGTATGGGTGACTCCCCCCCCAAAGGGGTAGCTATGGGGGACTACCGCCCACAGGGTAGCTATGGGGTGACTACCGCCCACAGGGTAGCTATGGGGTGACTACCATCCTTTATCAAGCTTCAATAACCTTCATATATAGCATTATAGTTCCCCTCTAGAAATAACTTATCATAGAAACAAGACACGGTACGGGGGGGGTTCGAAACCAGGGCCCATGTTCCTGCGTTTTCGTGGTCGTATAAAAGAAACTTTGTGATGCAAGAGAAATACAATGTGTTTTTTGTAAATTGATATTTCCGGGAGGAAAGAAAAATTTTGAGGTGAAAAAATTTTTTAACTTAAAATTTTAAAATATATATATATATATAAAATATATATTTTTTATAATTTAAAATATATTATTTATATATATTATTTTAATATATATAATAATAAATTTAAAAAAAAGCATGAAATTTAATCTGTTTGTTTAAAATCTCTACATGGACGAAAACTTTTCCTCTTTAAATGTTTTCTAAAATTCGTGTCTTTTTTTTGGGGTACGTGGCAGTACGTCATTGCACCGGGAATACCGAAATACTCTTAATATTTTTAGGAATTTTTGTCTTTTCGGGAGAAGTTATCAACAGTTGCTTGAGGGTGACGGGAAAACACGAGAACAACTGAAATTAAATTGTTTTCCTTTTAGCCAGATTTTTTAAACGGGAAGGGCTGTTGTTCTAAGGATGGTGATTGTTGGAAGAGCATGAGAGTTGCTAGTAGACGTAGTAGTAGACAGTGTAATAGTAGTAGTGGGAGTAGTAGTTGTGTTGCGTTTTTGTGCAGTATGTTAGATTACTTTCCTTATTGGGTGTAATTTTTGTACCAGATCAATTAAAATTTTTCACGTTTTTATTTTACGTTTATTTACAAGCATGTTATTTTTTGTGGGATGTTTTCTCTTTGGTATATTTTTATGCGTGATCGCCAAATAGGATGCAAAATGCAAAAAAACGTTGAGTGATAGCTCTAGGCCCTTTTGATTGCAATCAACACTCAAAGCTTACAGAAAAAGAGCATGCAATCCAGGGAAATCCCATGATGTTTGATTGCAACACGAAAAGGCCCCGGCTATCATTCAACCCCCCTGTGGGTTTTTTTGCATACCCTATTATATTATTGTCCCTTTTTCGTACATTCCTTCTTAAACTTAATTTCCTTTTGCTGTACAGCCCTTTTGGATTAGCGCTTTCTTTTTGTTTTTAAAAAATAAAAATTTCCTTTTAATGCTGAAACTAAACGTAAATATTTGCTAATTCCCCCTTCCCTTTGCTGGCAGTTGGGGTCGACACGGGGGCGGAACCAGCCGAGACAAAAGCCAGAGCCTGTCGACTACCGTACGGTCTCATTTCTCGTCTCACCTTCGCTCCCCATCAGGATTAATACGATAATCTGTGTAGGGACGACACTGAGCGATTTCGCTCGTTACCGAGACTTATAGTTAACATTAATCAGCAGTAAACGTGCAGAGCTATTTAAAAGCAGCACGGGAGACAGTGTGTTTAGGGTTGAGGTTGTGAATGTTAGGAACGACAGTACGGTAGCAGATTTTGTGATAGCCATGGCGTTGAAACTATTTGAAAGCGAGATATTAGCGGCTCCATTGCTGGCAGTTTATATGTTTTATATGTATTATTTGTATAGACATACCTTTATTATTTTTATTTACCTGCTTGGTTTGTACACTATCTGACGTCACATTACTCATATCAGTGCGCTGGATGACTTTGTCATGTTTATCCCAAAATTACAAAAGCTCTGTATATATTATTTTACCCTCTGAAATTATGCCCTATAATTTTTTTTTATTGAAATCAGTATTATAGATTTCTACAACAATTATATTATAAATATTGTACAATTAGAATTAAAACCCATAATTTTTTTGTACAATTTTCTCCTGTTGTTACACACTAATTATAAATGAAAACTTAATTGGAAAAAAAAACAATATATATTTAATATAACCGCAAACAAGCGATGTAAGTAATGCAGAACAAGTCACCTGGGGATAGAAATCTCCAACTCAAGATCTTTCGCACTCTCTGGGGCGTCGTCAGGAGCTAGGCAATGTTGGGAAGACTAGCAACAGAAAGTGTGAGAAAAATTCTCTCTCTGGGGGGAAAGTAGAAGTGTAAAAGTCAGGCCATGTTGTAGTGTGGTGCTACCTGGCTCCTGAACCACCTCCACCTGTCCCTTCTCTCTCTCCCCTTACGTGGGCGGGCAGGGAGGAAACCCACGGGTTTGTAGTAGGCTGGTTTACTGAATAATAAGGTACATTTTATCGACATCAGCTAATCTAATAAATGTATGAAATCATTATACTTAAGTGGTAATACATTCTCAGGCTTAATGTAACTTTAAAATATTAAACGAATCAGAGGTGTTGTGTGTCACCCTGCATTCTCGACAATGTTCCAGGAAGTGTTTGTCTACAAGGATCCCTACATAGTAACATATGTGCGAGGTTCCTAGGGTAGCCTAGGGTAGCCTAAGGTAGCCTAGGGTGGTCGAGCAGAGGGACTTATCGCCTGTGGGGTTCCAGGATTAAAAAACACTGCAACTACCTTGGAGCAAGGTAGGTAAATATGTAGGGATCTTTGCAGACATCACTTTCTGGAACATTCTCGGACGTATAGGGTGACACACAACACCTCTGATTTGTGAGAATGTGAGTGTATTAACCACTTCGTAAAATGATTCCATAAGCAATTAGATATTCTGACTGACTGGAGGTGAATAGATGATATGCAGCCTTAATGACTCTCGTATAGTAGATAGATTTGAAACCCTATTAGCTAGTAAATCATTTAAAGGAAGTGCCAAGATTGAATTTTGTATTGACATTATTTAATAATGATTCAAATGAATTTATAACAGAGTGGAATTTTGTGTCGAGATGAACTTTGTTTATGAAGGTCGTTTAGATCTATACAGAGTTTTATCAAGTATTGATAAAACTGTTTAGAGCAAAATAAATATAAAAATAATATCTGTTCTGTACACATTGTCCTCTTACCTTTTTATGTGCAGCATTTCTCCCAAAATTGGGCCTTAACAAAGTACTTGCTAAAGCCCAGTGTCGAGCGAAACGTTGTGCAAATGAAGGTCTTCACTGCACTCGAAGCTTTTCCACCCAACTCTCAGGAATACTTGGGCACCCAGTGATGAAACTGAGATCGTGAAGCATCTAAATATGAATTATTATTTATTATAATCTAAAAGATCTGATTGTGGAAGCAACAACAATGCCTGGAAAATGGGCTCGATACGGCGTATGCTGTCACTGGCCCTATAAACTCCAACAACAACCCGGTGGCCTGGTGGCTAAAGCTCCCGCGTCACACACGGAGATCCCGGGTTCGATTCCCAGCGGGTGGAAACATTTCGACGCGTTTCCTTACACCTGTTGTCCTGTTCACCTAGCAGCAAATAGGTACCTGGGTGTTAGTCGACTGGTGTGGGTCGCATCCTGGGGACAAGATTGAGGACCCCAGTGGAAATAAGTTAGACAGTCCTTGAACGAACGAAATCTTATCTTATCTCGAAATTACTTTGCCGTGACTACAGAGGTCGGAGGAAGGGTGGCGCCTTCATACACTCAGCTCGCAGCTTCTGAGTCTCCAGTGGTCTGTTCTATCGAAACTTTATTATTTTAGGGGGTGGGGGGAGAGGGTAGTGCTGTCCCAGTGCTTTTTGGAGTTCTAGACCAGTTGCTGCTCTGAATTAAAAACCGCGACTGTTTTCAATCAAGAGGCAACTGAGATTCTGGACGCCCTCATTTATCGTTCTTACGGGAACTATGTTTTCATACCTCATTATTAATAGTACTCTAGTGTATTATTTTTTTTTAATTTTATTGTTGTTGTTGTTAATACAGATCAGAGCTAGTGGTCATGCAGGATAAAAGGAACACGTTTTTAACGCTTTTTGTGAAGATAGGTTTATTTGGTCTAGCAACGATGAGGTTGCCTAGTTACGGGTTGACAAGTGCGAACTGCTCGCACTGGGTTTAATAAGGGAATGGTAGGTGTGTCTATTGGGAGCAAATGTTACTAAGGGTTTTTAAAAGATAATGTTCTTTATACGCAATGCCTTGTTGTGACGTTTGTTTGAGAGATTGAGAATTGACAAGGCTGATGGAGAGATTAAAGGGGTGGAGTAGTTGTTCAAAGTGAAAGGTGGGTAGAAGGAAGTCTGTTATTGAAAGAGTTGACGTGGACTGGAGGAAAAGTGATGGAGTATAGTTTTGGAGTGGTTGTATCGGAAGATGAGTCGATAAGTTTAAGATTTGTTGGGTTTTTTAAACTGGGGTGGGGAAGGTTGCACCAGGTAACCCGGTAGCAGGGTTAGCCACCAGGATAACCCAGGTAGGGAGGTTAGTCACCCAGGTAACCAGGTAGGGAATTTTAGTCACCAGGTAACCAATGAAGTCAGTGCGTCGTGGAAGGCAGGTGTTTTGGTCTAGGGAACAGGTGTTTGGTATGGGAAGCATTTGTTTGTCTATGGAAGCAGGTGTGTTTGGTCTATGGAAGCAATGTTTGGTCTATGGAAGCACGTTTTTTGGTCTATGGAAGCAGGTGTTTGGTCTATGGAAGCAGATGTTTGGTCTATGGAAGCAGATGTTTGGTCTATGGAAGCAGGTGTTTGGTCTATGGAAGCACATGTTTGGTCTATGGAAGCAGGTGTTTGGTCTATGGAAGCAGGTGTTTGGTCTATGGAAGCAGGTGTTTGGTCTATCAGTATTACAGGATCAAGACATATTAAAAGACTCTTCAGTACGTCTCGCCTCATCTGAAAATTGAACCTCAAGCGGTAGCGCCATCGCCTCACAACTTAGGGACCTCGCTTTGATCCCGGCACAAATGGAAACATATACAATAGTTAGGACCCAAGTGGAACTTAGCCAGACTAGTGGCATCGTGGGGGTAATCCTCGGGTAATATCCCCTTTGATTTACTCATTCGAAATCCGTGCTGTAGGATTATGATTCAGGAAGTTTATTTAGGTACGGGTACACATAAGTACAATCATTATATAGATTGTAATTTACCTATAGGAATACCCACAGAAAGGTCACACGCTGAGTGTCCGTGGTTCGACCCCCGGCACGTGTGGAATCATTGGGAGTGTTTCTTTACACCTGTTGTCCTGTTCACCTAACAAGCAAGTAGGTACCTGGGTGTTAGTCGACTGGTGTGGGTCGCATCCTGGGGGACAAGATTGAAGGACCACAATGGAAATAAGACAGTCCTCGATGACGCACTGACTTTCTTGGGTTATCCTGGGTGGCTAACCCTCCAGGGTTAAAAATCTGAACAAAATCTTATTTTATGTGTAACATAAAATCTGTATTACTACAGTAATACAGATTTAGATAATAATAATTATCATATTTAGTGATAAATATGTAAATTACCTAATATAACAAAAAAAGGTCAAGCCAAGGGACTAAATTTCCATGGGTTCCTTGATAATAATAATAATAATAATAATAATAATAATAATAATAATAATAATAATAATAATTATAATAATAATAATAAAATCTTTACTTCTACAAGTACATGTACAAGTTGACATCAATAACATACTACTATACAGAAAGCCGCTTGTTATGCTGACCATTTCGGCAAATTAGGTCAGTTTCGTCCCAGGATGCGACCCACGCCATTCTTCTTGTTGATTTGCCGGTACTCTCCCGGCCCGGGCCTTTTTCAAGTGGTGACCCGGCCTTAGCTCCCTGTCTCGGAAGTATCTCAGACTAATGTCTGCCATAGGAGGAGGCACAAGTACCCCCTCATCGTTGGGACCAACCGTCCCTAGACCTAGCCACATTCCCCGCCCTCACGGGGCTCGTAGGGAAAAGCTAGGCCTCTCTGGTCTGCCATCCCCGCCCAGGGGGCTAATGGGAATGGCAGGCTTATGAGCTGCAAGCTCTGGCTCAGGCACCTACCCTGCCCTAGAAGGGCTGGGCATGGTGTCGATCGACGCACACCATTATTTATTATTAAAGATTCGCTTGTAGTCTCCCTGCCCGGGCCTTTTCCAAATGGTGGCCCGGCCTTGGCTCCCTGTCTAGGGAGTGTCTGAGACTTAAGTCTCCCATGGGAGGAGATACAAAGTACCCCCCATTTTGGGGCCAACTGGGCCCAGGCCTAGCACATTCCCCGCCCACACGGGGCTCGTAGGGAAAAGCTAGGCCTCTCTGGTCTGCCATCCCCGCCCCAAGGGGGCTAATGGGAATGGCAGGCTTGTGAGCTTGTAGTTCGGGCTCAGGCACCTACCCTGCCCTAGAAGAGCTAGGCATGGTGTCGTCGACCACACCAGTCGACTAACACCCAGGTACCTATTTTACTGATAAGTAACCAGGGACAGCAGGTGTCTTAAGGAAAAAACGCCGTCACTCAAAAAGTTGGAAAAAAATTAAGTTTTTGTGATTGTTGTCAAGATTACATTGACTATATTGCAAACATTTAAATATATCCCGGGTGCCTGGTGGCTAACACTCTCGCTTCACACGGCAAGGGCCGGGTTTTGTTCCCCCGCCCGGAGAAAATTGGGCGGTTTTTTTTCTCCCCTGTTGTCTTTTTTCCCATCAGTAAAAAGGGGGACCTGGGGGTTTGTCGACTGGTGTGGGTCGCATCCTGGGGCACGACCTAATTTGCCCCACATGCGGGCATAACAAGGGGCTTTCTATATAGTAGTTTATTTATGTCACTAGGGCTGTATATTGTACATGTCTTTTAAAATAAAGATATTATTATTTTATTATTATTATTTATTTTTTTCACCACCGAAAAAGGCGGTTCTTTTTTTGGGGAAATAGTAGTTACCCACTAAATTTTTTTCATCCAGCCACCGTAAAGAAAACGAATTTTTAAAGGGGAAAATGTGTATTTGGGGGGTGACTTAATTGATTTATTAGTAAAAAAATTTTTTTTCAGGTATATCAAAACAGTTACATGTTTCATGCAGACAGCTATGTGAAGAGAACCTGGGAAACCAAAAAAAAAAAAAAAAAAAACGGGCGCAGGACTTTTTTCCACTGGGGGCCTAGAGATCTTTTAAAATTAAAAAATTCGCTGTAGCTTACAGCACATTTATTTAGGGACAGGTACACTGTTTCATAAAAAACCCTTCTAAAAGCTTAGAGATCTCCCGTGAATACAGAAAGGGGTGCCCTTTGTATCCAGCCTGTTACTGGGTTTTCGTAACAATTAGTAGTATCCTTGTCCAATTATCCATTTAAAATTCAGTATAAAATTTTATGTTTAGGGTTACAAAAGGTAGGTTATAACAGAAAAAATAAAATTTAATAAATTTATTGAGTTCGTCAAAAGGGATATTTCAAATTAAATTTAATCAATTCAAACAATTAATAAAAATCCTCCTCGTACAATTATTTTGTGAAAGCACTATCACATTTTTAATTCTTTGTACCCCTTTTTACTTTTAAAATTTATAAGTATTCAAATTGTACAAGTAAGTTTGTGTGTGTGTTGTAAAGTGCTCTAATAGTTCGCTTGTCTCAAGCTCGGGGAAGTCATTGAGATCATAAAGTCATTAAAAAAACTCGGGGAATTTCTCATGTCCCACCCTTTCTGTACAAGCGAGCGGCCCTGTCCTTTCGCATGCTATTTCATTTCTTTTTAACAAGTCAAAAGGACAAAACCCTTCCCCAATACTCAAGGGGTGGAAGGGTTACCCAATACATAAATGGTGACCCCACAGACTTTTAAAAACTATGGCCCTATCTAAATTACCATTGCTATCCAAAATCTTTGAGAAACTCGGCACGGAGAGTATTCATTTATAAAGGTCAAAACATACTCAACCCCCGCCAGTTTGGATTCAAAAATAAAAGCATAAAGATGCAATCTAAAAAGCTGATCTGTTTTCACAGCATTGGAAAAAAAGGAATATCCACTGGAATTTTTATTGACCTAAAAAAAGCTTTTACACGAAACCACCCAAATCCCACTCCCAAATTGACCACTACGGGATAAAGGCCATGCGCTTCTTATTTCAAATCTTTCTTACTATAGGTATCATACGCACCCTTAAAGAAAGCATCACAACACGGCCCCTTGTTTTCGGAGTTCCCAGGGGAAAAGGGCCTTTGGGCCCCCCGCTCTTCCTCATATACATCAAGACCTTCCAAACGTACCCCAAAACCTGAAACCCCCTTTTCTTTTCTGATGACAGACTTTTCATCTCCCCCTATTTTTGCCACCTCAAAACCCTTTGAATGAGGGCTGATTAAAAAACGACTTGGGGTGACAGCCAATAAACTTAGTTAACACTGACAAAACCTACATATTATGTTTGATGTTTGATAGCAGAGCAGAGATGCACAAATTAACATTAAATTGCAACACTAATTTCCGAAATAATGGGGGGAAAAATTCCCGGGTTATACCTTGGGGCAAAAACCTAATTTCAGCACCCATTCCCGCATATAGCCAAAAAAGTATCCAAAACGGTTGGGATTCCCCTCCAAAATACGTACACGTCCGAAAAAAAAAAAAAAAAAAAAAAAAAAAAAATATAAGGGGGATTTTGGGGGGGGAAAATAAATTAAAAAAAAATTAATTAAAAAAAAAAAAAATTTGGTTTTTTTAAAAAATTTTTTAAAATTAAATATAAAAAAATATAAAATTGGGTTTTTTTAAAATTGGAAATTTTAATTTCAAATTTTTTTAATAATGATTGGGGGGGGGATAACTCCCAAAACCATTTAAGCCTAAAACCCCAAAAAAAGCTGCAGTAAAAATTAACCAAAACCCCCACCCCTGGCAGCACCCCCCTCATTTTCAAAGATCTAAAATTCCCCCCATTTTCAGTACATCCACACTTACACTGTGCAATCATTTCTAAGGGCCTTAAACTCAATATAACCGGGGACCTAAAACGCTTCTTGATATTGTGACAGAACCCCACAGGCTAACACCAAAAAAAACTTCCAAAACGACTTTCCCCGGTCCGACAAACCTTTTACAAAAATTCAATGTATTAAAAGGGCCCAAAAAATCGGAATCCCCTCCCTGAGAACTCTAAACTGCAGCACTTTATCACCTTCAAAAACTACCATTAGAAAACATTTATCTCCCTGATCACCCCGTAAAATAACTACACGAAACCAAACCGGGTGGTTCACACTTACACTCGCCACTCATTTGACCAAAAACAAAAATATTAATCTCAGTTTAAAATAATGAAATCCGTGATCCCCCCAATACTAAAACTATTTACTGTGCCAAAACAAAAGCTTTCACATTGCAAAACTCAAAAATAGTATTTAGTCCTTAGCCTAATACCAACTTCCTCATTAATTTGTAATATTTTACAATTAAGAAAAAAAAACTAAGTATGCCCGAAAGCCTAGCCATTAAGCGTTCGTGGTAACTCTGTAATCACAATTTTAATACATGTAAACCCCAAAAAAAAACCCAAAATTTTTGTAAATCAGCATTGTAACCTTTTAGAAATAAACTTGAAATTGAATTTGAAATTTAATTTATTGAATTGAAAAGACTTAAACAAGTGACGCAAATCCCAAATAAACTAACTTCTTGACCGACTGGGAAACAAACAGTCGCTTAAAACAATAAAAAATGCTAAGCCCAATAGCAAATAAAAAGCGACTGCGACACAGAATCAGGAACAAGGAGATAATATAACGCAGCTAGTAGGGTCACAGCAGATCCTCCCCAAAGTCCAAAACTCCAACTACTGAATTTAAAATAAGTTCGCATAAGAAATTTCCCCGGACTGTGACAATACAAGATTTCCAGTACAAAAAGCTCAGAAGCTACAGCTCAGGGGCCCGAGTTGCTCAAGTGCCTATTCGACAAACCTCAAAACTCGAAAATCCTAATCTATACAAGTTTTGTGAAAAGTCTCCAGAACTACAGAAAAATGAACAACGATCTGCCAACCACCAAAAGAGTCTAGACAGACTGAAAACTTAGGCGAGGTAGGGCACCCCCCCCTCGATCACGTGTATACACATAAATACGTTTCACAAATATCATAAATGTGCAGTGTAAATAACCCCGGTAACTCAAAAAAAAAAAAAAAAAAATCGAACGAAGACATCATTTCCCCCTGGGATCCTTGATTGCTCGACTGGGTATTATCACGGGAGCGGGAAAAACCAGGGGGCGGGGAGATATATAGGTATGGGGGGGTAAAATTAGGGGGGTGGGAGTTAAGGGGGATGGGGGGACCTAGGGGTGCTGGAGTACCTAGGGGTCGTGGAGACCTAGGGGTATGGGTGTGAAAATTTTTGGGGACTGCCCCCAATGAGTCACCTACCCTGGCAAAACCCGTTACCCGAGCTCGGGTGGGGACCTCAGCCTCACAAGTGGGTTAAAGGGAAAGGGTTTTTACAAATAATTGATGTTTTCAAGAAAAATCGCCTGCAGCAGTAAAAAGGCTAACTTACTTGGGTTGCAGCAATATCCTGATCTTCAACTTCCCAAAGCTTACCCTTACCCCCTTTTGGACTTCCTTCAGAAACCAGTGCAACTGGGAGCTTAATTTCCCTGCAATATTCAATCGTTATTATACCTGCCTGCACCTCAGAAATTCCTATATCCAAGAGGGTGTGTATCCCCTATTTTAAAACTATGAGAACGACACTAGCTTCCAACTGAGAGGACGTTTATTTACTGGGCATGCTCTGCCGCTGCAAAAAGGGGGCCTACAGATAAAACTCACTCACAATCCCCCCAGACACGGGCCCGAAATCTACGAGATAAGTGGGGTCTTGTCTTCGTAGGGCCTGAGGGAGGGGGTCTCTAGGTACATCGAGGTGCCTCTCCCAGTTTTCCCCAGGCTCAAATGTGAAGACATGTGGGGGGCCCCTGGACAGGGAAAACATCTTGTCCAGTGTGTCGTCTTAAGAAGGAGCTATGTGTCTTTAAACCCCCGCCTCGTCATTAAATCAAAGGCTGCCAGTTCCCCCTAGAAAACTTAACCGTGTTTGCCTACATTTTTGGCCATTATCCCCATGTTAAGGTCTTAGGTCTAATTATTATTATTACGTGCCTCAAGACCTAATTTAGTGTAACAAAAAAACACCTACTCCTTCCTGAAGGGTAAATCTATAACTTAAATAGTGCTTAAAAACACGCCAACCTGGGAGAATGTTTTTTGTTTGGGGGGGTTTTTTAAGGGGCCCACCCAGTCAGCCGTTCCTTTAAAGCTATGCTGGGCCCCCTTCGTAGCCGTATCTGTCCTGGGGGAAATTTTTAGGGACCAAATAAATTTCCACATCCTCCCCCGGGGCGAAGGTGGGCAGTCTAACAAGTTCCCCTTTCCGCGAGCCCCACGGGGGACCCGGACACGAGTCCCGCGGCCCCCTTTCGTCGAGCGTCCGGTCTAACTTAAACCCTCCAGTTTTCCTGGTGGATTTTGGGGGGGTGTAAACTTTTTTGGTTTCCGGGGTGTTTAGCCCCCTTTCCCTTTAACAAAAATTTTTCGTATGTCCCCTTGACTAGGGGCTCCGACTTTCCCCCCGTGGCCCACATCCTTGGTAGCCTTTCCTCCACGTTACGAGGTTCCCTAGATTTAATGGCAATCTATCTCCTCTTTAGTCCCCCTGTAAAAGTGTTTTCCCCAAGGTGCCGAGTGTTCGTCCTACCTCCCGGGTTTCGCTTCCCTGGCTTCTGTGTATACTGGTTTCTTTCACTACTTCCCCCCCTAATCATGGGGTGCTTTTTTCTCTATCTGGCATGGCAGGGAATTCAGGTGGAATCCTGCCCCCTATGTTTTCCCACGGGGACGTAAAAACAATTTCCCCCCCGTGTGTAGAGGGGAAGTATCTTAGATTGGTCCCACCAGGTACTTACATTTCTGACTGTGTCAGGGGAAATTTCCCTGGTCTCCGCTTCAGCAAGTCTTTCAATGCTTAGCTGCTGCAGCAAGACCTCTCACTGTAATTCCCCCTAGGTAAGTCTCTACCACCAAGGTGTAAGTCTCTGCTGTCCCCCTAATTTGACTGTGACATCCACCACTCATAAGATTTGGGTGGGACCTGACTTTAGCCCTCCCAAACATCATACTAACTTTCTTTGGGGCCCTTAAATTTTAAATTTTAGCCCCCAAATTCTTTGTTTCAAGGAACTTGTGCTCCTGGGTCAAAGAAAAATCGGTTGTTTCGGATCTGTCCCCATCAAAACCTTTCCCATGACTGTAGGTGGGCACCCCTCCGTGATTCTCTTTGGGTTTTAGAGACTTCACTCCACTAACACGCGGGCTCCATTTCGGCTCGGACCACTTTTATCTCTCCTGAGAATACCCCATAGTTTGGGGGTTCCCCTTTAAAAATTAGGGGACTTTATGCAGTATGGTGTTTACCTTTGAAACAGCTCGACACCCTGAGCTGGGTGCCAAGTCTCTCCAAAAAGTTTCCCCACAACACTTGAAGCAGGTCCAACTCCCTTAGTCTCTGTTGCCTACTGCTCATGTTATATACTCGAGCAACTCTGCTAGCTGTTCCCCTTTCGCAGAACACGCATATTCGGCATGAGGCCTTTAGTTCTGCTTAGAGGTTCTTACTTAGACACTTCTTTACATAGTAACCCAACTTAGTCGTACGAGCTTTAACTATCTCTCGAGACTTTGAGCAACTTTCTGGGTTTTTATGTGGCGATGGTGGTGTTTCTCCACCCTATACCAAATGAGAAACGAGATCTTCCCAAACCCCCTCAACAATTTGTTTTATGGGAAATTTATTCGCCCTTTTTTTAAAGTGAAACCCATGCACTGTGTGCTAGCCAGTTTCCTCTGAATCACCGGGAAGGACCCATTCGATCATCCTCATATCAAATTCTGAAACTTTTGCAAGCTAAAATTTCAATACGGAACTTCTCTAGGTTTTGCGGTCATGTGGCAGTCTCAGATCCAAAAAACCGATAAAGCATGGCCACTTTTATTTTTCATTTTGCCAAACATGTTTCAATTTGGTTTTTGGATGTTGGTAACTGTGTCAAAAATTGGGTAGTCCGGCCCAAGTTAAGGCTGGACCGCAAATACTGCAATTTGACGGCATCTGCAAATCGTTCCTGTCATTTGGGCTTTAAACTGACCCCAGAAAGCAATGTGCTCATTTTAGGGCCCGGGTCAAAGTCGGTAAATTCAACTGGGGCCCGGGGGCAACATATTGACAGGTGTGTGGCGTTTGGGGTCCCTGCGGGGTTTTCGACCCCACCCTTTGGGGAATACTAGCCTTTTAAATGAAAACTTATCTTTGTAGTATTCATTCTGATGAAAATCTCATATCCTTAGTGAATTCGTCAAGCCTGCGAAGACTACCCCGGGGATTCTTATCCTCAATCCTGAAACCTTGCTGAGAATGCTTGTTCTAGGCTTCCTTTTTTCCCCCCAAACTCTTCAAGCAGTTTTAAAATCATCCAGTCTACTTTACGCGTTGGCAAGTCCCTTGCCCCTTTACGCGTTCTGTTCAGATGCCTTTGTATGCCCTATGATCGTTTAATTTTGCTAAACTGAACCAGATCTCCTGAATCCCATCTGCCCTTGTCGAAGTTTAAAAAGGGGGTGTGACACAATTGTACTTTACCCAGTCCACCCCACAGCAGTCACGTGTTAGGTAAAAATGAACGAGTCTCAAGGGGTTTTCAACAAGCCCTTTAACAATTTCCCCTTTTTTATATTGACTTACTTGAAAAAAATGTCACTGTTAGCTCTCAAAAACCCCAAACAAAATGTGACGATGTGAAAGCTTAAATTTCCTTACAATGCCAGCAAATAATTTCAGGGCTTAACTAGTCCAGGGACAATTCAAAAATCCCCATTAAATTAATCAAAGAAATAAAAAACACACAATAAAAAATGCAGTATACAAATTAAAACCTTGTTCGCACAAATAAATTTAACAATTCAACTTTTGAAACAGCAAAAGAAAATGTAGTAAACCGCTTGACCGCTTTTCATTAGCGTGGATGGGTTTGGGTGAGGGAAATCCCAACCAAAATAGTGTGCATAGCTTTAAATTTTAAACCCAGCTTTAGAAATCCTGTAAATAAAAACTAGGTTAAAAACGTCCCCCGCTACTATAAGTTGTAAATATTGCCAAACCCAGCCCAAATGTGTATTGAAATCCCCTGAAGTAAAAACCACAAGTCTCCACTCTGGATTCTTTAATCCTGTAAATAATTAAAATTTACAGCTTCCTAGCCACCTGGCCCGCCGTAAATTTCTGCAAATTAAAAACTTCTGTGTAAAGTCAGCGGGCCCAGCCCCCTGGTAATTGGGGCCCAGGGTGCTAACTTAACCTAACTCTGTTTAAAAAGGTTCCTAACGGGCCAGCATGATACTTTTCCTAGCATTCCCATCACTTTTTTAAAAACCACTTTTTTGAAATTTGTGTGGACTGCCCCCAATGAGTGCCTACCCTGGGAAACCTGTTCACGAGTCTGAGGTGGGTACCCCAGGGCCCCACAAATGGTTTATAGGGCGGGTTTCACAAATGATTTATTTGCAAAAAACTCGCCGCTGCACATATAAAGGACTAACTTACTTGGTGTTCGCATAATCCCGCTTCAATTCCCTAAGCTTGCTTTAGCCCTTTGGGCTTCCTCTCGAAACCCCTGAACCGGGGGCCTTAATTCGCAATACAATTGTTATTAGGACCTCCGCACCCCAGAAATTCCCCTATCCAAGGGGTGGTATCCCTAGTATAACTAGCAGACACGACACTAGCTTCCCCTGACGAGGACGCTGGACTTTCTGGGCATGCTCTGCCACTGACAAGGGGCCAAGATCAATCACCACATCTCCCAGAGACTGGCCCGAAATCACGAGACATAGTGGAGGTCTTGTCTTATGTATGGGGGATGGAGGGGCTCTACGGTACATCGCGGTGCCTCTACCAGATTTCCCCAGGGCTCGAATGTGAAGACACATGGGGGGGACCATCTGCTTATCACGGCCGTCTTGTCCCCTTGGGTCTGTCTAAGAAGGAGCTATTAGTCTTTTAGCCCACGCCCTTGTCATTCATCTAGGGTGCCCGTTCTCCCTAGCAAAATTACCGGGGGTTTTCCTTCATTTTCGGCCTTTACTCCATGTTAATCTTTTGCCAAGTACTTTAACTTCTCAGGTATGGGGAATCTTTCCCTTTCCCCCGGATCAAGCTTACTATCCACCCACTAACCGAAGCGGTGACCCTTTTTGGGGAAGGGGTAAAGTAGTACGGGTGCAGCCATGCTCGGCCCGTTGGGTTTGGGCCTTTTCTTCCTTTTTTTCTTCTTCTTTTTATTATTATTTTATTATTTTATTATTATTATTTTTATTATTTTTTTATTATTATTCTGTCTTTTGTTTTCTTTTCTTCCTCCCCCTTCTTCTTCTTCTTCTTTTTTCTTCTTCTTTTTTCTTTTCTTCTCCTTCTTTTTTCTTCCCCCTTCTTCTTTTTGTTCTTGTTCTTTTTCTTGTTCTTCCCTCTTTTTCTTTCTTTTTTTCTTCTTTCCCTTTTTTTTTTTTTCTTTTTCTTCTTGTTTTTTTCTTCCCTCTTTCTTCTTCTTCTTCTTCTTCTTCTTTTCTTTTTCTTCTTCTTCTTTTCTTCTTCCTCTTTTTCTTTTCTTTTTCTTTTTTTTCTTCCCTTCTTTTTCTTCCTTCTTTTCTTCTTTTCTTTTTTTCTTCTTTTTCTTTCTTCTTCTTCTTTTTTCTTCCCTTTTTCTTCTTTTTTCTTCTTTTCTTCTTCTTCCCCTTTTTTCTTTTTTCTTCTTCTTCTTTTTCTTCCTTTTCCTCTTTTCTTTTTCTTCTTCTTTTTTTTCTTCCCTTTTTCTTTTTTTCTTTTTTTCTTCTTCCTTCTTCTTTTTCTTTTTCTTTTTTCTTCCCCTTCTTCTTCTTTCCCTTTCTTTTTCTTCTTCTTCTTCTTCTTCTTCTTCTTTTTTTTCTTCTTCTTCTTCTTTTTTTCTTTTCTTCTTCCTTTTTTTCTTTTTTCTTTTTTCTTCTTTTCTTCTTCTTCCCCTTTTCTTTTCCTCTTCTTCTTCCCTTTTTTTCTTCGTTCTTTTTCCTTTTTCTTTCTTCTTCTTTCTTCTTTTTTCTTCTTTTTCTTGTTTTTTTCTTCGTTTTTCTTTTTTTTCTTCTTCCTTTCCCCCTCTCTTCTTCTTTCTTCTTCTTTTTTTCTCTTTTTTTCCTCTTTTCTTCTTTTCTTCTTCTTTTTCTTTTTTTAAAACAAACAGTCGCATTTTTTCCCCCATTCAAAGACTTAAACGGAACTCGATAAAAATTAATAAAACCTGAGGTTTACTCACGGTTTTTTCTTTAAAGTTTGGAGACGGACCCATAAAATTCCCCATAAAAAGGGAAAACAAAGAATAATATAAAAGAGTAAAGTCTGGATCCCCCGGAAAAAAAATCCGATCCACAGGGACAGACTCGTTCCCCTCTGTTTTTACCCCCAATTGACCCAGACTAGAGTAAGCTCCGTGTCGTCCTTTGCGATTTGTTTATTTATTTATTTTTTTTTATATTTTTTTATTTTTTTTATTTTTTGTTTTGAAAAGTACATTGAGATTTTGTATTTATAATAGTGGGTTGCAATGCAAAGAGAACCTCTATTATGCCTGGGCATTATGGGCCCAAATTAACATTTTTGGCTTACAGACACTAATTTTAAAGGGGTATATCAAATTGTACATAGGATAGAAATAATTTCATAGTTTTAAGAAGGAATAATTATAATGAAACAAAAAATTTTTATAAAACAAAAATATATTTATATTTAAAAAAGCTTTTTTTGAAAACAAGATTCAGTTTATTTCCCGCGACAAGGTAAATGGTTCAATGTGATTGTTGCAGTTATGATGTGGTAAAAACGTAGGTGAGTAATGGACACCAGAATTTGCATAACAATGGCACCGTTGTTGCCCACTGAAAGATTTTCAAGCGGACATCAACCAAATCTTCAAAGGGGCCCATGGAAAACAATAGAAGTTCAATGAAGAGAAATTTCAATTACTCCGATATGGAAAACTCGAGGAAATTAAAGTGAATCTTAGCATAAAAAAATTTCCAATCACACAATAGATCGAAAGACTAATCTGAAGGCCCTGGAAGTGATAATGTCAGAGGACCTCACTTTCAAAGATCACAACATGTATCTACCACATCTCCTGGGAAAAGGATAGGATGATAATGGAACCTTCAAACTAGGCATGTCAAGCCCATGATTCTCTTCAAATCGCTTGTTCTTTCTAGGCTGGAATTACTGCTGCACACTAACAGCCCCTTTCAAAGCAAGCGAAATTACAGACCTGGAGAATATACAGAGAGCTTTCATGGCACATATAAAGCACCTAAATTATTGGGAAGGTTGAAGTCCCTTGATGCGTACTCCTGGAACGCAGGTGAGAAAGATACATGAAAATTATATAACTAGAAAATCCTAGAGGGACTAGTTCCAAATATGAAACACGAAACTCACTCCCTACGAAAGTATAAGACTCCGCAGGCGCTGCAACATTCCCCAGTGAAAAGCAGGGGCACCACGAGTACACTAAGAGACATCAGAGTAAGTGTCAGGGGCCCAAAACCCAAGACTGTTCAACTGCCTCCCAGCATACATAAGGGGGATTACCAATAGACCCCTTGCTGTCTTCAAGAAGGCACAGACCAGGCGCCTAAAGTCAATACCTGACCAGCCGGGCTATGGTTCGTCTGTCGGGTTTACTTGCGGCCAACAGTAACAAACCCGGTTTTTCAAGCCTTGATCCACCACGAGGCCTGATCACAATCCGGGTCACAGGGGCGTTGACCCCGAGCTGTGAGTACTTAAGAAAGATCAAATTGAACAAAAATTTCCAGTTCTGGAATTCTGTTACTGGTTCTGGGGTTGACCTTTCCCGGACTCGGTCCCCGACCAGGCCTCCTAGGATGACCTCCCCTGGACTCGGTCCCCGACCAGGCCTCCTAGGATGACCTCCCCTGGACTCGGTCCCCGACCAGGCCTCCTAGGATGAAACCCCCCCCAGGACTCGGTCCCCGACCAGGCCTCCTAGGATGACCTCCCCCTGGACTCCGGGCCCCGACCAGGCCTCCTAGGATGACTCCCCCTGGACTCGGGCCCCGACCAGGCCTCCAGGATGACCTCCCCCTGGACTCGGTCCCCGACCAGGCCTCCTAGGATGACCTCTCCCCGGACTTGGTCCCCCACCAGGCCTCCTAGGATGACCTCCCCCAGGACTTGGTCCCTGACCAGGCCTCCCAGGATGACCTCCCCCAGGACTTGATCCCTGACCAGGCCTCCTAGGATGGACCTCCCCCAGGACTCGGTCCCCGACCAGGCCTCCTAGGTGACCTCCCCCAGGACTTGGTCCCTGACCAGGCCTCCTAGGATGACCTCCCCAGGACTTGGTCCCTGACCAGGCCTCCTAGGATGACCTCCCCCAGGAATTGGTCCCTGACCAGGCCTCCTAGGGTGACCTCCCCAGGACTTGGTCCCTGACCAGGCCTCCTAGGGTGACCTCCCCAGGACTTGGTCCCCCGACCAGGCCTCCTAGGATGACCTCCCACAGGACTTGGTCCCTGACCAGGGCCCCCTAGGATGACCTCCCACAGGACTTGGTCCCTGACCAGGCCTCCTAGGATGACCTCCCCCAGGACTTGGTCCCTGACCAGGCCCCTAGGATGACCTCCCCAGGATCGGGCCCTGACTAGTCCTCCTAGGATGACCCCCCCCAGGACTTGGTCCCTGACCAAGCCTCCTAGGATGACCTCCCACAGGACTTTATCCATGACCAGTCCTCCCAGGATGACCTCCCCCAGGACTTGGTCCCTGACCATCCTCCTAGGATGACTCCCCCAGGACTTGGTCCCTGACCAGTCCTCCTAGATGACCTCCCACAGGACTTGGTCCCTGACCAGTCCTCCTAGGATGACCTTTCCCCCCGGACTTGGTCCCTGACCCTCCTCCCAGGAACCTCCCCCGGACTTGGTCGACCAGTCCCCCTAGATGACCTCCCACAGGACTTGGTCTCTGACCAGGCCTCCTAGGATTGACCTCCCAAGGACTTGGTCCCTGACCAGTCCTCCCTAGGATGGTTTCAAGAACTTTTAAAGAAACATTGCGAAAAGTTAAGGTATATGGAGACCCTTGTAAGTTTAGCGCTTTTTATATAATAATAAAGGCAGTGGATAGTGAGTGTAGGTTAATTTAACACTCTTGAAGTTAATCTAACACTCTTGAAGTAATCTAACACTCTTGGAGTTAATCTAACACTCTTGATTTTTAAATCTAACACTCTTTGAATTAAAACCAAACCACCCCTTGAAGTTAATCTAACACCCCTTGAAGTTAATCTAACACTCTTGAAGTTAATCTAACACTCTTGGAGTTAATCTAACACTCTTGAAGTTAATCTAACACTCTTGAAGTTATCCTAACCTCTTGAAGTTAATCAAAACACTCTTGGAGTTATCTAACACTCTTGAAGTTAATCTAACACTCTTGAAGTTAACCTAACACTCTTGAATTTTAATCTAACACTCTTAAAGTTAATCTAACACTCTTGAAGTTAATCTAAAAACTTTTGGGAAAGTTAATCTAACACTCTTGAAGTTAACCTAACACTCTGAATTAATCTAACACTCTTGAAGTTAATCAAACACTCTTGAAGTTACTCTAATACTCTTGAAGTTTAACCTAACACCCTTGAAGTTAATCTAACACTCTTGAGTTAATCTAACACACTTGAAGTTAACCCAACACCCCTTGAAGTTAATCTAACACTCTTGGATTTTAACCCTAACACTCTTGAAGTTAACCTAACACTCTTGAAGTTAATCTAACACTCTTGGAGTTAATCTAACACTCTTGAGTTAACCTAACACTCTTGAGTTAATCTAACACTCTTAAAAGTTAATCTAACACCTTGGAGTTAATCTAACACTCTTGAAGTTAATCTAACACTCCTTGAAGTTAACTAACACTCTTGAGTTAATCTAACACTCTTGAATTAATCTAACCCCTCTTGAAGTTAATCTAACACTCCTTGAATTTTAATCTAACACTCTTAAAGTTAACCTAACCTCTTGAAGTTAATCTAACACTCTTGAAGTTAATCTAACACTCTTGAATTTTAACCTAACACTCTTGAAGTTAATCTAACACTCTTGAAGTTAATCTAACACTCTTGAAGTTACTCTAACACTCTTGAGTTAATCTAACACTCTTGAAGTTACTCAAAACCACTCATGAATTAATCTAACACTCTTGAAGTTAATCTAACACTCTTAAAAGTTACTCTAACACTCTTGGAGTTAATCTAACACTCTTGGAGTTAATCTAACACTCTGGAGTTAATCTAACACCTTGAAGTTACTCTAACACTCTTAAAAGTTACTCTAACACTCTTGGAGTTAAATCTAACACTCTTGGAGCAATCTAACACCTTGAAGTTAATCAAAACACTCTTGAAGTTAATCTAACACTCTTGAAGTTACTCTAACACTTTTGGAGTTAATCTAACACTCTTGGAGTTAATCTAACACTCTTGAAGTTAACCTAACACTCTTGGAGCTAATCTAACACTCTTGGAGTTAATCTAACACTCTTGAAGTTAATCTAACACTCTTGAAGTTAATCAACACTCTTGAAGTTAATCTAACACTCTTGGATTTAAATCTATCACTCTTGAAGTTAATCTAACACTCTTGGAGTTAATTTCTAAAAAACTCATGGAGTTTAATCCTAAACACTCTTGAAGTTAATCTAACACTCTTGGTTTTTAAAACTAACACTCTTGGAAAGTTAATCTAACACTCTTGAAGTTAATCTAACACTCTTGAAGTTAATCTAACACTCTTGAAGTTAATCTAACACTCCTTGAAGTTAATCTAACACTCTTGAATTTAAATTTCTAACACTCTTGAAGTTAATCAAACCCACTCTTAAAAGTTAACTCTAACACTCTTTGAGTTAATCTAAACTCTTGAATTTACTCTAACACTCTACACTAGGGAGTTAATTTAACATCACACTATGGGTTAATTTAGCATGTACACTAGGGGGTTAATCTAACACTGTACACTAGGGAGTTAATTTAACACTTTTACCCTAGGAGGTTAATCTAATTCTGTACACTAGGGGGTTAATCAACACTGTACACTAGGGGTTAATCTAACACTGTACATAGGGGGTTAATCTAAAACTGTACACTGGGGGGTTTTTAATCTAATACTGTACACTAGGGGGTTTAAAATGAAAACGCTGTACACTAGGGGTTAATCTAACACTGTACACTGAGAGTTAATCTAACACTGTACACTGGGGGGTTTTAATCTAATACTGTACACTAGGGGATTAATCTAATACTGAAACACTAGGGGGTTAATCAAAACGCGACAGTAGGGGTTTTAATCTAACACGTACACTGGGGGGTTAATCTAACCGTAACTAGAGGTTTAATCAAAAAAAAACACTGTACACGGGCTTAATCTAACACTGTACACTAGGGGTTAATCTAACACTGTACACAAAGGGGGTTTAAAATCAAACCTGTACCGGGGGGTTAATCTAACACGTACACTAGGGGGTTAATCTAACACTTTACACAGGGGTTAATCTAACATGTACACTGGGGGTTAATCTAATACGTACACTGGGGGGTTAATCAATACGGACCTAGGGTTAATGAAAGCTGTACACTGGGGGGTTAATCAACATGACACATGAGATTTTTAACTAACACTGTACCTAGGGGGTTTAAACTAATACGACCTGGGGGAAAAAATCTAATCTGTAACAGGGGGTTAACAAACGCTGTACATAGGGGGAAAAAACAACCTGTACACTAGGGGGTTAATCTAACACGTAACTAGGGGGGTTAACTAACACGTACACTGGGGGCTTAATCTAACCGTACCTGGGGTTTTTAACAAACCCTGTACACTAAGGGTTAATTAACGCTGTAACTAGGGGTAATCTAACACGTACACAGGGGTTAATCAAAACATGTACACTAGGGGTTTAACTAAACTGTACCTGGGGGTTTTAATCTCTCATGTACACTGGGGGGGGTAATCTAACATTTTACAAAAAGGGGGTTAAACAAAACACTGCACACTAGGGGGTTAATCTAACACTGTCCCACAGGGTTAAATTAACACTGTACACTAAAGGTTAATCTAACACTG
>NC_069451.1:20276612-20306437 GCF_026875155.1 Cherax quadricarinatus | reverse complement strand
GACCCTCTTTTTACTTTTATACATAAGGATCTTCCAAACGTATCACAACAACTTACGCTTATTCTCTTTGTTGACGACACGACTTTTGTCATCTCCCACCATAATTTAGCCTCACTCAACACTTTTGTTAACGAAGAGCTTGCAGAAATAGCATCCTGGATGATTGTCAATAAACTTACACAAAACTTTCTACATTATGTTTGGAATTAGAGTAAGTAAGGTCAAACTAAACATTATTGCTAAACATAACGAGGGAAATTTCCTGAGTCTCCACCTTGATAGCAACCTGAAATTCAACACCTAACAGTTGGCATCCTTTCAAAGATACGTTATTATGTGCCACAAACAGCACTACTTACACTATACAATTCACTGATCTACCACTACCTCACCTATGCTATTTGCACCTGGGGATCCACAATGGCAAATCACCTAAATCCAACAAAAGCCGAACACAAAGCTGCGGTGTGAATGATCACACAATCCACTGCTAGACAACCCCCCGTCTCCCCTACTCTTCAAAAAAGTGAACCTACTCATCATACAAAACATTTACTCGTAGTACTGTTAAACCTACATTTACAGAACAATCACTTTTAATACTAATCCTGACCTGAGACACTTTCTTGACACTTTCAATATGACCCATGGACACAACACAAGGCACAAAAATCTCTATGGCATTCCCCGTGTTAGGCTAATTTTTTTCAAAAACTCACTGTTCATAAAAGGACCCAAAATCTGGAAGTCTCTGCCAGAAATCTCCAGAACCACTGACTCAACTAACATTTTTAAAACCAGTCAAAAAACACCTTATCTCCTTAGCCTACCCCAGCCCAACATAAATATATATGTAAAAACTATACATGCATTTGCTCAATATCATGAACATAGGTAAAACATTATAATCAATATATACTTAATCTCAGTATCTGTGCCGAGAAGGAGCTTATATACCGTAGGCAGGAGAGGTGCAGCAGACGTAGGTGGCGTCACACTTGTTCAATGTGGAAGTAGGTCGTGCCCAAGGGTTAGGCAAGCGAAGAATTCCCAAGTGTATTAAGATCCCAAGAAGTTGCAGTGTCTGACAGGATTGTAGATGAATGGTTCAGAGAGCCGACACGTTGATAAATTAGACACATGTGAAACGTTTCCTCAATAAAGATACCCAAGAGTTGCACATGTGTCTAATAGATCTAACTTGTTCTGACTGGGGTCCACGCCCCATCATAGTCGAGGTTTGGAAGTTGCTGACTCAGATTTAGCAGTTTGTGAGTTTTTTCTATCTCGTATAATGAACATTTCAAATGTCCTCAGTTACTGTCGTTTTTGTGTCTCCTTGACTGACTCTGTGATGGTCACGGCTGTGTTCTTCACTTTGCTGTTTGGCCAACTGCTCGCTTTACTGTTCCTGCTGTGGAAATTACCCCTCTGTTAGTCATAATTTAGTCTGTTTAGGGACTTGTTTCGTCAGTCACGCTCCATGTTAAGTCCTGCCGAGCACACTACACACTACTTGTACTCCCTAAAACGCAGGCGAGAGAGATACATGATTGGAAAATCCTAGAGGAATTAGTACCAAACTTGCACACGAAAATCACCCCTATGAAAAAGACTCGGCAGACGATGCAACATCCCCCCAATTAAAAGCAGGGGCGCCACTAGCACGATAAGAGACTACACAGTAAGTTTGAGGAACCCAAGACTGTTCAACTGCCTCCCAGCATTCATGAAGACTGACTGTCTTCATGAAGGCACTGGACAAGCACCTAAAGTCAGTACCTGACCAGCCGGGTTGTGGTTCGTACGTCGGATTGCGTTTGGCCAACAGTAACAGCCTAATTGACCAGGCTCTGCTCCACCATGAGGCCTGGTCACAGACCAGGCCGCGGGGGTGAAGACCCCCGTCTCCAGGTATACTCCGGTATACTCATAATAACTGATAAGTTACCGAAGCTACGTACACGGAGGTATTTAGGAACATAATTCAATTATTATTAATTTTGACTTTATATTATCACTAGACAATTTTGTTTAAATAACGTTCTAAAAGTTATATTTGTAGATAATTATTCACTCGGTTATAATCTTCATAAACCCATCAGGAAAAGCGCTCGACAAATTATATATATATATGTTATGAAAAGAATAATTTGTTGCACGATAATTGGTGTTGAATTATTGCTAACGAAGTGTTAGAGCTAAACTCAGGTTATATGATAGAGGAGTATTAACAGTGTGTACTTGTATTATCAGCTAATATTATTTTATCATTATCATAGGGAAGCGCTAAATCCGTAGGATTATACAGCGCCTGGGGCAAGGATGGAAGGTATTCAGGTTTAATTCAGGGAACTGGAGCACAGATCCAATTCCCTAGATCAAGAGCCCCTCACCAGCATCAAGGACACTCCCTGGAGGGTCCATATATCAAGAGCCCCTCACCAGCATCAAGGACACTCCCTGGAGGGTCCATATATCAAGAGCCCCTCACCAGCATCAAGGACTCTCCCTGGAGGGTCCATAGATCAAGAGCCCCTCA
Source organism: Cherax quadricarinatus (assembly GCF_026875155.1). NCBI lineage: Eukaryota > Metazoa > Arthropoda > Malacostraca > Decapoda > Parastacidae > Cherax > Cherax quadricarinatus. Next base: position 20,303,895 of record NC_069451.1, on the reverse strand, counting down.
CCAGCATCAAGGACACTCCCTGGAGGATCCATAGATCAAGAGCCCCTCACCAGCATCAAGGACTCTCCCTGGAGGGTCTATAGATCAAGAGCCCCTCACCAGCATCAAGGACACTCCTGGAGGGTCCATAGATCAAGAGCCCTCACAGCATCAAGACACTCCCTGGAGGGTCCATAGATCAAGAGCCCCTCACCAGCATCAAGGACACTCCCTGGAGGGTCCATAGATCAAGAGCCCCTCATCAGCATCAAGGACTCTTCCTGGAGGGTCCATGGATCAAGAGCCCCTCACCAGCATCAAGGACACTCCCTGGAGGGTCCATAGATCAAGAGCCCCTCACCAGCATCAAGGTTCCCTGGGGCCTCGAGGAGTACTTTGCATTAGATGTCCTATTTGTAACAGTCACTAGAGCCCTCACTTTTCCTTGCGTTGACACTTGATTTGTAGATTTGTGTTCAAGATTTATTTCCCAATATTATGCTAAGATGTTACTTTTGTACGCACTGGGGCCCCCTTTGGGTTAAATATTTTGGTTTTTTAAAATTTCCAAGCTAAGAGCACAACACTCTGGTTGAGACCCCAGTTACCAGCTAAAGAGCACAACACTGGTGGAGACCCAGTAACCAAGCTATGACAACAACACTGGGGAACCCAGTTACCAAGCTAAGAGCACAACACTGGGAGAGACCCAGTTTACCCAGCTAAGAGCACAACACTGGGAGACCCAGTTACTCACCAAGCAATAGAGCACAACACTGTGGAGACCCATTACCAAGCTAAGAGCACAACACTGTGGAGACCGCAGTACCAAGGCCCCTAAGATCACAACACTGGAGAGGACCAGTTACCAAGCTAAGAGCAAAACACTGGTGGAGACCCATTACTAAGCAAAGAGCACAACACTGGTGTTGACCCATTTACCAGCTAAGAGCCCAACACTGGTGGAGAACCCAGTTACCAATCTAAGAGCACAACACTGGTGGAGACCCCAGTTACCAAGCTAAGAGCACAACACAGTGAACCCAGTTACCAAGCTAAGAGCACAACACTGGTTGAGACACCATTACCAAGCTAAGATGCACTACACTGGTGAGACCCAGTTACAAGCTACATAGCACAACACTTGGTGAGACCCAGTTACCAATCAAAGAGCACAACACTGATGGAGACCCCAGTTACCAACTAAGAGCACAACATGGGTTGGAGACCCAGTTACCAACTAAAGCACAACACTTGTGGCGTCCCAGTTACCAAGCTAAGAGCACAACACGGTGGAGACCCGTTACCAGCTACGAGCACAACACTGGTGGATACCCCAGTTACCAAGCTAAGAGCACAACACTGTGGAGACCCAGTTACCAAGCTAATAGCACAACACTGTGGAGACCCCGTTTACATGCTAAAACACAACACTGTGGAGACCCAGTACCAATCAAAGAAGCACAACACTGGTGGAGACCCTTACCAATCTAAGAGCACAACACTGGTGGAGAGCCAGTTTACCAAGCTTAGACACAACACTGGTGTGAGACCCATTGACCAATCAAGAGCACAACACAGGTGGAGACCAGTTTACCAAGCTAAGAGCACAAAACACTGTGGAGACCCATTTACCAAGCTAAGAGCACAAACACTGGTGGAGACCCAATACCAAGCTAAAGCACAACACATGGTGGAAGACCATTTTACCAAGCTAACCGCACAACCTGGTGGAAACCCAGTTACCAAGCTAAAGCACACACCTGGTGGAGACCCTGCAGTTAACAGCTAAGAGCACAACACTGTGGAGATTCAGTTTGCTTAAGCTAGAGCACAACACGTGGAACCCAGTTACTAAGCTAACATCATCAACATCTGTGGAGACCCAGTATTTTATTAAGTAACAGCACAACACTTGTGGAGAGACCCAGTTTACAAATCTAACAGCACCAACTCTGTTGGAGAACACATTTAACTAAGCTAACAGCACAACACTGGTGAGAACCCAGTTACTAAGCTACACAGCACAACACTGGTGGAGACTTAGTTTACTAAGTTACGAGGGCAGCAACAACTGGTGGAGAGTTAGTAGCTCACACCACCACACTGAAGGAGACTTAGTTACTAAGCTATCCAGCACACAACACGTTGGATGAAGAGAAGGAAAAGGAAGATAAAAAGAAGAGAAGGAGGGAGAGAGGAGGAAGAGAGGGGACAGAAGGAGAAAGGAAAGAGAAGAAGAGAAAAAAGAAAGAAGAGAAAAGACCAGAGAAGAAGAGAAGGAAAAAAGAGAAAAAGAGAACCAGATGCGAGTAAAGGGACCCGGAGAAGATAGAGTGAAGAGAAGGAGAAAGAGCAGAGATAAATAAGAGAAAGAATGAAGAGAGGAAGGGAGGAGAGAAAAGACAGAAAAGAACAGAGAAAAAAGAAAGAGGAAAGAGAAAGAATGAAAGAGAGGAGAAGGAGAGAGAAGGAAAAAGAAAAAAGAGGAAAGGTGAGAAGAGAAAAGAAAAAAGGAGACAAAGGAGGAGAAAAAGAGACCGAAGAACCAGGAAGATAAGAAGGAAAGAAGAGGAAAGAAAAGAAAAAGAGAAAGAAGAGTAGAGAAGAAGGTAAAGACGAGAGAAGAGAAAAGAGGAAGAAGAAAGAAAGGAACGGAAGAAAAGGAAGACGGGGAGATTGGAAAAAAAAGAAAACCCAGTTTACTAACTAACACCACAACACTGTGGAGACTTAGTTACGAAGCAACAGCACAACACTGGTGGAGACCCAGTTACTAAGCTAACACCACAACACTGGTGGAGACTTAGTTACTAAGCTAACAGCACAACACTGGTGGAGACCCAGTTTCTAAGCTAACACCACAACACTGGTGGAGACTCAGTTACTAAGCTAACACCACAACACTGGTGGAGAGTTACTAAGCTAACACCACAACACTGGTGGAGAGTTACTAAGCTAACACCACAACACTGGTGAGAGTAACTAAGCTAACACCCTAAACAACACTGAGGAGAGTTATGTAAGCTAACACCACAACACTGTGGAGAGTGACTAAGCCTAAAACACCAAACACTGGTGAGACTCAGTTACTAAGCTAACCCCACAAACACAACGAGATTACTAAGCTAACACCACAACACAGTTGAGAGTTACAAGCTAAAGCACAACACTTGGTGGAGACGCATTACTAAGGCTAACACCACAACACTGGTGAGATTTACTAATCTTAACACAACAGCACTGGTGAGAGTTACTAAGCTAACACCACAACACTGGTGGAGAGTTACTAAGCTAACACCACAACACTGGTGGAGAGTTACTAAGCTAACACCACAACACTGGTGGAGAGTTACTAAGCAAACACCACAACACTGGGTGGGAGAGTTACTAAGCATCACCACAATACTGTGGAGAGTTACTAAAGCTAACACCTACCAAAAAATACACTGGTGGAGATTTTTCTAAGCTAAAACACCACAACACTGTGGAGAGTTACTAAGCCTAACACCAACACTGGTGGTAGTCTTACTAAGCTAAAACCACAACACTGTGGAGAGTTACTATCTAACACCACAACGCTGGTGGAGAGTTTTACTAAGCTAACACCACAACACGGTGAGAGTTACTAAGTTTTAAATATTATTATTATATTATTTTTTTACTAACACCACAACACTGGTGGAAGTTAACTAAGCTATCACCACAACACTGGTGGTGAGTTTACTAAGCTAATACCACACACTGTGGTGGAGAGTTTACTAAGCTAACAACCACCAACACTGGTGGAGAGTTCTAAGCTAACACCAACAACGCTGGTGAAGAGTTACTAAGCTAACACCACAACACTGTTGATAGTTAGCTAAGCTAACACCAACAACACTTGTGGAGAGTTACTAAGCAAACACCGAACAACAACTTGGTGAGAGTTACTAAGCTAACACCACAACACTGGTGGAGAGTTACTAAGCTACACCACAAACACACTTGGTGGAGATTTTACTAAGCTAACACACAACACTGGTGGAGAGTATTAATCTAACACCAGAACACTGCCGTCTCTGAGAAATGGTAAACTGCTGTTTCATTCAAGGTAGGATTTCCTAGTATTGTTATTAACATGTACATTCTTCTTCACTTGCTTATACCAATACAGCTACACAAACGGCTTGTCTGCATGTATGACCTATACACACCATAACATACATAACAGCAACTAAAATTCAGTTGACAGAAGGTTAGTGAACTCCATTTATTAAATACTAAATATGGAGTAATAAGTGAGACGGTAAAATTGCGTTGTTAGGTCTGTGCGAGGAAGTTCAGCTAACAAACGAAGCAAAAATGATGGGAGAATTCAATGGGGATGAGAAATTGGGGTAACTCAGGCGCATCAAGGAAGGGGATGTTAAAAAAGAGTAGCAGTCTTACTAAATATAAACTCTGGAAGGAAATAGATGAGAATAGTATTTTACTTTGAAGAAATACGAGAAAATAGAAAATATTGAATGTGAGAAGCGATTACTGTGTTTAGTATGTACCAAGACGAGAGATATAGGAATAACAGTTTAGGAAATTATTCAGTGAAGGCTTACGGAGCATCGATCCAAGCGGGCCGCTGTTCCCAGCCAAATGTTTTTCATGCTGGTCCCCAAGATCAAGACATTCTCACTCATATGCAACTGATATAAGACAAAAACTTGGTTCATTTTTTTCCTTTTGAAAACACTAGCTGTAACACAAGCATTATCAACAAGTACCAGTTTCCAGTTGAAGGCCACTGAAAAGTTTGCCACCCGACCACCAGGTACTAATACAGGAGAAAAAGTAGCATTACCACGGGTGCCAGTACCAAGGGTGTCAGTACCAACTGGTGCAGTACCATCTGGTGCCGAAGCACGGGTGCATTAGCACGGTCAGTAGCACGGTGGCATACCCACGGGTGCAGTAGCACGGGTGCAGTACCACTGTGTTCAGTAGCATGACGGGTGCCGTAGCAAGGGTGCAGTACCACGGGAAGCATACCACGGGTGCATACCACGGGTTGCAGTACCAGGCGTGCAGTACACGGGTGCATTACCACTGCGGTGCTTGTACCCGGTTCTAGTACTAAGGGTGCAGTATCACGAGTAAATAATACAGAAGGGCCTCAACTGAAATATAGACAATACAAAATACTATTATAGAAAACCGGATAAAATGAAAAAAGTTATACGGGGACACAGACAGAAAATGTCAAATTAAATTTTAGAGGTTTAAAAAAAGGTAGATTGGCAGCTATCGATGAGGCAAGAAATACAGCAGATTCATTCAGACAGTAAGAGCTACACTGGATACAACGAGAATAATGTTAGAGGATAACAGGTGTGTGGACATTTTAGAGACAGCATAATACATAAGAATTAGTGTAAGATTAGGGGGTCAAAGCAAACTACAGGTAATGAGTATGGATCAAAGAGGTATAGTATAGATCTAGAGGTTTTCTATGTGGCATGGTGGACAGAGGAGCGAGTACGAAAAAATTGGTGGTACGGCAGAAAAATTTAACAATATTAAGAAGTTTTTACACTGTGGAACAGAGATATACGTAAGGTGAGGAAAGGTGAAACAAGAGGCGCTAATGAGAAGTGATAATGTGGAAAGGAGAGTCAAAATAGACTGCGAGAACGTTGAATAACACATTATGTGATAAAAGAAAAACGTATTGAAAGACATTAGTGTAAAGCATAAGAGGTATAAAATATAATTGTTTTTTGGCGTGACTGAGTCCGTGTGGGTCATAAATATCTCTCTCTCTCTCATCATCTCTCATCTCTCTCTCATCTCTCCTCACCCACTCATCTCACTCCACTCTCTCACACTCACTTTCTCTCTCTCTCTCTCTCATACAGAAAGAAGTCAAAAATTTTGGCTCCCGTCTGCCGAGGGAATTCTCTTATACTTCAGTTTCGAATACCTGCTGTCTTCCTCTTTACTACTCTTTCTTTTTATCCTCTATATCTTCCTTCCTGGGAGGACTACTTTTGTACTTTCCTGGGAAGCTACTTTTTTTCTTTCTTGGGAGGCTACTTTTGTCTTCTGAGGCTACTTTGTCTTACTGGGAACAACTTTGTCCTCCTGATAGGCTACGTTTTGTCTTCTTGGAGTGGCCTACTTTTGTCTTCCTGGATGGCTACTTTTGTCTTCCTGGGAGGCTACTTTAGTCTCCAGGAAGGCTACTTTAGTCTTCCTGGAAGGCTACTTTTGTCTTCCTGGAAGGCTACTTTTGTCTTCCTGGAAGGCTACTTTTGTCTTCCTGGAAGGCTACTTTTGTCTTCCTGGAAGCTACTTTTGTCTTCCTGGGAGGCTACTTTTGTCTTCCTGGAAGGCTACTTTTGTCTTCCTGGAAGGCTACTTTGTTTTTCCTGGGAGGCAATCTTTAGCCTCCTGGTGAGCAACAATGTACAACCAGGTAAGCTACGTTTGTCTTCCCTGGAAGGCTACTTTTGACTTCCCTGGAAGGCTAGTTTGACTTCGTGGGAGGCACTTTTGCCATCAGTGGGAGGCTACATTTGTCTTCCCTGGAAGCTACTTGTCTTCCTGGGAGGCTACTATGTCTTTTCTGGGGTTACTTTGTCTTCCTGGAAGGGTACTTTTGTCTTCCTGAGAGGTTACTTTTGTCTTCCTGGAAGGCTACTTTTGTCTTTCTGGAAGGCTACATTTGTCTTCTTTTAAAGTTACTTTTGTAATCCTGGGCGGGATGCTAACTTTCTTCTTCCCTAAAGATTACTTTTTCTCCAGAAGTGTACTTCTGTCTCAAGGGAGGCTACTTTTGTCTTCCTTGAAGCCTACTTTTTTCTTCCTGGAAGGGTACTTTTGTCTTCCTGGGAGGCAACTTTCGTCTTCATTGAAGGTTTTACTTTTCTGTATTTCTGGAAGGCCTATTTTTTGTCTTCCAGAAGGTGTACCTTTGTTCTTTCTGGAGACTTCTTTTGTCCTTCCTGGAAGGCTACTTTGTCATTCAAGAAGTTATTTTTGTATTCCTGCTAGGCTACTTTTGTCTTCCTGGAAGGCTACTTTTTTCTTCCTGGGAGGCTACTTTTGTCTTCCAGGAAGGGTGCTTTAGTCTTCCTGGAAGGCTACTTTTGTCTTCCTGGAAGGCTACTTTTGTCTTACTGGAAGGCTACTTTTGTCTTCCTGGAAGGCTACTTTTGTCTTCCTGGAAGGCTACTTTTGTCTACCTGGAAGGCTACTTTTGTCTTCCTGGAAGGCTTCTTCTGTTTTTCTGGAAGGCTACTTTTGTCTTCCTGGAAGGCTTCTTCTGTTTTTCTGGAAGGCTACTTTTGTCTTCCAGGAAGGGTACCTTTGTCTTTCTGGAAGGCTACTTTTTTCTTCCGGGAGGCTACTTGTCTCCTTGAAGGACTACTTTTGACATTTGTAAGGCTATTTTGTCTTCCTGGAAGGCTATATTTTGTTCTTCCTGGAAGGCTTCTTCTGTTTTTCTGAAGAGCTACTTTTTGTCTCCTGGAAGGCTCTTCTGTTTTTCTGGAAGGCTACTTTTTGTCTTTTTCAGGAAGGGTACCTTTGTCTTTCTGGAAGGCTACTTTTGTCTTCCTGGGAGGCTACTTTTGTCTTCCAGGAAGGTGCTTTGTCTCCCTGGAATGCTTACTTTGGTCTTCTGGAAGACTACTTTTGTCTTCCTTGAAGGCATACTTATGTCTTCCAGAAGGGTACCTTATGTCTTTTCTGGAAGCTACTTTTGTCTTCCTGGGAGGCTACTTTTGTCTTCCAGGAAGGGTGCTTTGTCTTCCTGGAATGCTACTTTTGTCTTCCTGGAAGACTACTTTTGTCTTCCTTGAAGGCTACTTTTGTCTTCTGGATCTATATGTCTATGCTACATTTTTGTCTTCCTGGAAGCTACTTTTGTCTTCCGAGAGGCTACAAGTTGTCTTCCTGGAAGGCTACTTTTGTCTTCCTGGAAGGCTACTTTTGTCTTGTCCTTGAATGCTACTTTTGTCTTCCTGGATATGGCTACTTTTGTCTTCCGGAAGGCTAACTTTTTGTCTTCCTTGGAGGGAGCTACTTTTGTCTTCCAGGAAGCTACTTTTGTCTTCCTGGAAGGCTACTACTTTTGTCTTCCTGTCAGCTAACTTTGTCTTCCTGAAAGGCTCCTTTTTGTCTTCCGGAACGGCTACTTTTGGTCTTCTGGAAACTACATTCGTCTTCTCACAGCACCTGCTCACCCCTACCCCCCCCCCCACCCCCCATCCCTAGCCGTCCTACGTAGAAATACTCTTCTGGAGTTATTTGTTGTTTTTGAAGCCTCCCAGAAGACTGCATTATTCTCTAAAGTCTGTGTAACGCCTTAAGAAGAGCCTTTTTTTTTTTTATATTCGTCACTTCTTGGATTGGTGTCTCTTGGAGAGGATGCTGAGAAAGAGATTTCTTTGCAACATTCAACAAGTTTCTACATACCTGATTTGACTCATGCACGATTTGTAAGGATTTCACATCTATCAATGTATTCGAAGCTGCTCCAACTTCACGGAGGCATCTAAAAAAATTCTCTCAGCTCATCAATTATCTGCCAGTGAACTGCCTGGAACACGGAGGCGTCTGGAAGATCTTTCTCCACCTCCTGATTAACCTTCATAACACATCACTTGACCTGCCTCTGACATCCTCACACTCCACCTACGTACATTATGTTGTTATACTGACATCTCCGAAGATTTGATCTTGCTCCTCTGGGAAAAAAAAACTTCCATGTTTAGCTTTGCTTACTCTCCTCATTTTTATTTTCGTTTTTCTTTAAATAGTTGTTTATTTAAAAGAGGTATTAAAATTTTCCTTACTTTATTTAACCCCCTTTTCTCTTGTTTTTTTTTTCTTTTTTTAATTTTCAGTTACACGTTTATTTTTCTATTATTTATTTAGACAAGGAAAATCAATATGTCTTTTTCCTGACAAGTGGAGACCTTGTATCCAGGATGTAATGAATTCTTTAGAGTCAAGAGTTAAACAGCTGTGGAAGACTAGAATAAAAGGTCAGGCAATCATTCCTTGTGATGAGATAACTATGCTTAACAATTATAAGTTGTTTGTCAAAGTTAGCGTTAAACTAGGTTTAGAAGATTGTCTTATAATTATTTTGGGGGGGGACCAGTGGGCTCCCTACAGCCTAACTTAGTCATGTGCTTCGGCTGACTTAGTAAGGTATCCAGTTGTATGGTGAGAGTTTAGTTACTTTAGTGCTTGACTGGTACTGGGCAGGCAGCTGGGGTGTCAAACCGGACCTCACATTTTTGGAGTAGTTATAGGAGTAGACGAAGTTTTCCCTCCTAAAGTAATATACAAGTAAGTTTGCAGACTTGGAATCCCTTCTCTAGTGTTGTATGTTTCAAGTTTAGAACAGCTGTTGAATTGGATTTTCTTGGTGTGTGTGACTGAGATCCCAATAGTATATATTATGTTCCTTACATGTGTGAGATATTCCCCTCCTAATTGTATTTATGTAAAATTTCTATCTCTTGGGTTGTCTTACTCCATACACCTTTAACTTAGATTTCTTCCTTGACTTTCCTTTGTGTTGTGCGGTTTTTCTAATTCATTATTTTTAAATCGTTAACTTCATTTCTGCCCAGAAAATCAATAAACATCATGGGACTTTTAATAGTTTAATTCTTCACCTCATTGTCTAACCTCGAGACATGACGTACCTATCACTAGTAAATATTTTCCAACTGCTAAACTCCGCCTTTCCTTATACCTCAGCACTCAGCACACCTTGTCCTACAGGTAAAAAGTCACTTCTCCCACCGTATGAATACTTTTCTCAAGAATAATGGACTGAACATATCGACTCCACACTGAGAGACTATTATCCTAAAAATCCTTCTCACTCAAACCGTTCTCACTGTAATGGACTGAAGAAACCACTGGCTAGCGAATCGTTTCCTCAGTAAGATTCCCAAATGTTTGCAACTCATTCTTCAGTGCCACACGTTATATCTCTGAGTTTCCTTATCCAGAAACTAGTGAGATGCAGTCAGGAGCTATTGGAATTATCTCATTGCCATTCACCTGCACTTCTCTCTGTATCTTGTGTTTACTGTTGAGAAGGATCCATGATAGTGTTGCGTATTGAGAAAGTTCCATGCTAAGTTGTGTATTGATTTCCATGCAAGTGTTGCGTATTCAGCTGGGTCCTGAACTTATTTTGAATAAATTGTCCAGAATGCCCTCCTTCTTTCATATATCCAGAGAGCTACGCTTTCATTTCCAGTAGCAATAGTTGCAGAGATTTATTATTTGATGTGAGCTTCCGTTACAATGCAAGAAACTATTTTTCACATCTCTGTGTGTTTTCTGTCCTCATTGAGGACCGCGTCAGCCCTCTGATCCCTAAGTCTATACTAGTGTTTTTTTTTGCTAGGGTTAATTCTAGCAAACTACTTTACCTGAACACCTGCAGTTTGTCCGGATGTTTTTTCAAGCATTTCCCTGGCATTTTCAGTATTTATTTCCTTAATAATAATAGTACATGAACATTAAAAGGGAAAACATCCCTTCGCGTATGGTTGATGTCATGTCCATCCTGGTTAATTCATCCTATAATGTCCAAATTCAATTCCGCTAGCCTATCTGTGTTCCATACCTAAATTGTCTTAGTGTCCAAGCATTCTCGAAGATCAGACAGACGCCAAAGATAACGTCAATATACGCTATCGATGAATCCCATCGTTAGGTACCTTTACCGTGTTTAAACTTGTCTGCATGAATCAAGCCCAGAGTGAGTTTAAATGTTCAGAAAAATTAAAAATTGCTCTCCACTCCCACGCGCTCTTATTTTAATACTCTTGTATTATAGAGATAGATAACGAAAAGGTGAATGGCATAAAAAACACGTCGCCTTGGTTTAAACCATAGACATTTGAGTGTTTTTTATGTTATGTCTACGTACAATTATCCTGATTTCAAAACCGTCACAAACTCCCTTCAAAAATTCTATGAAAAAATTAAAATGTACGTAACATGCATTGGGGACTGCGTAGTCCAGTCATAACATGTTGATTCATCACTGAGACAGAAGAGTAGTATTCATGACAAGCGTTTTCAGGGGAACTTTCTAATCACTAATAAGACCTTGTATCAAGGAAAATCTGATTTTAAAACATCTCATCTAACAAGGAATTAATGTTTTTTTATTGAATGAATAATAATAATGAGACAACCTGTGTACACTTGGATTTTTTATTCTGCAAACTCTTCACCACGGCAGATGCTTCCTTCAGTCCAAGTCAAATAAATGGAAGATGAGGTAGAGTTTGAGGTAATCAGTCTCGGCCTGAAGGTCGTTGATGTCTCAACTTATTTTTTAATGTGCATAGACAAAGATAAACTTACTGCCATGGAGAATAATATCAAATTATAATTTCGAATTTCTTTTTATTTTTTACACCCTTGTTTTTAAATTATAGGCAGGTATCAAGATACTGTCATATGGACAGGAAGAACTCACAACTCACCACTTAAATTGAATTTAAACATCAACATACACACACACACAAGTAAGAATACAAGAGCACACAGTCAAGGTCGTCCAACGCCCACAACTCCCCAGAACAAAGTGTGAAGAGAAAACTGAAGGTATCTAAAAACAAAGCTGATGTAAAAACGAATAAGTGGGAGGAGTGGCACGAAATATCGAGAGGCATCACCGGACATCATAGCTTCTCATACAGAAACCAAGCTCACCGGAAATGATAACGGACATGCCATCTTTCCAACGGAACATAAGAACCTGAGAAACAGAGGGAAACAGAGGGGATGGAGGAGTGCGCTGCTCAGTAAAAAAAATCAATGGTATTTTGACGATCTGGAGAGAGGAGACAGAGAAGACAAGAGAATACTATTAGGAACACTTTTCAGTCTGAGGTCCCAAATGGTAATTGAGCATTGATGCATAACTACACCACAGAAACAGCAGGAGGCCAAACAAAAGTATAGATGAGAGTAACAAAGCGAAGGTTGACACACTGCATGAAAGTGGGTCAGAAGGGCTCATGTGAGCAGTCAGGGCCAAATCTACTGATTGTGTGACTAAATCACAAAGCAAATTGATTGGAGAACTTGGAGTCACATGGGGACCCCAGAAACGTGGAGGTTTAAGAATGAGGTGAGGTGATACGAGGAAAACTTCATATGTACCAACACGTAAGGAACACTACCAGAGACAAGGAAATGAACCCAAGACTGACCCTATTATTCAACCTTGAGAAGTGCAGATGTTGAGGACATCACATAATGAAAGTCCTCTCGGAGCCTAACCACGTGGTTCTGATCTCAAATAAAATAGACGAATTACATAGTGGAAGGGAAGCAGGAAGGGGAGGACAACGAAGCAATACTACAAGAAGGGGACCACACAGGCAATGCAGGAATTCCTGCACCAAGGTTCGTTGGGACAGAGAATGCAGGAAGTCAGTAAATGATAGGATGGAATAGTGAAAACAATATGCAGAAAGCTGAGGAGAGCTTTTTACCCAAAGGGTATCAGTAATAACGAGAAAGCCCAGGAAAGCCGAAGATTCTAGCTCAAAGGTGTAGAGAGGCGAAAACCAAGTGTCTAGAGAATGGAAAAACTATAGAAGGCAAAAGGACCCAGGAGAATAAGGCGAGCACACGTAGAGCCAGAAATGAACTGTACAGTTAAGAATGGCGCCACCAGTGACAAACGAAAATAAAATAGAGCGAATGCCATATCTGACACCCGAATCTGTTAAACCGCCAACATCAGGAGGAAAACAACAGTCAAGACCAGGTAATGAACTAATGTAGGAAATTGGAGATCACAAAGAATGACGGCGACGAAGTATGGCGAGAACTCAATATGAGATTCAAAGAAATGTTAACAGAGGAGACAGAGGGTCTCCAGAAATACGGAGATTGGGTTACAACCATCAAGTGTTGGACACAATACACTACAACCGAGGAAGAAGTAAAGATCACTGCTAAAACCAGCTAGATTATGTTTAAAGAGTGAGGGTCTAGGATAACAACTCTCCATGGATCATGAGAAAGGGAGCAGAGGGCACTATGTGTGCCACTACAACAATCTTCAAAAAATCTATCGAAACCCAGGGCGAGGCTACCTGAGGTAAGGAAGACAGTAAATGTATTCCCATTTTTTAAAAAAAGCAAACAAAACCCTACAGACCCGGTGTCACTAACATGTTTAGAATCAATAAGTCATATGGAGATTATCAGGAAAGAGTGGTGAGCATGTAATAAAGGAATGAGCTTATCAACGACAACCCAGAATTGATTACAGGGACGAGAAACCCTGTGTCACAACCTATTTTAGTTCATTACAGGTTGACAGCAGTAATACAAGAAGAGAGAGAAGAGAGAGATAGATAGGGTGGGGTAGATTAACGTTTTCTTGGACTGTAAAGAAGGCATTCGTGGCACCTTTTAAATGGATCAGAAAATACCTGACGGGAAGACTTCAGTGAGTCCATGGTACGTGAACGAGGTGTTAGATTGGCGACGTTTGTGACCGCTTGGAACTACAAGGGTCAGTCCAAGGGCCGGTATCTGTTCTGGTTTATGTAAGACAATGAGGAAGAATAGACTAATAAGTGTCCCCTCTTTGCATATGATATGAAGTTGAAGAGAAGAATTCAATTGGTCGAAGCCCAGGCGGAGCTACAAAGTGATCTTGACAGCTGTGGGCCTGTTCCGAAACTGGCATCTGGAGTTTCAACTCAACATCCAAGGCAAAGGCTGAGGAAAGGCCAAAGAAACCACAGAGACTACAAACCTCACACAAGGAAAAGGAGCTCTTGGTGTGAGTATAAACACCGAGCTACATCTCCTTATTCGGCACATCAGCCAAATAACTGCTGCAGCTTAGGGCAAGTAGCAAACCTAAAAGAATAGCATTCAGACAACTCAAAAGGAATCTCTCAGTGACCCTGTACAACCGTGGTAATGTCAGACCTATATGAGAGTATGCAGCACCATTTGGAACCCACACACCAAGCCAAGCATGTACGGAAATTACAGAAAAGTGCAAAGATTTGGCAACAAGGCGCTAGTCCCAGCTAAAGGGCAATGTCGAAACGAAGAGAGGTTAAGGAAATCGATGTTCCAAAGAAGGAACAACAGCAACAAAGAGATCACAATTGGAAGGTTGAAGACTCATTTTGAATCACAGGGATATTAAGGAATATTTCTTTCAGACACAGAGTTTTGTCAGGAAGTGGAATATCTGGGAATTGAAGTAGTGGAGGCAAGGAACCATACACACCTGGAGTTTACCTGGAGAGATTCCGGGGGTCAAACAACGCCCCCGCGCCCGGCCCTGTGACCAGGACTCATGGTGGATCCGCTCTTGATCAACCAGGCTGACTTGCTGCAGCACGCAATCAACGTACGAGCCCACAGCCCTGCTGGATTCGTGTACCGACTTTAGGTGCTTGTCAGTGCCAGCTTGAAGAGTGCAGGGGTCTGTTTTGGCAATCCCCCTTAAGGTAATGCTGGGAGGCAGTTGAACAATTCGGTCCCCTGGACACATATTGTATTGACCTTTAACGTGCTAGTGACAACACCCCAGGCTTTTCATTAGGGGGATGTTGCTTCGTCTGCCAAGTCCCTTTTTTGCTTTCGTTGTGATGATTTTCATGTGCAAGTTCGGTACTATCCTTTAGGATTTCAGTGTATATAAACATATATCTCTCCCGCCTGCGTTCCACGCAGGGAGTACAGTTCAGAACTTAAAGCGCTCCCAGTAATCGAGGTGTTTTTTATCTCCATATGCGCGCCGAGTGAAGGTTCTCTGTACATTATCTAGGTCATCAATTTCACCTGCCTTGAAAGGTGCTTGTTTATGTGCAGCAATAATCCTAGCCTAGAAAGAAACAGCGGACCTGAAGAGATACATAATGGGCTTGGCAATCCCAAGGTTTTGAAGGTCTCATTATCCATCCTGTCATTTATGTCTAGCAGATGTATTGATACAATTTATGGTCCTTGAAGGTGAAATCATCTGACATGATCACTCCTGTCTTTGACGTTTTGTTTATATCGCTCTATTTTGTGGCCAGAATTTGTTTGTAATCAGATGAGGATTTAATTCCGCGTGTTTACCATATCTGGAGTAATTGAAATTCACATCGTTGAACTTCATGATTGTTTTCTGCAGCCCACTTAAGATTTGGTTGATGTCCGCCTTGAGCCTTGCTGTGTCTGCAATGAAGAACACTGTCTCAGATTCGGGTGTCATCGCAAAGGAAGACACGGTGCTGTTGCTGACATCCCTTGTACATGTCAGATATGAGGATGAAACAAGATGAGAAAGAGTTACTGTGCCTTGTGTGAAACAAGCTTTTCACCGTAAGCCGCCTCAGACTTGACTCTGTTTACTTACTACTCTTTGTGTTCTATTTTGAGGCAAATTGTAATTCCATCTTACCAAACTTTTCCCTTTTATTCCTTTAGCCACGCATTTTGTGCGCTATTACGCATGTCACACTTGTCGAAGGCTTTGCAAAGTCAGTATAAATTACTTCTGCATTCATTTGTCTTCTAAGTGCATCTAGGACCTTGTTTGTAAGTGAAGAGGAATGATAAAGTGACCTAGTAAGGGGGCCATTGAGGAATTACGGCCATTGAGCTGTGACTCGAACCACTGAAACTTGCAAGAAGGTGGTACAAACACACAAACACAAACACAACACACACACCCACACACACACACAACACACACACACACACACACACACACACACACACACACACACACAGAGTTATGGGGAATGTCCTAGGAAGAAAAGTTAAGGGAAATTTGCCTGACGACACTGAAGGACAGTAAGGGTGGGGGGAGACATAATAATGACATACAAAATACTGTAAGGAATTGAAAATGTGGACAGAAACAGGATGTTCCAGAGAGGGGACACAGAAACAAGTGGTCACAATTGGAAGTTGGAGACTCACATAATTCAAAGGAATTTTAGAAAGTTTTTCATTAGTCATAGAGTTGTCAGGAAGTGGAACAGTCTGGCAAGTGATGTAGTGGAGGCAGGAACCATACATAGTTTTAAAACGAGGTATGATGAAGCTCATGGAGCAGGGGAGAGAGAGGACCTAGTACCGCTTAGCGAAGAGGAGGGGCCAGGAGCTATGAATCGACCCCTGCAAACACAAACAGGTGAGCACACACACGCAAAAAGAAAAAAATCACCTTAGACTGTCCCGGGCATAGCAGATCTAGAGCGTTGTTACCTCTCTACATTGTTTCTTGCGCACTACTATGTTTGGTGTTTCATTACCCATATTATATATTTACTGCGTTACTAAATGTCTGGGGGAGACCCAGTTACCAAGCTAAGAGCACAACACTGGGGGAGACCCAGTTACCAAGCTAAGAGCACAACACTGGGGGAGACCCAGTTACCAAGCTAAGAGCACAACACTGGTGGAGACCCCAGTTACCATGCTAAGAGCACAACCTGGGGATGACCCAGTTACCAGCTAAAGGAGTCACAACACAGGGAGACCCAGTTTAAACTCAAGCCGTAAGAGTCACCACACTGGGGGAGACCCAGGTACCAAGCTAAAGCACAACACTGGTTGAGACCCAGTTACCAGCTAACAGGCATACAACACCAGGTGGAGACCCAGTTACCAAGCTAAGAGGCACAAAAAACACTGTTGGAGAACCCCAGTTTACTAAGCTACGGGCAACAACACTGGTGGGTGACCCAGTACCAAGCTAAGAGCACAACACTGTGGATACCCAGTTACTAAGCTAAGAGCACAACACAGGTGGAGACCCAGTTACCAAGCTAAAGCACACACTGTGGAGACACCGGTTACTAAAGCTAAGGAGCACAACACTGGTGTAGACCCAGTTCCAAGCTAAGAGCACAACACGGTGGAGACCCAGTTACCAAGCTAAGAGCACAACACTCTGGTTGAGACCCCAGTTACCAGCTAAAGAGCACAACACTGGTGGAGACCCAGTAACCAAGCTATGACAACAACACTGGGGAACCCAGTTACCAAGCTAAGAGCACAACACTGGGAGAGACCCAGTTTACCCAGCTAAGAGCACAACACTGGGAGACCCAGTTACTCACCAAGCAATAGAGCACAACACTGTGGAGACCCATTACCAAGCTAAGAGCACAACACTGTGGAGACCGCAGTACCAAGGCCCCTAAGATCACAACACTGGAGAGGACCAGTTACCAAGCTAAGAGCAAAACACTGGTGGAGACCCATTACTAAGCAAAGAGCACAACACTGGTGTTGACCCATTTACCAGCTAAGAGCCCAACACTGGTGGAGAACCCAGTTACCAATCTAAGAGCACAACACTGGTGGAGACCCCAGTTACCAAGCTAAGAGCACAACACAGTGAACCCAGTTACCAAGCTAAGAGCACAACACTGGTTGAGACACCATTACCAAGCTAAGATGCACTACACTGGTGAGACCCAGTTACAAGCTACATAGCACAACACTTGGTGAGACCCAGTTACCAATCAAAGAGCACAACACTGATGGAGACCCCAGTTACCAACTAAGAGCACAACATGGGTTGGAGACCCAGTTACCAACTAAAGCACAACACTTGTGGCGTCCCAGTTACCAAGCTAAGAGCACAACACGGTGGAGACCCGTTACCAGCTACGAGCACAACACTGGTGGATACCCCAGTTACCAAGCTAAGAGCACAACACTGTGGAGACCCAGTTACCAAGCTAATAGCACAACACTGTGGAGACCCCGTTTACATGCTAAAACACAACACTGTGGAGACCCAGTACCAATCAAAGAAGCACAACACTGGTGGAGACCCTTACCAATCTAAGAGCACAACACTGGTGGAGAGCCAGTTTACCAAGCTTAGACACAACACTGGTGTGAGACCCATTGACCAATCAAGAGCACAACACAGGTGGAGACCAGTTTACCAAGCTAAGAGCACAAAACACTGTGGAGACCCATTTACCAAGCTAAGAGCACAAACACTGGTGGAGACCCAATACCAAGCTAAAGCACAACACATGGTGGAAGACCATTTTACCAAGCTAACCGCACAACCTGGTGGAAACCCAGTTACCAAGCTAAAGCACACACCTGGTGGAGACCCTGCAGTTAACAGCTAAGAGCACAACACTGTGGAGATTCAGTTTGCTTAAGCTAGAGCACAACACGTGGAACCCAGTTACTAAGCTAACATCATCAACATCTGTGGAGACCCAGTATTTTATTAAGTAACAGCACAACACTTGTGGAGAGACCCAGTTTACAAATCTAACAGCACCAACTCTGTTGGAGAACACATTTAACTAAGCTAACAGCACAACACTGGTGAGAACCCAGTTACTAAGCTACACAGCACAACACTGGTGGAGACTTAGTTTACTAAGTTACGAGGGCAGCAACAACTGGTGGAGAGTTAGTAGCTCACACCACCACACTGAAGGAGACTTAGTTACTAAGCTATCCAGCACACAACACGTTGGATGAAGAGAAGGAAAAGGAAGATAAAAAGAAGAGAAGGAGGGAGAGAGGAGGAAGAGAGGGGACAGAAGGAGAAAGGAAAGAGAAGAAGAGAAAAAAGAAAGAAGAGAAAAGACCAGAGAAGAAGAGAAGGAAAAAAGAGAAAAAGAGAACCAGATGCGAGTAAAGGGACCCGGAGAAGATAGAGTGAAGAGAAGGAGAAAGAGCAGAGATAAATAAGAGAAAGAATGAAGAGAGGAAGGGAGGAGAGAAAAGACAGAAAAGAACAGAGAAAAAAGAAAGAGGAAAGAGAAAGAATGAAAGAGAGGAGAAGGAGAGAGAAGGAAAAAGAAAAAAGAGGAAAGGTGAGAAGAGAAAAGAAAAAAGGAGACAAAGGAGGAGAAAAAGAGACCGAAGAACCAGGAAGATAAGAAGGAAAGAAGAGGAAAGAAAAGAAAAAGAGAAAGAAGAGTAGAGAAGAAGGTAAAGACGAGAGAAGAGAAAAGAGGAAGAAGAAAGAAAGGAACGGAAGAAAAGGAAGACGGGGAGATTGGAAAAAAAAGAAAACCCAGTTTACTAACTAACACCACAACACTGTGGAGACTTAGTTACGAAGCAACAGCACAACACTGGAGGAGACCCATTACTAATCTAACACCACAACCTGGTGGAGACTAGTTACTAAGCTAACAGCACAACACTGGTGGAGACCCAGTTTCTAAGCTAACACCACAACACTGGTGGAGACTCAGTTACTAAGCTAACACCACAACACTGGTGAGAGTTACTAGCTAACACCACAACACTGTTTGGAGAGTTACTAAGTCTAACACCACAACACTGGTGAGAGTAACTAAGCTAACACCCTAAACAACACTGAGGAGAGTTATGTAAGCTAACACCACAACACTGTGGAGAGTGACTAAGCCTAAAACACCAAACACTGGTGAGACTCAGTTACTAAGCTAACCCCACAAACACAACGAGATTACTAAGCTAACACCACAACACAGTTGAGAGTTACAAGCTAAAGCACAACACTTGGTGGAGACGCATTACTAAGGCTAACACCACAACACTGGTGAGATTTACTAATCTTAACACAACAGCACTGGTGGAGAGTTACTAAGCTAACACCACAACACTGGTGGAGAGTTACTAAGCTAACACCACAACACTGGTGGAGAGTTACTAAGCTAACACCACAACACTGGTGGAGAGTTACTAAGCTAACACCACAACACTGGGTGGGAGAGTTACTAAGCATCACCACAATACTGTGGAGAGTTACTAAAGCTAACACCTACCAAAAAATACACTGGTGGAGATTTTTCTAAGCTAAAACACCACAACACTGTGGAGAGTTACTAAGCCTAACACCAACACTGGTGGTAGTCTTACTAAGCTAAAACCACAACACTGTGGAGAGTTACTATCTAACACCACAACGCTGGTGGAGAGTTTTACTAAGCTAACACCACAACACGGTGAGAGTTACTAAGTTTTAAATATTATTATTATATTATTTTTTTACTAACACCACAACACTGGTGGAAGTTAACTAAGCTATCACCACAACACTGGTGGTGAGTTTACTAAGCTAATACCACACACTGTGGTGGAGAGTTTACTAAGCTAACAACCACCAACACTGGTGGAGAGTTCTAAGCTAACACCACAACGCTGGTGGAGAGTTACTAAGCTAACACCACAACACTGTTGATAGTTAGCTAAGCTAACACCAACAACACTTGTGGAGAGTTACTAAGCAAACACCGAACAACAACTTGGTGAGAGTTACTAAGCTAACACCACAACACTGGTGGAGAGTTACTAAGCTACACCACAAACACACTTGGTGGAGATTTTACTAAGCTAACACACAACACTGGTGGAGAGTTATTAAGCTAACACCAGAACACTGCCGTCTCTGTGAAATGGTAATCTGCTGTTTCATTCTAGTAGGATTTCCAGTATTGTTATTAACATGTACATCTTGCTTCACTTGCTTATACCAATACAGCTACACAAACGGCTTGTCTGCATGTATGACCTATACACACCATAACATACATAACAGCAACTAAAATTCAGTTGACAGAAGGTTAGTGAACTCCATTTATTAAATACTAAATATGGAGTAATAAGTGAGACGGTAAAATTGCGTTGTTAGGTCTGTGCGAGGAAGTTCAGCTAACAAACGAAGCAAAAATGATGGGAGAATTCAATGGGGATGAGAAATTGGGGTAACTCAGGCGCATCAAGGAAGGGGATGTTAAAAAAGAGTAGCAGTCTTACTAAATATAAACTCTGGAAGGAAATAGATGAGAATAGTATTTTACTTTGAAGAAATACGAGAAAATAGAAAATATTGAATGTGAGAAGCGATTACTGTGTTTAGTATGTACCAAGACGAGAGATATAGGAATAACAGTTTAGGAAATTATTCAGTGAAGGCTTACGGAGCATCGATCCAAGCGGGCCGCTGTTCCCAGCCAAATGTTTTTCATGCTGGTCCCCAAGATCAAGACATTCTCACTCATATGCAACTGATATAAGACAAAAACTTGGTTCATTTTTTTCCTTTTGAAAACACTAGCTGTAACACAAGCATTATCAACAAGTACCAGTTTCCAGTTGAAGGCCACTGAAAAGTTTGCCACCCGACCACCAGGTACTAATACAGGAGAAAAAGTAGCATTACCACGGGTGCCAGTACCAAGGGTGTCAGTACCAACTGGTGCAGTACCATCTGGTGCCGAAGCACGGGTGCATTAGCACGGTCAGTAGCACGGTGGCATACCCACGGGTGCAGTAGCACGGGTGCAGTACCACTGTGTTCAGTAGCATGACGGGTGCCGTAGCAAGGGTGCAGTACCACGGGAAGCATACCACGGGTGCATACCACGGGTTGCAGTACCAGGCGTGCAGTACACGGGTGCATTACCACTGCGGTGCTTGTACCCGGTTCTAGTACTAAGGGTGCAGTATCACGAGTAAATAATACAGAAGGGCCTCAACTGAAATATAGACAATACAAAATACTATTATAGAAAACCGGATAAAATGAAAAAAGTTATACGGGGACACAGACAGAAAATGTCAAATTAAATTTTAGAGGTTTAAAAAAAGGTAGATTGGCAGCTATCGATGAGGCAAGAAATACAGCAGATTCATTCAGACAGTAAGAGCTACACTGGATACAACGAGAATAATGTTAGAGGATAACAGGTGTGTGGACATTTTAGAGACAGCATAATACATAAGAATTAGTGTAAGATTAGGGGGTCAAAGCAAACTACAGGTAATGAGTATGGATCAAAGAGGTATAGTATAGATCTAGAGGTTTTCTATGTGGCATGGTGGACAGAGGAGCGAGTACGAAAAAATTGGTGGTACGGCAGAAAAATTTAACAATATTAAGAAGTTTTTACACTGTGGAACAGAGATATACGTAAGGTGAGGAAAGGTGAAACAAGAGGCGCTAATGAGAAGTGATAATGTGGAAAGGAGAGTCAAAATAGACTGCGAGAACGTTGAATAACACATTATGTGATAAAAGAAAAACGTATTGAAAGACATTAGTGTAAAGCATAAGAGGTATAAAATATAATTGTTTTTTGGCGTGACTGAGTCCGTGTGGGTCATAAATATCTCTCTCTCTCTCATCATCTCTCATCTCTCTCTCATCTCTCCTCACCCACTCATCTCACTCCACTCTCTCACACTCACTTTCTCTCTCTCTCTCTCTCATACAGAAAGAAGTCAAAAATTTTGGCTCCCGTCTGCCGAGGGAATTCTCTTATACTTCAGTTTCGAATACCTGCTGTCTTCCTCTTTACTACTCTTTCTTTTTATCCTCTATATCTTCCTTCCTGGGAGGACTACTTTTGTACTTTCCTGGGAAGCTACTTTTTTTCTTTCTTGGGAGGCTACTTTTGTCTTCTGAGGCTACTTTGTCTTACTGGGAACAACTTTGTCCTCCTGATAGGCTACGTTTTGTCTTCTTGGAGTGGCCTACTTTTGTCTTCCTGGATGGCTACTTTTGTCTTCCTGGGAGGCTACTTTAGTCTCCAGGAAGGCTACTTTATCTTCCTGGAAGGCTACTTTTGTCTTCCTGGAAGGCTACTTTTGTCTTCCTGGAAGGCTACTTTTGTCTTCCTGGAAGGCTACTTTTGTCTTCCTGGAAGCTACTTTTGTCTTCCTGGGAGACTGCTTTTGTCTTCCTGGAAGGCTACTTTTGTCTTCCTGGAAGGCTACTTTTTTTTTCCTGGGAGGCAATCTTTAGCCTCCTGGTGAGCAACAATGTACAACCAGGTAAGCTACGTTTGTCTTCCCTGGAAGGCTACTTTTGACTTCCCTGGAAGGCTAGTTTGACTTCGTGGGAGGCACTTTTGCCATCAGTGGGAGGCTACATTTGTCTTCCCTGGAAGCTACTTGTCTTCCTGGGAGGCTACTATGTCTTTCTGGGAGGTTACTTTTGTCTTCCTGGAAGGGTACTTTTGTCTTCCTGAGAGGTTACTTTTGTCTTCCTGGAAGGCTACTTTTGTCTTTCTGGAAGGCTACATTTGTCTTCTTTTAAAGTTACTTTTGTAATCCTGGGCGGGATGCTAACTTTCTTCTTCCCTAAAGATTACTTTTTCTCCAGAAGTGTACTTCTGTCTCAAGGGAGGCTACTTTGTCTTCCTTGAAGCACTTTTTTCTTCCCTGGAAGGGTACTTTTGACTTCCTGGGAGGCAACTTTCGTCTTCATTGAAGGTTTTACTTTTCTGTATTTCTGGAAGGCCTATTTTTTGTCTTCCAGAAGGTGTACCTTTGTTCTTTCTGGAGACTTCTTTTGTCCTTCCTGGAAGGCTACTTTGTCATTCAAGAAGTTATTTTTGTATTCCTGCTAGTCTACTTTTGTTCTTCCTGAAGGCTCTTTTTTCTCCTGGGAGGCTACTTTTGTCTCCCAGGAGGGTGCTTTAGTCTTCCTGGAAGGCTACTTTTGTCTTCCTGGAATGCAACTTTTGTCATATCTGGAAGGCTACTTTTGTCTTCCCTGGAAGCTACTTTTGTCCATCCTGGAAGGCTACTTTTGTCTACCTGGAAGGCTACTTTTGTCTTCCTGGAAGGCTTCTTCTGTTTTTCTGGAAGGCTACTTTTGTCTTCCTGGAAGGCTTCTTCTGTTTTTCTGGAAGGCTACTTTTGTCTTCCAGGAAGGGTACCTTTGTCTTTCTGGAAGCTACATTTTTCTTCCGGGAGGCTACTTGTCTCCTTGAAGGACTACTTTTGACATTTGTAAGGCTATTTTGTCTTCCTGGAAGGCTATATTTTGTTCTTCCTGGAAGGCTTCTTCTGTTTTTCTGAAGAGCTACTTTTTGTCTCCTGGAAGGCTCTTCTGTTTTTCTGGAAGGCTACTTTTGTCTTTCAGGAAGGGTACCTTTGTCTTTCTGGAAGGCTACTTTTGTCTTCCTGGGAGGCTACTTTTGTCTTCCAGGAAGGGTGCTTTGTCTTCCTGGAATGCTACTTTGGTCTTCTGGAAGACTACTTTTGTCTTCCTTGAAGGCATACTTATGTCTTCCAGAAGGGTACCTTATGTCTTTTCTGGAAGCTACTTTGGTCTCCTGGGAGGCTACTTTTGTCTTCCAGGAAGGGTGCTTTGTCTTCCTGGAATGCTACTTTTGTCTTCCTGGAAGACTACTTTTGTCTTCCTTGAAGGCTACTTTTGTCTTCTGGATCTATATGTCTATGCTACATTTTTGTCTTCCTGGAAGCTACTTTTGTCTTCCGAGAGGCTACAAGTTGTCTTCCTGGAAGGCTACTTTTGTCTTCCTGGAAGGCTACTTTTGTCTTGTCCTTGAATGCTACTTTTGTCTTCCTGGATATGGCTACTTTTGTCTTCCGGAAGGCTAACTTTTTGTCTTCCTTGGAGGGAGCTACTTTTGTCTTCCAGGAAGCTACTTTTGTCTTCCTGGAAGGCTACTACTTTTGTCTTCCTGTCAGCTAACTTTGTCTTCCTGAAAGGCTCCTTTTTGTCTTCCGGAACGGCTACTTTTGGTCTTCTGGAAACTACATTCGTCTTCTCACAGCACCTGCTCACCCCTACCCCCCCCCCCACCCCCCATCCCTAGCCGTCCTACGTAGAAATACTCTTCTGGAGTTATTTGTTGTTTTTGAAGCCTCCCAGAAGACTGCATTATTCTCTAAAGTCTGTGTAACGCCTTAAGAAGAGCCTTTTTTTTTTTTATATTCGTCACTTCTTGGATTGGTGTCTCTTGGAGAGGATGCTGAGAAAGAGATTTCTTTGCAACATTCAACAAGTTTCTACATACCTGATTTGACTCATGCACGTTTTGTAAGGATTTCACATCTATCAATGGATTCGAAGCTGCTCCAACTTCACGGAGGCATCTAAAAAAATTCTCTCAGCTCATCAATTATCTGCCAGTGAACTGCCTGGAACACGGAGGCGTCTGGAAGATCTTTCTCCACCTCCTGATTAACCTTCATAACACATCACTTGACCTGCCTCTGACATCCTCACACTCCACCTACGTACATTATGTTGTTATACTGACATCTCCGAAGATTTGATCTTGCTCCTCTGGGAAAAAAAAACTTCCATGTTTAGCTTTGCTTACTCTCCTCATTTTTATTTTCGTTTTTCTTTAAATAGTTGTTTATTTAAAAGAGGTATTAAAATTTTCCTTACTTTATTTAACCCCCTTTTCTCTTGTTTTTTTTTTTTTTTTTTAATTTTCAGTTACACGTTTATTTTTCTATTATTTATTTAGACAAGGAAAATCAATATGTCTTTTTCCTGACAAGTGGAGACCTTGTATCCAGGATGTAATGAATTCTTTAGAGTCAAGAGTTAAACAGCTGTGGAAGACTAGAATAAAAGGTCAGGCAATCATTCCTTGTGATGAGATAACTATGCTTAACAATTATAAGTTGTTTGTCAAAGTTAGCGTTAAACTAGGTTTAAAGATTGTCTATAATTTTTTGGGGGGGGACCAGGGGCTCCTACAGCCTAACTTAGTCATGTGCTTAGGATGACTTAGTAAGGTATCCAGTTGTAGGTGAGAGTTTAGTTACTTAGTGCTCTGACTGGTACTGGCAGGCAGCTGGGGTGTCAAACCGACTCTCTCATTTTTGGAGTAGTTATAGGTGAGCGGAAAGTTTTCCCTCCTAAAGTAATATACTTGTAGGTGTGCAGACTTGGAATCCCTTCTTTAGTGTTGTATGTTCAAGGTAAGAACAGCTGTTGTATTGGATTTTATTGGTGTGTGGACTGAGATCCCAATAGTTATATATTATGTTCTTACATGTGTGAGAGATTCCCCTCCTAATTGTATTTATGTACAAATTTCTTATCTCTTGGGTTGTCTTACTCCTACACCTTTACTTAGATTTCTTCCTTTGACTTTCCTTTTGTTGTGAGGTTTTTCTATACATTTTTTAAATCGTTAACTTCATATCTGCCAGAAAAAGCAACATCTTGGGATCTTTTAATAGTTAATTCTTCACCTCTTGTCTAACCTCGAGACATGACTTACCTACACTAGTAAATTTTTTCCACTGGCTAACTCCGCCTCCTGATACCTCAGCTCACTTGTCTACAGTATATAAGTCACTTCTCCACGCGTATGATATACTTTTCTCAAGATTAATGGACTGAACATATCGACTCCACACTGAGAGACTGATTACCTAAAATTCCTTCTCATCTTCAACCGTTCTTCTCTGTAATGGACTGAAGAAACCACTGGCTAGCGAATCGTTTCCTCAGTAAAGATTCCCAAATGTTTCACTCATTCTTCAGTGCCACGTTATATCTGTGTAGTTTCCTTATCCAGGAACGAGATGCAGTCAGGATGCTCGGTCTTGTGTTTGACTGGCGGATGTTCTGGACACCTCACACTACCTCTCTGATAGCAACTTTCCACAGCCTGATAGACGAACTCTTCTTCGTCTCCTTTCTGCTTTAATCTTGTCGAAATTGGGTTATGGCGACTAATAATATTCTTCAGCCTCTCCCGCAACTCTTTCTAAACCTGATCTCATTCATCATCAAGGAGTGTGTTTGTGTCTAGGTGCTTTTCGTTCCTTCTCGATCGAGAGCTTATATGTAGAGGTGAATGTTCCACTTTTGAACGACAGGCATAATGTATCGGATAATAGGCCCACTCTGATGACCTTCACGATCCTTCTACACACAGGATAATAATTGTTAGTAGAAGTACATCATTTGATCGCCGTTCCTGTTTACTCCGTCACTCTTCTCGACTTCTCTTCATTTTCCCCATTTACATGTTCATCTAGCATCTAATTTTTCTCTCTTCCTTTGGAAAGTTCGGACGATTCTTGTCTGTTCTTCCCCATTGACGAGGGAGAAAACTTAATTACCTACTGCAGCTTCTCGCTCCTTTTTTCTTAACCACTTCCGATCTCATTCTCAAGCCAGTGCAGTTTACACTGACGGTTCTAACTCCAACGGGTTTGCAGCAGTGTTTCCGGACAGAGTTGCAAGAGGTCATTAATTAGTTTAAGCTGAGGTGGTCAGACCACATCAAACTTTTCTCCAACGTTCATGGACTAATTACATTATCTTTACCTCGCCACTAATCCTACTTCCTACAATACATTCTCCTCTGTATTTGACTGATGAAGCCGCGTAGGTACAGCGTGTTAACAGTAATAATACCGAAGTTTTGCATATGAGTCTTACAAATCAACTTTAGCTGACTTGCATTTTTAGTAAAAACAAAGACATTGTTGTTTACTTCGATCATGGACACGTAGATGTTCGGTAACGAGCAGG
>NC_069451.1:20236362-20276112 GCF_026875155.1 Cherax quadricarinatus | reverse complement strand
AAATTTTGAAAGTTTAACTTAATTTTCAGAAATAGAGTGCAAAGAATCAGAGTCGTCCTCAGGGGTGAGGACAAGTCTTAGGGACTTTTCTCGGTAAAAAAGATTTTAATTGTAATGGGGTTTAAAATTTTTATTTTTTGAGTCTTATCAATGGGAGCTACCCCCATAATTTTTTCATCAGATAATTTACTTAAAATTTTTGCATGGGCCCCGTAAATTAGCTTCAAAGTGGCAAGGTTGGGTTTTCCTGCCCAACCCCTTGTCCCCCTAGATGGAAGGGCGGAATTTGTCATTTCTGTCATCCTTTTTTCATCTTATTTGGTGTTTTTGGGTAACACTGGTGGAGCCCCAGTTACCAAGCTAACGCACAAACGGGTGGAGACCATTTTACCAAGCAAAGCGCCAACATGGTGGGGACCTAGTTACAAAGCTAAGAGCACAACAGGGTGGGGACCCAGTTCTAACAAGAGACAACCTGGTGGGGCCCTATTACTAAGCTAGAGCACAACACGGTGGGGACCGTTACTAAGCAAAGAGAAAAACACTGGGGGGACCCAGTTAAAAGCAAGAGCAAAACACTGGTGGAGCCCCAGTTACTAAGCAAAGGCACAACACTGGGGGGGGACCCATTACAAGCTAAGAGCACAACACTGGTGGGGGGACCCAGTTCTAAGCTAAGAGCAAACATGGGGGAGCCCCAGTTACCAAAAACAGCAAACATGGTGGAGACCCAGTTCCCAAAGAAAAACACACAAACTGGTGGAGCCCCATTTTCCCAAGTAAAGCACAAATTGGGGGACCCCCAGTTCCAAGCTATGAGAAACAACCCTGGTGGAACCCAGTTAAACTAAGAGCACAACCGGTGGGGACCTTTTACAAGCTAAGAGCACAACACTGGTGGAACCCAGTTCCCAAGCAAAGAGCACAACCTGGTGGAGCCCCATTTCCCAAGCTAAGAGACAACACTGGGGAGACCCAGTTACCAAGCTAAGAGCACACCTGGGAGCCCCATTCCCAAGCAAAGACAAACAGGGTGGGACCCAGTTACCAAGCTATGAGCACAACAGGTGGAGACCCAGTTACCAAGCAAAGAGACAACACTGGTGGAGCCCCGTTACCAAGCTAAGAGCACAACATGGTGGGCCCCAGTTACCAAGCTATGAGCAAACACTGGTAGCCCCAGTTACCAAAGAAGAGCACAACCTGGGGAGACCCAGTTACCAAGCTAAGCGCCAACATGGTGGAGACCCAGTTCCAAGCTAAGCGCAAAACTGGTGGGGACCTGTTACTAAGCTAAGAGCAAAATGGTGGGGACCCATTTACAAGCAAAGAGACAACAGGGGGGGACCTAGTTACAAGCTAAAACACAACACTGGGGGGGCCCCATTACTAAGTTTTAAGAGCACAACATGGTGGGGCCCCATTTATAACTAAGAGCACAACACTGGTGGAGACCCATTACAAGCAAAGAGCACAACACTGGTGGGGCCCCAGGTTCAAAGAAAGCACAACACTGGTGGAACCAGTTACTGCTAAGAGCAAAACATGGGGGAGACCAGTTCCCAAAGCTAACAGCACAACCTGGTGGAGACCAGTTACCAAGCAAACGGGACAACACTGGGGGACCCAGTTCCCAAGCTAAGAGCACAACACGGGGGGAACCCGTTACCAAGCAAAGACCAACATGGTGAAGCCCATTTACCAAGTAAACACAACCGGTGGAGACCAGTTCCCAACAAAGGAAAACACTGGTGGGGACCCGTTACCAGCTAAGAGCACAACACTGGGGAGACCCAGTTACCAAGCAAAGAGACAACACGGTGGGCCCCATTCCCAAGCTAAGGCACAACATGGGGAGACCCAGTTCCCAAGCAAGGCACAACATGGGGAGACCCAGTCCCAAGTAAGAGCAACCTGGTGGAGCCCCTTTTTCCCAAGCAAGGGCCCAAAAAACATGGGGGAGACCCAGTTACCAAGCTAGGAAACAACTGATGGAAAACCAGTTACCAAGCTAAGAGCAAAACATGGTGGGGGACCAGTACCAAGCTAAGAGAAACAACACTGGTGGAGACCCATTACCAAGTTTAAGAGCACAACACTGGTGGAAACCCAGTTACCAAGCTAAGAGCCAACACTGGTGAGACCCAGTTCCAGCTAAGAGCACAACACTGGTGGAGACCCGGGTTACCAAGCTAAGGCAAAAACACTGGTGGAGACCCAGTTCCCAAGCTAAGAGCACAACACTGGTGGGGGACAGTTACCAAGCTAAGAGCACAACACTGGTGGAGCCCCCAGTTCCCAAAGCTAAGAGCACAACACTGGTGGGGACCAGTTACCAAGCTAAGAGCACAACACTGGTGGAGGACCCAGTTACCAAGCTAAGAGCCCCAACACTGGTGGAGACCCAGTTACCAAGCAAAGAGCACAACACTGGTGGAGACCCAGTTACCAAGCTAAGAGCACAACACTGGTGGAGACCCAGTTCCCAAGCTAAGAGCACAACCTGGTGGAGACCCAGTTACCAAGTAAGAGCACAACACTGGTGGAGAGCCAGTTACCAAGCTAAGAGCAAAAACACTGTGGAGACCAGTTACCAAGCTAAGAGCACAACACTGGTGGAAAACCCAGTTACCAGCTAAGAGCACAACACGGGTGGAGACCCAGTTCCAAGCAAAGAGCACAACACTGGGGGAGACCCAGTTACCAAGCAAAGAGCACAACACTGGTGGAGACCCAGTTACCAAGCTAAGAGCACAACACTGGTGGAGACCCAGTTACCAAGCAAGAGCACAACACTGGTGGAGACCCAGTTACCAAGCAAAGAGCACAACATGTGAGACCCAGTTACAAGCTAAGAGACAACACTGGTGGAGACCCAGTTACCAAGCTAAGAGCACAACACTGGTGGAGCCCCATTTACCAAGCAAAGGGTCACAACACTGGTGGAGACCCATTTTACCAAGCTAAGAGCACAACACGGGTTGGAGAGCCAGTTACCAAGCTAAGAGCACAACACTGATGGAGACCCAGTTACCAAGCTAGAGCACAACACTGGTGGAGACCCAGTTACCAAGCTAGAGCACAACACTGGTGGAGACCCAGTTACCAACTAAGAGCACAACACTGGTGGAGCCGTTACCAAGCTAAGGACAACACTGGTGGAGACCCAGTTACAAGCTAAGAGCACAACACTGGTGGAGACCCAGTTACCAAGCTAAGAGCACAACATGGTGGAGACAGTTACCAAGCTAAGAGCACAACACTGGTGGGACCCAGTTACCAAGCAAAGAGCAAACACTGGTGGGACCCAGTTACAAGCTAAGAGCACAACACTGGTGGAGACCCAGTTACCAAGCTAAGAGCACAACACTGGTGGGGGACCCATTTCCCAAGCTAGAGCACAACACTGGTGGAGACCCAGTTACCAAGCAAAGAGCACAACACTGGTGGAGACCCAGTTACCAAGCTAAGAGCCAACACTGGTGGAGACCCAGTTACCAGCTAAGAGACAACACTGGTGAGACCCAGTACCAGCTAAGAGCACAACACTGTGGAGAGCCAGTTACCAAGCTAAGAGCACAACACTGATGGAGACCCAGTTACCAAGCTAAGAGCACAACACTGGTGGAGACCCAGTTACCAAGCTAAGAGCACAACACTGGTGGAGACCCAGTTACCAAGCTAAGAGCACAACACTGGTGGAGACCCAGTTACCAAGCAAAGAGCACAACACTGGTGGAGACCCAGTTACCAAGCTAAGAGCACAACACTGGTGGAGGACCCAGTTACCAAGCTAAGAGCACAACACTGGTGAGGGACCCAGTACCAAGCTAAGAGCACAACACTGGTGGAGACCCAGTTACCAAGCTAAGAGCACAACACTGGTGGAGAGCCAGTTACCAAGCTAAGAGCACAACACTGATGGAGACCCAGTTACCAAGCTAAGAGCACAACACTGGTGGAGACCCAGTTACCAAGCTAAGAGCACAACACTGGTGGAGACCCAGTTACCAAGCTAAGAGCACAACACTGGTGGAGACCCAGTTACCAAGCTAAGAGCACAACACTGGTGGAGACCCAGTTACCAAGCTAGAGCACAACACTGGTGGAGACCAGTTACCAAGCTAAGAGCACAACACTGGTGGAGACCCAGTTACCAAGCTAAGAGCACAACACTGGTGGAGACCCAGTTACTAAGCTAAGAGCACAACACTGGTGGAGACCCAGTTACCAAGCTAAGAGCACAACACTGGTGGAGACCCAGTTACCAAGCTAAGAGCACAACACTGGTGGAGACCCAGTTACCAAGCTAAGAGCACAACACTGGTGGAGACCCAGTTACCAAGCTAAGAGCACAACACTGGTGGAGACCCAGTTACCAAGCTAAGAGCACAACACTGGTGGAGACCCATTACCAAGCTAAGAGCACAACACTGGTGGAGACCCAGTTACCAAGCTAAGAGCACAACACTGGTGGAGACACAGTTACCAAGCTAAGAGCACAACACTGTGGAGACCCAGTTACCAAGCTAAGAGCACAACACTGGTGGAGACCCAGTTACCAAGATAAGAGCACAAACACTGGTTGGGACCAGTTGCCAAGCTAAGAGCACAACACTGGTGGAGACCCAGTTACCAAGCTAAGAGCACAAACTGGTGGAGACCCAGTTACAAGTAAGAGCACAACACTGGTGGGACCCAGTTACCAAGCTAGAGCACAACACTGGGGATGACCAGTTACCAAGCTAAGAGCACAACACTGGTGGAGACCCAGTTACTAAGTAAGAGCCACAACACTGGTGGAGACCAGTTACCAAGCTAAGAGCACAACACTGGTGGAGACCCAGTTACAAGCTAAGAGCACAACACTGGTGGGGACCCAGTTACCAAGCAAAAGAGCACAACACTGGTGGAGACCCAGTTACAAGCTAAGAGCACAACACTGGTGGAGACCCTAGTTACCAAGCTAAGAGCACAACACTGGTGGAGGACCCAGTTACCAAGCTAAGAGCACAACATGGTGGAGGACCCAGTTACCAAGCTAAGAGCACAACACTGGTGGAGACCCAGTTACCAAGCTAAGAGCACAACACTGGTGGGACCCAGTTACCAAGCTAAGAGCACAACACTGGTGGAGACCAGTTACCAAGCTAAGAGCACAACACTGGTGGAGACCCCATTACCAGCAACAGCACACACTGGGGAGACCCAGTTACCAAGCTAAGAGCACAACACTGGTGGAGACCCAGTTACCAAGCTAAGAGCACAACACTGGTGGAGACCCAGTTACCAAGCTAAGAGCACAACACTGGTGGAGACCCAGTTACCAAGCTAAGAGCACAACACTGTGGAGACCCAGTTACCAAGCTAAGAGCACAACACTGTGGTGGAGACCCAGTACCAAGCTAAGAGCACAACACTGGTGGAGACCCAGTTACCAAGCTAAGAGCACAACACTGGTGGAGACCCAGTTACCAAGCTAAGAGCACAACACTGGTGGAGACCCAGTTACCCAAGCTAAGAGCACAACACTGGTGGAGACCCAGTTACCAAGCAAAGACACAACACTGGTGGAGACCCAGTTACCAAGCTAAGAGCACAACACTGGTGGAG
Organism: Cherax quadricarinatus; assembly: GCF_026875155.1. NCBI lineage: Eukaryota > Metazoa > Arthropoda > Malacostraca > Decapoda > Parastacidae > Cherax > Cherax quadricarinatus. The sequence continues at coordinate 20,270,499 of NC_069451.1, read as the reverse complement.
ACCCAGTTACCAAGCTAAGAGCACAACACTGGTGGAGACCCAGTTACCAAGCAAAGAGCACAACACTGGTGGAGACCCAGTTACCAAGCTAAGAGCACAACACTGGTGGAGCCCCCAGTTACCAAGCTAAGGCACAACACTGGGGGGAGACCCAGTTACCAAGCTAAGGCACAACACTGGTGGGGACCCAGTTCCCAAGCTAAGAGCACAACACTGGTGGGACCCAGTTACAACTAAGAGCACAACACTGGTGGGGACCAGTTACAAGCTAAGAGCACAAACACTGGTGGGGACCCAGTTACTAAGCTAAGAGCACAACACGGGTGGAGACCCAGTTACCAAGCTAAGGGGCACAACACTGGTGGAGACCCAGTTCCCAAGCTAAGAGCACAACACGGGTGGGACCCATTTTCAAGCTAAGAGCACAACACTGGTGGAGACCCAGTTTACAACAAGAGAAACAACACTGGTGGAGACCCAGTTACCAAGCTAAAGCACAACACTGGTGGAGACCCTTACCAAGAAAAAAGGACAACACTGGTGGAGACCCAGTTACCAAGCAAGAGCACAACACGGTGGAGACCCAGTTACCAAGCTAAGAGCACAACATGGGGGAAGACCCATTACCAAGCTAAGAGCACAACACTGGTGGAGACCCAGTTACCAAGCTAAGAGCACAACACTGGTGGGACCCAGTTACCAAGCTAAGAGCACAACACTGGTGGAGACCCAGTTACCAAGCAAAGAGCACAACACTGGGGAGACCCATTACCAAGCTAAGAGCACAACACTGGTGGAGACCCAGTTACCAAGCTAAGAGCACAACACTGGTGGAGACCCAGTTACCAAGGCTAAGAGCAACAAACACTGGTGGAGACCCAGTTACCAAGCTAAGAGCAAAACACGTGAGAACCAGTTACCAAGCAAGGAGCACAACACTGGTGGAAGACCCCGTTACCAAGCCTAAGAAGCACAACACTGGGGGAGACCCAGTTACCAAGCTAAAGCACAACACTGGTGGAGACCCAGTTACCAAGTAAAGAAGAGCACAACACTGGTGAGATCCCAGTTACTAAGCTTAAGAGCACAACACTGTGGAGACCCAGTTACAAGCTAAAGAGCATCAACCACTGGTGAGACCAGTTACCAAGCTAAGAAGAGCACAACACTGTGGAGACCCAGTACCACAGCTAAGAGCCACAACACTGGTGGATACCCATTTACCAAGCTAAGAGCCACAACACTGGTGGAGACCCAGTTACCAAGCTAAAGAGCACAACACTGGTGGAGACCCACTTACCAATCTAAGAGCACAACACTGGTGGAGACCCAGTTTGCCAAGCTAAGAGCACAACACTGGTGGAGAACACAGGTTACCAATCTAGGAGCACAACACTACTGTGGAGACCCAGTTACCAAGCTAAGAGCACAACACAGGTGGAGACCCAGTTACCAAGAGAAGAGCACAACACTACTGGTTGCGACCAGTTGGCCAACTAAGAGCACAACACTGGTGGAGACCCAGTTACCAAGCTAAGAGCAAACACTGGTGGAGACCCAGTTACCAAGCTAAGAGCACAACTCTGGTGGAGACCCAGTTACCAAGCTAGAGCACAACACTGGAGAGACCCATTAACCAAGCTAAGAAAAGAAGCACAACACTGGTGGAGAGACCAGTTCCAAGCTTAAGAGTCACAACACTGGTGAGACCCAGTTAGGTGCCCAAGCTAAGAGCACAACACTGGTGGAGACCCAGTTACTAAGGCTAAGAGCACAACACTGGTGGGACCCAGTTACCAAGCAAAGAGCACAACACTGGTGAGACCCAGTTACCAAGTCTAAGACACAACACTGGTGGAGACCTCAGTACCAAGCTAAGAGCACAACACTGTGGAGACCCATTACCAAGCTAAGACACAACACTTGGTGGAGACCCAGTTACCAAGCTAAGAGCACAACACTGGTGGAGAGCCAGTTACCAAGCCTAAGAGCACAACACTGATGGAACCCAGCTTACCAAGCTAAGAGCACAAACACTGGTGGAGACCCAGTTACCCAGCTAAGAGCACAACACTGGTGGAGACCCATTAGCGGCACCAAGCTAAGAGACAACACGGTGGAGACCCATTTACCAAGCTAAGAGCACAACACTGGTGGAGACCCATGTTACCAAGCTAAGAGCACAACACTGGTGGAGACCCAGTTAACCAAGCTAAGAGCACAACACCTGGTGGAGACCCAGTTACCAGCTAAGAGCACAACACTGTGGAGGAGCCCAGTTACGCAGGCTAAGAGCATCAACCACTATGGAGACCCAGTTACCAAGCTATGAGCACAGCACTGGTGGGAGAGCCCCAGTACCCAAGCTATAGAGCACAACACTGGTGGAGACCAGTTACCAAGCTAAGAGCACAACACTGGGGGAACCCAGTACCAAGCAAAGAGCAACAACACTGGTGGAGACCCAGTTACAAGCTAAGATCACAACACTGGGTGGAGACCCAGTTACCAACTAAGAGCACAAGACTACTGTTGGAGGACCCAGTTACCAAGCAAAGAGCACAACACTGGTGGAGAACCCAAGTTACCAAGACTAAGAGCACAACACTGGTGGAGACCCAGTTACCAAGCTAAGAGCACAACACTGGTGGAGACCCAGTTACCAAGCTAAGAGCACAACACTGGTGGAGACCCAGTTACCAAGCTAAGAGCACAACACTGGTGGAGAGCCAGTTACCAAGCTAAGAGCACAACACTGATGGAGACCCAGTTACCAAGCTAAGTTTTCTCCACCAGTGTTGTGCTGTTAGCTTAGTAACTGGGTCTCCACCAGTGTTGTGCTTGTACTGCAACTGAATCTCCACCAGTGTTGTGCTTCTTAGCTGGTAACTGAAATCTCCACCAGTGTTGTGCTCTAGCTTAGTAAATGAGTCTCCAGCATGTGTTTGTGCTATTAGCTTAGTAACTGGGTCTCCCACCATGTTGTGCTCTTATCTTAGTAATTGGTCTCCACCATGTGTTGTGCTCTAGCTTGGTAACTGGGTTCTCCACCAGTGTTGTGCTCTTAGCTTGGTAACTGGGTCTCCACCAGTGTTGTGCTCTTAGCTTGGTAACTGGGTCTCCACCAGTGTTGTGCTCTTAGCTTGGTAACTGGGTCTCCACCAGTGTTGTGCTCTTAGCTTGGTAACTTGGTCCCCTCCTCCCAGTGTTGTGCTCTTAGCATGGGTAACTGGGTCTCCATCAGTGTTGTGCGTCTTAGCTTGGTAACTGGCGTCTCACACCAGTGTTGTGCTCTAGGCTTGGTAACTGGGTCTCCACCAGTGTTTGTGCTCTTAGCTTGGTAACTGGGTCTCACCAGTGTTGTGCTCTAGCTTGGTAACTGGGTCTCCACCATGTTGTGCTCTTGAGCTTGGTACTGGGTCTCGCACCATTTGTGCTCTTGCTTGGTAACTGGAGGGTCTCCACCAGTGTTGTGCTCTTAGCTGGTAACTGGGTCTCCACCAGTGGTAGTGCTCTTAGCTTGGTAACTGGGTCTCCACCAGTGTGTTGCTCTTTGCTGTAACTGGTCTCCACCCAGTGTTTGTGCTCTTAGCTTGGTAACTGGGTCCTCCACCATTGTTGTGCTCTTAGCTTGGAACTGGGTCTCCACCAGTTTGTGTCTTAGGCTTGGTATCTGGGTTTTCTCCATCATGGTTTGTGCTCTTAGCTGGTATCTGGCTCCTCCACCAGGTTGTCTCTTAGCTTGGTAACTGGTCTCCACCATGTTGTGCTCTTAGCTTGGTAACTGGGTCTCCACCATGTTGTGCTCTTAGCTTGGTAACTGGGTCTCCACCAGTGTTTGTGCTCTTTGCTTGTACTGGGTCTCCACCTGTGTTTGTGCTCTTAGCTTGTAACTGGGTCTCCACCAGTGTTGTGCTCTTAGCATGGAAACTGGGTCTCCAACAGGGTTGTGCTCTTATGCTTGGTAACTGGGTCTCCACCAGGTGTTGTGCTCTTAGCTTTGGTAAACTGGGTCTCCACCAGTGTTGTGCCTGTAGCTTGTAACTGGGTCTCCACCAGTGTTGTGGGCTCACTTAGCTTGGGTAACTGGGTCTCCACCAGTGTTGTGCCTTAGCTTGGTAACGGGTCTCCACCAGTGTAGTGCTCTTAGCTGGTAACTGTCTCCCCAGTGTAGTGCTCTTAGCTTGTAAACTGGGTCTCCACCAGTGTTGTGCTCGTAGCTTGGTAAATGGGTCTCCACCAGTGTTGTGCTCTTAGCTTGGTACTGGTCTCCATCATGTTGTGCTCTTACTTGGAAACTGCTCTCCACCTGTGTTGTGCTCTTAGCTTGGTAACATGGTCTCCCACATGTTGTGCTCTTAGCTGGTAACTGGGTCATCCATCCAGTGTTGTGCTCTTTAGCTTGGTAACTGGGTCTCCACCAGTGTTGTGCTCCTTAGCTTGGTAACTGGTCTCACACAGTGTTGATCTCTTTGCTTGGTAACGGTCTCCACCAGTGTTGTGCTCTTAGCTTGGTAACTGGGTCCCCACCATGTTGTGCTCTAGTCTTGGTAACTGGGTCCTCCACCATGTTGTGCTCTTACTTGGTAAGTGGTCTTCACACATGTTGTGCGCTTAGCTTGTAACTGGGTCTCCACCAGTGTTTTCTCATAGCTTGTAACTGGGTCTCACCAGTGTTTGTTCTGTTTGCTTGGTAACTTGGGTCTCCACCAGTGTTTGCTGTTAGCTTGTAACTGGGTCTCCACCAGTGTTGTGCTCTTAGCTAGTAACTGGTCCCACCAGTGTTTGTGCTCTATAGCTTAGTAACTGGTCCCCACCAGTGTTGTGCTCTTAGCTTAGTAGACTGGTCCCACCAGTGTTTGTCTCTTTGCTTAGTAACTGGGTCCCCCACCAGTGTGAGCTCTTAGCTTAGTAACTGGGTCCCCCACCAGGGTTGTGCTCTATAGCTTAGTAACTAGGTCCACACCAGTGTTTGCTCCTTAGCTTCATAGACATTCTGGTCCCCACCAGTGTTGTGCTCTTAGCTTAGTAACTAGGTCCCCACCAGTGTGTGCGCTTAGCTTGGTAACTGGGTTCTCCACCAGTGTTTGTGCGCGTAGCTTGGTAACGGGCTCACCAGTGTTGTGCTCTTAGCTTTGTAACTGGGATCTCCACCAGTGTTGTGCTCATAGCTTGGTACTGGGGTCTCCACCAGTGTTGTGTGCCTTAGCTTGGTACTGGGTCTCCACCAGTGTTGTGCTCTTAGCTTGGTAACTGGTCTCCACCAGTGTTGTGCTCATAGCTTGGTAACTGGGTCTCCACAGTGTTGAGCTCTTAGCTTGGTAACTGGGTCTTGTCCACCAGGTGGTTGTGCTCTTAGCTTGTTAGGTAAATGGGTCCTCCACCAGTGGTTGTTCTCTTAGCTGGTAACTGGTCTCCACCAGTGTTTGTGCTCTTACTTGGTAAACTGGTCTCCACCAGTGTTGTGCTCTTAGCTTGGTAACAGTTCTCCACCAGTGTTTGTTGCTCTTAGCTTGGTACTGGGTCTCCACCAGTGTTGTGCTCATAGCTTGGTAACTGGTCTCCACAGACAGTGTTTGTTGCTCTTAGCTTGGGGGGTAACTGGGTCTCCACCAGTGTTGTGCAGTTTGCTTGGTAACTGGTCTCCACCAGTGTTGTGCAGGTTATGCTTGGTAACTGGGTCTCCACCATGTTGTCTCAGTAGCTTAAGTAGCTGGTCTCCACCAGTGTTTGTGCTCTTAGCTTAGTAACAGGGTCCCCACCAGTGTTGTGCTCATAGCTAGTAACTGGGTCTCCACCAGTGTGTTGTTGCTGCTTACTTAGTAACTGGGTCCCTCCCACCAGTTGTTGTGCTCTTAGCTTAGTAACTGGGTCCCCACCAGTGTTGTGCTCTTAGCTTAGGTAACAAGGTCCCCACCAGTGTTGTGCTCTTAGCTTAGTAACTGGTCCCCACAGTGTTGGGTTGCTCTTAGCTTAGTAACTAGGTCCCCACCAGTGTTGTGCGCTTACTTGTAACTGGGTCTCCACCATGTTGTGCGCTTAGCTTTGGTAACTGGGCTCCACCAGTGTTGGCTCCTTAGCTTGTATCTGGGTCCCACCATGTTGTGCTCATAGATTGTAACTGGGTCTCCACCATTGTTTGTGCTCTTAGGCTTGGTAACTGGGTCTCCACCAGTGTGTGCACTTAGCTTGGTAACTGGGTCTCCACCAGTGTTGTGCTCCTAGCTTGGTAACTGGTCTCCACCAGTGTTGTCTCTTAGCTTGGTAACTGGGTCTCCACCAGTGTTTGCCTCTTTAGCTGTAACTTGGTCTCCACCAGTGTGTGCTTCTTAGCTTGTAACTGGGTCCCACCATGTTGTGCTCTTATACTTGGTAACTGGGTCTCCACCAGTTTGTGCTCTTAGCTTGGTAACAGGGTCTCCACCATTGTGGTGCTCTTAGCTTGGTAACTGGGTCCTCCAACCATGTTGTGCTCATAGCTTGGTAACTGGTCTCTCCACCAGTGTTTTGCTCTTAGCTTGGTAACTGGGTCCTCCACCAGTGTTGTGCTCTGGGGGGGGGGGGGGGGGGGGGGGGGGGATCTTGGGGGGGGATCTGGTCGCCAACAGTGTTGTGCTCTTAGCTTGGTAACTGGTCTCCACCAGTGTTGTGCTCTTAGCTTGGTACTGGTCCTCACCAGTGTTGTGCTCTTAGCTTGGTAACTGGGTCTCCACTCAGTGTTGTGCTCTTAGCTTGGTAACTGGGTCTCCACCACGTTGTGCCTTAGCTTGGTAACTGGGTCCCACCAGTGTTGTGCTCTTAGCTTGGTAACTGGGTCTCCACCAGTGTTTGTGCTCTTAGCTTGTAACCTGGGTCTCCACCAGTGTTGTCTCATAGCTTGGTAACTGGTCTCCCAACCAGTGTTTTGAGCTCTTAGCTTGGTAACTGGGTCTCCCACCACTGTTGTGCTCTTAGCTTGGTAACTGGGTCTCCACCAGTGTTGTGCTCTTAGCTTGGTAACTGGGTCTCCACCAGTGTTGTGCTCTTAGCTTGGTAACTGGGTCTCCACCAGTGTTGTGCTCTTAGCTTGGTAACTGGGTCTCCACCAGACATGGAGTAACGCAGTAAATATATAATATGGGTAATGAAACACCAAACATAGTAGTGTGCAAGAAATAATGTAGAGAGGTAACAACGCTCTAGATCTGCTATGCCCGGGACACAGTCTAAGGTGATTTTTTTCTTTTTGCGTGTGTGTGCTCTCCTGTTTGTGTTTGCAGGGGTCGATTCATAGCTCCTGGCCCCTCCTCTTCGCTAAGCGGTACTAGGTTCCTCTCTCTCTTCCACATCCCATAGCTTCATCATGACCCTCGTTTTAAAACTAGTATTGTTCCAGCCCTCACTACATCACTTCCCAACTGTTCCACTTCCTGACAACTCTGTAACTAATGAAAACTTTCATAATTCTTTTTGAAGTTTATGTTGAGTCTCCAACTTCCACAATTGTGACCACGTTGTTTCTGCTGTGTCCCTACATCTTGAACATCCTGTTTTGTCCACATTTTCAATTCCTTACAGTATTTTGAATTCAATATTAGTCTCCCCCCACCCTTACTGTCCTTCAGTGCGTCAGCAAATTTCCTTTAACTTTTCTTCCTAGGACATTCCCCATAACTCTGTGTGTGTGTGTGTGTGTGTGTGTGTGTGTGTGTGTGTGTGTGTGTGTGTGTGTGTGTGTGTGTGTGTGTGTGTGTGTGTGTTTGGTGTTGTGTGTGTTATGGGTGTGTACCACCTACTTGTCAGATGCAGTGGTCCGAGTCACAGCTCATGGCCGTACTTCCTCAATGGCCCCTACTAGGTCACTCTTTCTGCTCCATGAGCTTTATCATACCTCTTCACTACAACAAGGTCCTAGATGCACTAGAAGACAAAAAGAATGCAGAAGTAATATATACAGACTTTGCAAAAGCCTTCGACAAGTGTGACCGTGGCGTAATAGCGCACAAAATGCGTGCTAAAGGAATAACAGGAAAAGTTGGTCGATGGATCTATAATTTCCTCACAAACAGAACACAAAGAGTAGTAGTAAACAGAGTCAAGTCTGAGGCGGCTACGGTGAAAAGCTCTGTTCCACAAGGCACAGTACTCGCTCCCATCTTGTTCCTCATCCTCATATCTGACATAGACAAGGATGTCAGCCACAGCACCGTGTCTTCCTTTGCAGATGACACCCGAATCTGCATGACAGTGTCTTCCATTGCAGACACTGCAAGGCTCCAGGCGGACATCAACCAAATCTTTCAATGGGCTGCAGAAAACAATATGAAGTTCAACGATGAGAAATTTCAATTACTCCGATATGGTAAACATGAGGAAATTAAAACTTCATCAGAGTACAAAACAAATTTCTTCCACAAAATAGAGCGATAAACCAACGTCAAAGACCTGGGAGTGATCATGTCAGAGGATTTCACCTTCAAGGACCATAACATTGTATCAATTACATCTGCTAGACAAAATGACAGGATGGATAATGAGAACCTTCAAAACTTGGGATGCCAAGCCCATTATGTCTCTCTTCAGGTCGCTTGTTCTTTCTAGGCTGGAATATTCCTGCACACTAACAGCACCTTTCAAGGCAGGTGAAATTGCTGACCTAGAAAATGTACAGAGAACCTTCACGGCGCTCATAACGGAGATAAAACACCTCAATTACTGGGAGCGCTTGAAGTTCCTGAACCTGTACTCCCTGGAACGCAGGCGGGAGAGATAGATGATTATATACACCTGGAAAATCCTAGAGGGACTAGTACCGAACTTGCACACGAAAATCAATCACAACGAAAGCAAAAGACTCGGCAGACGATGCAACATCCCCCAATGAAATGCAGGGGTGTCACTAGCACGTTAAGAGACAATACAATAAGTGTCAGGGGCCCGAGATTGTTCAACTGCCTCCCAGCATACATAAGGGGGATTACCAACAGACCCCTGGCACTCTTCAAGCTGGCACTGGACAAGCACCTAAAGTCGGTACCCGACCAGCAGGGCTGTGGCTCGTACGTTGGATTGCGTGCAGCCAGCAGTAACAGCCTGGTTGATCAAGAGCTGATCCACCATGAGTCCTGGTCACAGGCCGGGCCGCGGGGGCGTTGACCCCCGGAACTCTCTCCAGGTAAACTCCAGGTGTGTATGGTTCCTGCCTCCACTACATCACTTCCCAGAATATTCCACTTCCTGACAACTCTGTGACTGAAGAAATACTTCTTAATATCCCTGTGATTCAAATGAGTCTTCAACTTCCAATTGTGATCTCTTGTTGCTGTGTTCCATCTCTGGAACATCGATTTCCCTTAACCTCTCTTCGTACGACATGCCCTTTAGCTCCGGGACTAGCCTTGTTGCAAATCTTTGCACTTTCTGTAATTTCCGTACATGCTTGGCTAGGTGTGGGTTCCAAACTGGTGCTGCATACTCTCATATAGGTCTGACATACACGGTGTACAGGGTCCTGAGCGATTCCTTTTGAGATGTCTGAATGCTATTCTTAGGTTTGCTACTTGCCCATAAGCTGCAGCAGTTATTTGGCTGATGTGCGCCTCAGGAGATGTGCTCGGTGTTATACTCACACCAAGATCCTTTTCCTTGTGTGAGGTATGTAGTCTCTGTGGTTTCTTTGCCTTTCCTCAGCCTTTGCACTTGGTGTGAGTTGAACTCCAGAAGCCAGTTTCCGGACCAGGCCCACAGCCTGTCAAGATCCCTTTGTAGCTCCGCCTGGTCTTCGACCAATTGAATTCTTCTCATCAACTTCATATCATCTGCAAAGAGGGACACTTCTTAGTCTATTCCTTCCATCATGTCCTTCACATACACCAGAAACAGCACCGGCCCTAGGACTGACCCTTGTAGAACCCCGCTGTCACAAACGTCCACTCTAACACCTCGTCACGTACCATGACTCACTGATGTCTTCCCGACAGGTATTTCCTGATCCATTAAAAAGGTGCCGAAAGCCTTTTTACAGTCCAAGAAAACGTAATCTACCCCACCCTCTCTCTCTCTCTCTCTCTCTCTCTCTCTTGTCTTACTGCTGTCACCCTGTAATGAACTAAAATAGGTTTGTGACACAGGGTTTCTCGTCCCTGTAATCATTCTGGTTGTCGTTGATAAGCTCATTCCTTTCTATATGCTCCACCACTCTTCTCCTGATAATCTCCATGACTTAGAATTCTATACATGTTAGTGACACCGGTCTGTAGTTTAGTGCTTTTTTAAAAATTGGGACTACATTTACTGTCTTCCATACCTCAGGTAGCCGCCCTGGTTCGATAGATTTTTTGAAGATTGTTGTTAGTGGCACACATAGTGCCTCTGCTCCCTTTCTCATGATCCATGGAGAGATGTTATCCAGCCCCATCACCTTTGACATATCTAGCTGGTTTTGCAGGATCTTTACTTCTTCCTCGGTTGTATGTATTGTGTCCAACACTTGATGGTGTACCCCACATCTCCGTATTTCTGGAGCCCCTCTGTCTCCTCTGTGAACACTTCTTTGAATCTCATATTGAGTTCTCGCATACTTCTCGGTCATATTTTGTGATCTCCCATCCTTCCTTCCTTAGTCTCATTACCTGGTCCTTGACTGTTGTTTTCCTCCTGATGTGGCTGTATAACAGCTTCGGGTCAGATATGGCATTCGCTGCTATGTTATTTTCGTATTGTCACTGGGGCTCCATTCTTAACTGTACATGTTCATTTCTGGCTCTACGACTGCTCTCCTTATTCTCCTGGGTCCTTTGCCTTCTATAGTTCTTCCATTCTCTAGCACACTTGGTTTTCGCCTCTCTACACCTTTGAGCGAATCTCGGGCTCTTCCTGGCTTTCTCGTTATTACTGATACCCTTGGGTACAAAGCTCTCCTCAGCTTTCTTGCATATTGTTTTCACATATTCCATCCTATCATTTACTGACTTCCCTGCCACTGCTCTGTCCCACCGAACCTTGTGCAGGAAATTCCTCATGCCTGTGTGGTCCCCTCTCTTGTAGTTTGGCTTCGTTGATCCTCCCCTTCCTGCTTCCCTCTCCACTTGTAACTCGTCTATTTTATTTGAAGATCAGAACCACGTGGTCACTGGCTCCGAGAGGACTTTCATATGTGATGTACTCAACATCTGCACTTCTCAAGGTGAATACTAGGTCCAGTCTTGCTGGTTCATTTCTTCTGTCTCTGGTAGTGTTCCTTACGTGTTGGTACATGAAGTTTTCCTGTATCACCTCCCTCATCTTAACCCTCCACGTTTCTGGGTCCCCATGTGACTCCAAGTTCTCCCAGTCAATTTCTTTGTGATTTAAGTCACCCACAATCAGTAGCTTTGCCCTGCTCACATGAGCCCTTCCGACCACTTCAGCCAGTGTCAACCATCGCTTTGTTACTCTCATCATACTTTTGTTTTGGCCTCCTGCTGTTCTGTGGTGAGTTATGCATCACTGCAATTACCAACTTGGGACCTCCAGACTGAAGTGTTCCTAATATGTATTCTCTTGGTCTTCCTCTGCCTCCTCTCTCCAGCTCGTCAAAATCCCATTGATTTTTTTTTATGAGCAGCGCCACTCCTCCACCCCCTCTGTTCCCTCTGTTTCCTCAGGATCTTATGTCCCGTTGGAAAGATGGCATCCGTTATCATTCCGGTGAGCTTGGTTTCTGTGAGAGCTATGATGTCCTGTGATGCCTCTTTGATTCTTTCGTGCCACTCCTCCCACTTATTCGTTATTCCATTAGCTTTGGTGTAGCATACCTTCAGTTTCCTCTCCACCACTTTGTTCTGGGGAGTTGTGGGCGTTGGACGACCTTGCAGTGTGCTCTTGAATTCTACTTGTGTGTGTGTGTATGTGTGTTTAAATCTCAATATTAAGTGGTGGGTTTTGAAGTTCTCTCCTGTACCATACTACAGTATCTTGATACCTGCCTTAATTTAAAAACAAGGGTGTAAAAATAAAAAGAAATTCCGAAATTATAATTTGATATTATTCTCCATGGCAGATAAGTTATCTTTGTCTATGCACATTAAAAAATGAGTTCTTGAGACATCAACGACCTCAGGCTGTGACTGATTACCTCAAACTCTACCTCATCTTCCACATTTTTTTGCATGGGACTGAAGACGCTACTGCGTGGTGAAGGGTTTGCAGAATAAAGATACTCAAGTGTACACAGGTGTCTCATTAATATTCTATTCACTTCAATAAAAAACATTAATTCCTCTGTTAGATGAGATGTTTAAAATCAGATTTTCCATGATACAATGTCTTAGTGATTAGAAAGTTGCCCTGAAAAAGCTTGTCAGAATACTACTCTTCTGTCTCAGTGATGAATCAACATGTTAAATGACTGACTACGCAGACCCCAATGCATGTTACGTACATTATAATTTTTCATAGAATTTTTGAAGGGAGTTTGTGACGGTCTGAATTCAGGATAATTGTACGAGACAATACCCCATAAAACACCTCAAATGTCTCAAGGTTAAAACCAAGGCGAGTGTTTTCTTATGCCAATTTCCACCTCGTATCTATCTCTATAATATAAGACGTATTAAAATAAGAGCTCGGGGACGTGGAGAGCAATCTTTCAGAACATTTAAACTCACTCTGGCATGATACATGCTAGACAAGTTTAAACACGGTCAAGGTACCTAACGATGGGAAACATTGTTAGGTATCTTGACGTTATCTTTGGCGTCTGTCTGATCATCGAGAATGCTTGGACACTAAGACAAATAGGTATGGACCACAGATAGGCTAGCGGAATTGAACTTAAGGACATTATAGGATGAATTAACCAGGATGGACATGACATCAACATACCGGAAAGGACTGCATCCCTGTTTACTGATCATGTACTATTATTATTAAGGAAAATAAATACAGAAAATGGCAGGGAAATGCTGACAAACATCCGGACAAACTGCAAGAGTGTTCAGGTAAGTGGTTGCTAGAATTCAACCCCAGCAAAACAACACACTAGTATAGACTTAGGGATCAGAGGCTGCAGACCTCAATGAGGCAGAAACACAGAGGCGAACATAGTACCTGGCATTGTAACGGAAGCTCACATCAAATAATAAATCTCTGCAACTATTGCTACTGGCAAATGAAAGCGTGGCTCTCAGGAATATATGAAAGAAGGAGTCATTCTGGACAATTTATTCAAAATATTTCAGGCCCAGCTTGAAATACGCAACACTAGCATGGAACCTCAATACGCAACACTAGCATGGAACCTTCTCAATACGCAACACTATCATGGAACCTTCTCAACAGGAAACACAAGAAACCGAGAAAGTGCAGACGAATGCAACGAGACTAATTCCATAGCTAAGAGTATGAGTACGAGGAGACGCTGAGGGAAATGAATGAAATAGGAGTGAACAACAGGAGAACCTGGGTAAATATAATTAGAGCTTTCAAAATGCTTAGAGGAACTGCTAGAATACACAGGGATAAGCAGTTTGTGAGATGGGAAACTAGTACTCGTGGGTAGAGCTGGACATTAAAGTCACAGACGACCCATAGAGATTTCAGGGAGAATTTTTCATCATTAGGTTGGTCAGCAAAAGGAACAACTAAGACTGAGGGTGGGGGGAGGCTCCATATATAGTTTTAAGATCAGGAACGATGAGGATTACGAAGTTATCAGGAAGTTTAAGTGATAAGTTACCTGACCCTTGTAACACGTGGTTGAGGCACACACACACACACATACGAGGCCCGTAGCTATAACTATCCCTGCAACCACATATAGGTGAGTACACTCTCTCCATCTCACTCTCCTATGAGGAGATCTTAAGGAAAATCGACCTGACAACACTCGAGGACAGGAGGGATAACGATATGCATGATACATGATAATGGTATACAAAATGCTGAGAGGAATTGACAAGGTGAATAGGAACAGGATATTTCAGAGTTAGCACACAGCAACACGGGGTCACAATTATTAGCTGAAGACTTAGATGAGTCACAGGGATGGTAGATAAGACACATAGGCAACATTTAGGCAACTTTATTCCGAAACGTTTCGCCTACACAGTAGGCTTCTTCAGTCGAGTATAGAAAGTAGGTAGGAGCAGTAGAGATGTGAAGATGATGTAATCAGTCCATCACCCTTGAAGTCGTAGATTTGAGGTTGTCAGTCCCTCAGCCTGGAAAAGTTCTGTTGCAAAGTCTGGAACTAACTGAAGATCAAGCGACAGTGTTGAGACTTAAATACTGTCGGAAAGAGAGGTGCAGAGTCGTAGTAGTGAGAATGTAGCCACTGGGAGGTCACGTCCCTCTCAGATCAAACAATTCTCACTTGAAAAAGTTGTCCAAGGTGTTTTCTCTTCTGTACCAAGATGCCATTGTGTTGCAGTGTTTGACAGAGTGATTATCAAATGGTATACAATACCGACTGGTTGGTAGATAAGACACATCGGCAACATTTAGGCAACATTATTCCGAAACGTTTTGCCTACACAGTAGGATTCTTCAGTCGAGTACAGAAAGTATGCAGGAGCAGTAGAGATGTGAAGATGATGTAATCAGTCCATCACCCTTGAAGTCGTAGATTTGATGTTGTCAGTCCCTCAGCCTGGAGAGGTTCTGTTCCAAAGTCTGGAACTAACTGAAGATCACTGCAACACAATGGCATCTTGGTACAGAAGAGAAAACACCTTGGACAACTTTTTCAAGTGAGAATTGTTTGATCTGAGAGGGACATGACCTCTCAGTGGCTACATTCTCACTACTACTACTCTGCACCTCTCCTTCCGAGAGTATTTAAGTCTCAACACTGTCGCTTGATCTTCAGTTAGTTCCAGACTTTGGAACAGAACTTCTCCAGGCTGAGGGACTGACAACCTCAAATCTACGACTTCAAGGGTGATGGACTGATTACATTGTCTTCACATCTCTACTGCTCCTGCCTACTTTCTGTACTCGACTGAAGAAGCCTACTGTGTAGGCGAAACGTTTCGAAATAAAGTTGCCTAAATGTTGCCTATGTGTCTTATCTACCAACCTGTCGGTATTGTATACCATTTGATAATCACCGAGTCACAGGGATGTTACGAAGTATTTCTGCAGTCATAGAGTTGTCAGGAAATGGAATAGTCTCTAGAGTGATGTAGTAGAGGCAGGATCCATACATAGCTTAAAGAAGAGGTAGCAAGGAGAGAGTGGACCTACTAGTGACCAGTGAAGAGGCAGTCCAGGATCTATGACATGACTCTTGTAACCACAATTAGGTGAGTACACACAAATTCACACACACAAACACACATACACAGGAAGAATGGATGCATGAGCAATGTAAAAGTATGGAACAAGAGCGGGAAAGAAAACTAGGAGAGCTTTCTGCAAAAATGGAAAAGAGGCTGGAGGCAGAGAAGAAGAAATGTGAGTCACAAGCTGAAGCTCCGAAAGCCAAGATATGAGCCCTAGAAGATGAAGAAAATATGCTGAACCGCATTACAGGGCCAATGACCAGAGGGAACATGACATCTGGAGCAGGTACACCCCTATTAAAGCAGGGATCCAAAGCAAAGGAAGGAGACAAGACTTGCTTTAAGGCCTTATTGGACCCAGAGACATGAATGGAAAGGCTATGTGAGGAGAGGGAGAGGTAAATCTTTATTAATGGGCTTCAGGAGAGCAAAGGAGGACATACATTGAAAGATGGCAGAAAGGAAAGCAAGAGATTGAAAACATCATCAAACACAAAGGTGAGGAGGACATGACTGAGATAATAAATTTTCAGAGAACTTATGGGTACCCATAAGGGAGAAATCGGCTGGTCAAATTGATCCTCATGACAGGAATAGTGAGGAACAAGATTCTGCAGGGAAACCCCACAGCTGAATGAATCATCAACATACTGGAGGGTGAAGAGGACACAGAGAGGACACAGAAACGAGAGGGGCTAGAAAGAGAGACAAGGATATAGTCAGCAAAAGAAAACCAGAACCTCGTGGAGCAGCATGCACAAACACCCACAGAACCACCCTTAGAATCCCACAGCCAAACATACTATCCCCATACAAACCACTCTCCACACTCACAACCTCCTCCCCACAGTATGCAGTAGAATCCCATAGGAGGAGTGACACGAAAGAATCAAAGAGGCATCATCAGACACCATAGCTCTCATAGAAAATCAATGGGATTTTGAGGAGCTGGAGACGAGACAGAGGAGAATCAAGAGACTACTTAATAGGAGCACTTCAGTCTGCAGATCCCAGAATAGCTGGAGGCGAAGGCAAGAATTTGATGAGAGTAACAGGGTGATGGTTGACACACTGGCTGAAATGGCCAGAAGGGCCTATGTGGGCAGGGCAAAGCTGCTGATTGTGGGTGACTTAAATCACAAAGAAATTGACTGGGAAAATCTGGAGTCACTTGGGAGCCTAGAAACATGGAGGGCCATCAGGCCATCAGGAAATCCAGGAAATGTTAAGGGAAACAATGGAGATGCTTAAATTAAACCCGGAGAAACAACAGAAACTGAAATGGAAAAGAGGCGAGGGAGAGGTCAATGTTTATTTATGGGCTTCAGGAGGCTGAAGGGAAGATATACAAAGAAAGGAGAAAAAGGCTTTGAAAATATAATCAAATAAACAGGAGAGGAGGACACGACAGAGCTGACTAATTTTCAGAGAATATGGGGATATTCGAGGGGAAAAATCACCCACTCTGATTTTCGAGACAGAAATGGTATTAAGCTGGATCTTGCAGGAGAAACATCGGCTAAAGAACTCACCACAATACCAGCAGGTGTACCTTGACTATGACAAAAAACAAAAACAATAAGAAAACCGAAAAAGAAGGTACAAAGATGCATGATAAAGTTGCAAGAGGCCGGAGAGATAAGGATAGGGGCAGGCAGAGGATCCCAGACTTTGGAGGACCAGCAAACACAACCACTAGCAGAACCACGCACAGAACACCTTCATTCCCTACCACCACACCAAGACCAAACACAATAACCTAAAATCAAACACAATAACCCACTCCCCGCACTCACAGCCTTCCCTTAAGCACTACCCATACCTTCATACCAGCCTTTCATAGTATCTCGTCCGGTTTCCTGCTACCCAGCCTGCGAACCCCTCCCCCCACTGAATAAAATATTGGAAAAGAAGGTGAAAGTAAAGCACACCAACACGGACAGATATCAGATCCAGAGAAAAAAAATAGAGGGAACAGAGGGGAAGGACGAGTTGCATTCTCATAAAAAGCAGTTGAGTTTTAAGAAGATGTGAGAATGGACAGAAAAGAATCAGGAACATTTCAGACTGAGAATCAGAAGGTGATGATTGCAGTGAAGTACAACCCACCACAAAATAACAGGATGCTAAGACAAAAGTATGATGAGAGAAACGGAGCAGTGGTAGACACACAAGCTGAAGTGGCCAGAAGGGCCCACATGGGCAGGGCAAAGTTACTAGTTATTGGGTATTTCAACCACAAGGAGACTGACTGGGAAACCCTAGAGCCACATGGAGGATCAGAAACATGGAGAGCCAAGATTCTGGAAGTAGTACTGGAAAACCTCATGCATCAACATGTTAGGGACACTACCAGAAAGAGAAGACAAAATGAACCAGCAAGGCTGGATCTCGTATTCACCTTGAGTAGTTCCGACACTGGAGATATGTTAAATTAAAGAAAACTCGGCATTAGTGATCATGTGATCATGACCTTCGACTACATAGTAGAGTTAACAGTGCAGAGTGACATGATTATGCTGTACAAAATACTCAGAGGAAATGATATTGTGGACAAGAAGAGACTGTTGGAGAGCTGGTCTCAAGGGCACGACTCTATAGATGGAAGCAAAAGAGAGTAGTAAGTCACGGAGATATCGGGAAATACTTTATCCTTAGTTACGTCAGGTTCAGACAGCTTGGAGAGAGTAAACTAAGTAGCAGCAAATAGAGAGGCCGGCCAGGAGCAGGGCCTCGAACCTTGTAACCACAGATGGTGAGTACAAATAGTTGAGTGCACACTGAACAATGCATTGACCATCAAACCTCCATGTACTTTAATAAAGAATGAAGCTTTGTAGTAAGGTCAAGTAACCCAGCTAATAGACCATGAACGACCATTTATGTGAAAACCTGCCAGGTTAGGATAGAAACTTTGCCCCCTCTATGTGCTTCACAACCCCAACGGCACTCACCGTGCCCACTTTAAAACCTTGGCCCCATTTCCCCTTTGTGCTTCTTTACCTCGGGTTTATGACTCACTCCTTTAAAACAGGGGGAAAAAATGAACCAGTATTCATTTATGCTCCCGCAAATGATTATCATTTTTAAGTGTATGGGAATTAAATTAAAGCTGAGAGTTTTTGAAACCCCATTCATCTTGAGTACTTACTCCTCCTCGCCTCTCGTATTATAATAAAATAATAATAAAATATAAAAATAATATTTTAAAATAATATTATATTATATATATAGAAATTAAAATTATATATAAATATAATTATAATTAAATATATAATATATTATATATATATTTTTTAAATTTATTTATTTTATTATCACCCCGGGCCATTCCCCCCAAGGCAGGGGGCCCGAAAAAGAAAAATTTTCCCCACAAATTCACCCCACACTGTCTTGCCAGAAGGTGCTTTACACTACAGTTTTTAAACTGCAACATTAACCCCCCTCCCAGGTCAGGCACTGTACCCCCATCTCCGGGACTAAAGTCCGGCCTGGGGTTTCCCGAATCCCTTCATAAATGTTACTTTGCCCAACTCCAACAGCCGTCAAGTATTAAAAAAACCTTTTTCTCCTTCATCCTATCAAAAACCCCTCACCATCCTGTGGGATCCAAGCCCTCGCACACAAAAACCCCCTTTACCCCCTCCCTCCAACCCTTCCCAGGGGGCCCCTACCCCCCTTCCCTTCCACACAGACTGATACATCTTGAAGTATTCTTTCGCTCCATTCTCTCTACTGTAACCACCCCAAAAAACCCTTTCCTCCCCTCTGGGAAAAAGTTTTGGTAATCCCCACCCTCCAACTTCAAAATACGAATTCTTCTTAATTCACACCACACATTGCCCTAGACATGAACTCCCCGCCTCCCGCCTTCTCCTCGGCAACATTCATCCCCCGCTTCACACCCATGTAAGGCGTTGGTAAAACTTTAAAATCTAACATTCCCCTCTTTCCTCCAATCAAAGTTCTTTGTCTCCACAGACTCCAAAGTGCACCACCACTTTTTTCCCCTCATCAATTCTATGATCACCTCATTTTTCATAGACCCATCCCGACACGTCCACTCCCAAATATCTGAATACGTTCACCTCCTCCATACTCCTCCCTCCAATCTGATATTCAATCTTTCATCCCCAATTTTTTTTGTTATCCTCATAACCTTCCCTTTTTCCCTGTTTTTCCCCTTTTAATTTTTCTTTTTTGCACACCCTCCCCAAATTACCCAATCTCTGCAACTTTCTTTTCAAATCTCCCAAAAGCACAGTGTCATCAGAAAAGAGCAGCTGTGAAAACTCCCACTTTGTGTGTGATTCTTCGTCTTTTTAACTCCACCCTCTTTCCCAAGACCCGCATTTACTTCTCTTACAACCCCATCAAAAAATATTTAAACAACCACGGGACATCACCACCCTTTGCCCCAAAGGGCCTACTTTTACGGGAAAAAATTTTCCCTTTTTCCCTACATACTCTTATTTGAGCCTCACTTCCTCGTAAAAACCTTCACCTTTTTTCAGTAACCTACCCCTACACCATAAAATTGCAACACTCCACATTCCCCCCCCCCTATCCACCCTGTCAACCCCTTTTTCCCAAATCCAAAAATCCCACAAAGACCTTTTTAAAAGGCCTTATCTAAAAAACTTTTCACTATATGTTTCACTTAAACACCTGTCCACACACCCCCTACCCTTTCCAAACCTCCTTTTCATTCTCTATCCTATTCTCCGTCTACCCTTAATCTTTCAATTATAACTCTACCATACATTTTACCGGTACACTAAACAGACTTATCCCCCTATAATTTTTGCACTCTCTTTTTTACCCCTTTTTCCCCTTTATACAAAGGAACTATGCATGCTCCTCCCAAAACCCTGGGTCCCTTTACCCTTTTCCATACTTTTATTAAATAATTGCACCAACCACTCCAAAACTATATCCCCCCCCTTTTTTTAACATTTCTATCTTTATCCCATCAATCCCGGCTGCCTTACCCCCTTTCATTTTACTACCCTCACGAACTTCCCCCACACTCACAACGGGCTCTTCCTCACTCCAAAGATTTTATTCCCCTGCCCAAAACACGAAATCACAGCTTCCCTATCTTCATAACATTTAACAATTCCTCAAAATTTTCCCTTTTCCATTTTCCCCCAAACCTCTAACTCTCCATTTAAAAACTCCCTCCCCTATTTTTAACTGACAAATCCATTTGTTCTTAGGCTTTTTTAACTTGTTAATCTCACCCAAAACTTTTTCTTATTTCAACAAAATTTTTTGATAACACTCACCCACTCTCTCTTTTGCTCTTTTTTTACATTGCTTCACCACTCTTTTAACTTCTCTCTTTTTCTCCTATATCTTCCCTCCTTCATCACTTCTACTTTGAAAAAACTTCTCATATCAAACTTTTTCTCCCTATACCTTTTTACTCATCATTCCCCCAAATCGCTCCTCTTCCCTCCGCACCCATTTTCCTGTAACCACAAACTTCGCTAACACCTAAACTACTTTTTTAAAACCTACCCATACCTCTTCGACCCCATTGCCTAGCTCTCATTACCCATCTACCCCAATACTGTTTTTTATCTTACCCTAACTGCCCCTCTTTTATTTTATAAACCTTCACCTCTCTCTTCCCCTGAGTTTCTATCCCTTGTATCCCATCTACCTTTTACTCTCATGTAGCTACAACTAGAAAGTGATCGATATATTGTGCCCCTCTATAAACATGTACATCCTAAGCTACTCAACAGTTTTTTATCTACCAAACATAATCCAACAAACACTGTCATTCGCCCTACATCATATCGTGTATACTTATTTCCCTTTTTTTTAAAAAATGTATTACCTAAAACAAAACCCCCTTTCTAACAAATTAAAAAAAAAGGGGCCCCCCATTATCATTTACCCTGGCCCCCAAACTTACCTACCACCCCCTCTCTAAAAGTTTCTCCTACTTTAGCATTCAATCCCCTCCACAATTACTCTCTCATTTGGTTCAAAGGCCCTTTACTTTCCTTTAAACATCTCCCAAAATCTCTCCTCTCCCTCTGCTTCCCTCTTCCCCCAGTCAACACCTTATTAGACCCACTTCTCGCACCCAAACCCTTTATTTTAACCAAAAATTTCTTGAATTTACACTTTCATATTCTTTTTTTTCCCCTCCATAACGATCTTTTAAACATTACTGCTCCCCCCTTCCTTTGCTCTAACCTCTCAATACTCCAATTTAACCCATTAAATTTTCCCCCCACTGAAACTCTCCCCCCCTTCAGTTTGTTTCGCTTTGGGCCAACAACCAACTTCTTTTTTATTTTAACATCAGCAATCATCTGTTTCTTTTCACCGCACTAAACCCCCCGCACATTTAAGAAACCCCGTTTAAAAGTTTTTCTTATAAATATATAATAAATATATTAAAATATATATTAATATTATAAAAAATATATATATATTATATAATATATAAAATCTATATATAAAAATATATATATATAATAATAATATATATATAAAAAATATAAAATATAAAATATATAATAAAATATATATATATAATATAAAAAAAAATTGCAAGGAATTCGCGAGAGCAGCAAATAACACAAACACTGAACTCTGGCTGAAGGAGACTCGAACTTACAACCTTTGGACAAGGTACGCCAGTGCTTTTCCAATCTACCCCACTTGGGCAATACCTTGGAGTCTAGCTTCGCTAGAGTTGACCAAGGCAGCCAGCTTTCAGGGGGAAAGGGTTACAGCTTTTCATCTCACCCCTGCATGCATCAGCCTTTCTAAGATTTTAACAAGCAAGGGAAATTTGCGAGAAACTGGTTGCCCTTTGGGTCAACGTGTACCAACTACACCCAAAGGATTGCCCGTGTGGGGAATTGGTAAACACTGCGTACCTTGTCCTAAAAGGTTCGAGGTTCGAGTCTCCTTCACCCCGAGATCAGGTATATATAAAATATAATATATATAAAAAATATATAAATATTATATATATATATTATAAAAATATATAAATATAGTCGGCCGAATATGTAAAACGGGCTATTACAAGAACCATTTAAAAAAAAAGTCCTTTTTTAAAATTTTCTTTTATACCCTTTTAAAAAAAATTTTTTCATTAATGTAATGTAAAAATTTTTAATTTTTCTGTAGGGAAAAGTAGGTAAGTGGGGGTTAAGGGTTTTTCGGCAAACCCGAACCATTAGGGTTACTTGCCGCGCACTCCCCCCCCCCCCTCTCCGGGGGGCTGGGGAAAACAGTTCCTGGTGTCCGATTTGTTAAAGTTTCTACTCCTGGTAATATTTACCTTACCTGGGTGGATTGAAATTTTGGGGAGTCCCCCTTTTGCCTCCCCCCTTCTCCTAATCAGGTTTGGGTGACTACCAGAGTTTTTTGTTTGTTCTTTTCTAGTGTTTTTCGGTTACCATATTTTTTGGCATTTTTTCATCTTTTTCTTTCTTAAAAGTTTTTAAAGACTATGGGGAAAATTTTTATTTTCTCTATTTTTCAGCTCTGTTCCTGGCTGGTCTTTCCCGGATAGACGCCCGATAAAGGGGCAAGACGTGTTAAAAATACTTATTAACATTTTTCTACAACTACCGGCCCTTACCTATTCTACTTGGCTCCATCCAATTTGGGAGGGGGATTCCAGAACATCGGATTTCCATCTGCCCCGGGTAACCTACATAAAAACATCAGAGGGAAATATCAGGCCATACCACTCCTACCCAACACAAAACTGAAGCCAAATTTTTTTATTATATTTTTAAAATTTTTAAAAAAATTCTCAAAACTTTTTCTTGTTTTTCCTAAATCTTTTTTTTATTTATTTTTCCCTTGTTTTTTTTGTTTAGTAGGAAGGGGTTTTCCACTGACTTTCACCAAAAAGGGAATTAAAAACTTACCAACCTTATTATAACAAGCACAATTTATTTACCTAACCCAACTAAAAATATTTTAGATTTGTTTACAAAAAATTAATACAAACAAACACAGTGAAATATATTTTTTTCGTTAGGGTTTAGAAAGAAATTTTTGGGGAAAAAATTTTTGAAAAACACAAATTTTCACTTTCTTTGCAAGATGACGTTGCCCATTTAAGCCAAATCGCAAGTTTTGCCTTTCGGACCTATATATATAAATACAAGACAACGATAGGGGGGGAAATCTCATTACTTTCATACTTCACAGTCATCCTCAGGGGCAGCAATTGCAACTAAAGGGGTGGGAAAAAGTTTTTTCAGAGTAGCAGAGTTGGGTCTTCACCTGCCGCGGTTTTTTCTCAAATGTGGGCCTATGGGCCCTGCCAACCCCCCCAAACCACCACCCCCCCCCCCCCCCCTATGGGGGAGGGGGGTTTTTGAAATGTCAATTTTTGAAACAAAAAAGATTAATAGCCCGCCCCAACTTTTCTTCTAGCCCTTTGAACCGGTCTGTGATTTTGAAAAATGCGTTTCTCTTGGGGAAATAAATATGGATTTCTATTATTCGGGGAAACTTTTAATTTAAAAACAGAAGAAATAGAAAGTGCTCCTTATCCTTTAAAGTCCTCCTCTGGGGTACTTAATGTTCACCGGGCACCTGAATATCTCCTCCTAAATATTTTTACTATCCTTCTCAGTTCGGTTAATAGCCTTACTTGGAATCTTTTAACCATTCCGATAAATTTTTATGGCCCAAATTTTCTCCTGATATCTCTTACCCCACTACCTACGTTATCCCGTAATCTTGTGTACCTGTCAATGTATGGTACAGTAACAACTGAACGTGTTATATAACAACTGACGTAGCATGAATTTTTGGTGCGTAGACACAGGTCAAAACTTTACTATTCCATCATGAAACTACCTGGCATAATGAGCAATCCTGTGATATTGTGTAGCATTGTTGTTTAAGATTATGTACAATAGACTCTACTAAATAGCTTGTGAGCTTGTATAACCCACAATTTGAGTTACATACTGTATTCCTTTCATGTTTCAAGAGAGAAGATTCAATTTAAATGTTTCTTTCCATGACAGAACTGTTTGGTACAATAATTTGGGCAGCATTCCACCTCGGTGGGTGATTACAGGAACTAATGTGGTTAGAGATAGCCCTGTCCTGACTGAGCATTTATGTTGGGCTATTCTGGTTTCCAGAAATTTACCTGTTTGACCAATATATGAGAGAGGACACTGAGTACATGGGACCTTGTAAATATATGAGAGAGGACACTGAGTACATGGGACCTTGTAAATATATGAGAGAGAACACTTAGTACATGGGACCTTGTAAATATATGAGAGAGAACACTTAGTACATGGGACCTTGTAAATATATGAGAGAGGACACTGAGTACATGGGACCTTGTAAACCCCACTGACATTGTTGGACGATGTGTTTTTAATCAGCCTTTATTTCACAGTCCCTGTGTTTTTGAAAGCCAGGTTCATATTGATGTTTTTTTTTAATGCCTTCCACAGGCAAACCAGGTTCTCATTGTAATAAAACTAGCATATTTTTCCTGGCCATCACTTCCAGAAAGTCTCTCGCTGACATCATTGCCTTCTCGGCAAAATCCCCAGGATATCTCAGTTTTGTATCTATGTTGAATATCTTTCTGATTTCGTCCTCTAGGTACTCTGGACTACAGATGCGCAAGGCTCTCAAGAACACTGTGAAGAACACACTTCTTTTTATCCTGGTTTCGTGATTGTAATAGTATTGAATGTATGACGACACATTGGTGGACTTCCTATAAACTGTAAATCTAAATTTACCATCAACACGATGGATTAAAACATCTAGGAAAGGGAAAGTATTGTTTATTTCATGTTCTGCAGTGAACTTAATGGAAGGTGTACATTATCCTACGGAAGGTTATTTGTGAAGATATGTTGCAGTTGTTGGTATAAGAGTTATAACACTTAAGTTAACAATTAGCTGGGCAGTTGCAGCTACAGAAGAATACATTTCCTGTCTATGCACGATAATTTGGGAAATAAATCTTGAACACAAAATCTACAAATCAGTAACGCAAGGAAAAGTGATGCTCTAGTGACTGTTACAAATGTGACATCTAATAGCAAAGACTCCTCGAGAAGGACCTTGATGCGGTGAGAGGGCTCTTGATCTAGGACCCTCCATGTAGTGTCCTTTGATGCTGGTAGGGGCTTCTTGATCCATGGACCCTCCAGGAAGACTTTGATGCCTGATGAGGGGCTCTTGACCCTATGACCCTCCAGGGAGTGTCCTTGGATGCTGGCTGGGAGGGGCTCTTGAACTATGACCCCTCCAGTGAGTGTCCTTGATGCGGGTGAGGGGGCTCTTGATCTATGGACCCACCCGGGAGTGTCCATGATTACTGGTGAGGGGCTTCTTGATCTATAGACCCTCCCAGGGGATGAGTCCTTGATGCGGTGATGGGCTCTTGATCTATGGATCCTCCATGGAGTGACCTTGATGCTGCAGGTGGAGGCTCTGATCTATGGACCCTCCAGGGAGAGTCCTTGATGCTGGTTGAGGGGCTCTTGATATATGGACCCTCCAGTGAGTGTCCTTGATGCAGTGAGGGGCCCCCTTTTTATTCTTGATATATGGACCCTCCAGGGATTGTCCTTGATGCTGTGATGGGGCTCTTGATCTAGGGAATTTGGATCTGTTCTCCATTCCCTGAATTAAACCTGATACTCCATCCTTGCCCCAGGCCGCTGTATAATCCTACGGAATTACGCGCTCCCTATGATAATGATAAAATAATATTAGCTGATAATACAAGTACAACACTGTTAATACTCCTCTATCATAAAACCTGAGATTTAGCTCTGAACACTGGTCGTTAGCAATAATTCAACACCAAATATCGTGCAACAAATTATTCTTTCATAACATATATATATAAATTTGTCGGAGTCGCTTTTCCTATTGGGTTTATGAAATTATCACCGAGTGTGAATAATTATATACAAATATATATAACTATTTAAGAACGTATTTAAACAACATTTGTCTAGAGATAATATAAAGTCAAAATTAATAAAAATATGAATTATGTTCCATAAATACCTCCATAACTAGCTTCGTGTAACTTATCAGTTATTATGAGTATACCGGATATACCTGTGAGACGGGGGTCTTCACCCCCGCGCCTGGTCTGTGACTAGGCCTCATGGTGGAAGCAAGCCTGGTCAATTAGGCTGTACCACCAGTTGGCCAAACGCAATCCGACGGTACGAAACCACAACCCGGCTGGTCAGGTACTGAGACTTTAGGTGCTTGTCCAGTGCCTTCATGAGACAGTCAAGTTCTTCATGAATGCTGGAGGCATTTGAACAGTCTTGTTCCTAAAACTTACTGTGTAGTCCTCTTATCGTGCTAGTGGCGCCCCTGCTTTTAATTGGTGGATTATGCATCGTGTCTGCCGAGTCTTTTTCAAGGGGTGATTTTCGTGTGCAATTGGTACTAATTCCTCTATGGATTTTTCCAATCATGTATCCTCTCACGCCTAGCGTTTTAGGGAGATACAAGTTAATGTGTAGTGTGCTCGCAGGACTTAAAACAATGGAGCGTGACAGACGAAACCAGACCCCTAAACAGACTAAATATGACTAACAGAGGGGTAAATTTCCACAGCAAGGAATCAGTAAGCGAGCAGTTGGCCAACAGCAAAGTGAAGAACACAGCCGTGACCATCACAGAGTCCAGTCAAGGAGACACGAAAAACGACAGTAACTGAGGACATTTGAAATGTTCATTATACGAAGATAGAAAACACTCACAAACGCTAAATCTGAGGTTCAGCAACATTCCAAACCTCGACTAGATGTGGCTGGACCCCAGTCAGAACAAGTTAGATTCTATTAGACACAATGTTCAACTCTTGGGTATCTTTATTGAGTAAACGTATCATACAAGAGTCCTAATTTTATCAACGTGTCGGCTCTCTGAACCATTCATCTACAATCTGTCAGACACTGCAACTTCTTGGGATCTTAATACACTTGGGAATTCTTCGCTTGCCTAACCCTTGGGCACGACCTACTTCCACATTGAAACAAGTGTGACGCCACCTACGTCTGCTTGCACCTCTCCAGCCTACGGTATATAAGCTCCTCTCGGCACAGATACTGAGATTAAGTATATATTGAATTATAATGATTTAACCTATGTTCATGATAATTGAGCAAAAGGCATGTAATCGTATTTTTACAAAAATATTTTATGTTGGGCTGGGGTAGGCTAAGGAGATAAGGATGATTTTTGACTGGTATTTAAATATGTTAGTTGAGTCAGTGGTTCTGGAGATTTCTGGCAGAGACATCCAGATTTTGGGTCCTTTTATGACATTGTAGAATTTTGAAAAATTAGCCTAACACGGGGAATGCCATAGAGAATTTGTGCCTTGTGTTGTGTCCATGGTCATAATGAAAGTGTCCAATAAGTGTCTCAGTCAGGATTAGTAATTAAAAGTGATTGTTCTGAAATGTATTTTTAACAGAACTACGATGTAAATGTTTTGAATTATAAGTATGTTCACTTTTTTTGTAAGAGTAAGGGAGACGGGGGGTTGTCTAGCAGTGGATTGTGTTGATCATTCACACCCAGCTTTGTGTTCGGCTTTTTGTTTGGATTTGCAGGGTGATTTGCCATTGTGGATCCCCAGGTGCAAATAGTCATAGTGAGGTAGTGTAGATCAGTGAATTGTATAGTGTAAGTAGAGCTGTGTGTGGCAACATAATAACGTATCTTTGAAAGGATGCCAACTGTTAGGTGTTGAATTTCAGGTTGCTATCAAGGTGGAGACTCAGGAAATTTCCCTCGTTATGTTTAGCAATAATGTTTAGTTTGACCTTACTTACTCTAATTCCAAACATAATGTAGAAAGTTTTGTGTAAGTTTATTGACAATCATCCAGGATGCTATTTCTGCAAGCTCTTCGTTAACAAAAGTGTTGAGTGAGGCTAAATTATGGTGGGAGATGACAAAAGTCGTGTCGTCAACAAAGAGAATAAGCGTAAGTTGTTGTGATACGTTTGGAAGATCCTTATGTATAAAAGTAAAAAGAGGGGTCCAAGAACCCTACCCTGTGGTACCCAGTGTCCAGGGGTCTTGTAGAGGAGGTATCGTGTTTTTTAGAGACGTATTGCTTACTATTAGTTTACCTGGAGTTTACCTGGAGAGAGTTCCGGGGGTCAACGCCCCCGCGGCCCGGTCTGTGACCAGGCCTCCTGGTGGATCAGAGCCTGATCAACCAGACAGTTACCCCGGCTGGTCAGGTACCAACTTTAGGTGCTTGTCCAGTGCCTGCTTGAAGACTGCATGGGTCAATTGGTAAATCCGCCCTTATTATGCTGGGAGCAGTTGAACTAGTCTCGGGCCCCTGACACTTATTGTAATGTCTCTTAACGTCTAGTGACACCCCTGCTTTTTCATTGGGGGGAATGTGCATCGTCCTGCCGAGTCCTATGCTTTCGTTGTGAGTGATTTTTCCGTGTGCAAGTTCGGTACTAGTCCCTCTAGGATTTTCCAGGTGTATATAATCATCTATCTCTCCCGCCTGCGTTCCAGGGAGTACAGGTTCAGGAACTTCAAGCCCTCCCAGTAATTGAGGTGTTTTATCTCTGTTATGCGCGCCGTGAAGGTTCTCTGTACATTTTCTAGGTCAGCAATTTCACCTGCCTTGAAAGGTGCTGTTAGTGTGCAGCAATATTCCAGCCTAGATAGAACAAGCGACCTGAAGAGTGTCATCATGGGCTTGGCATCCCTAGTTTTGAAGGTTCTCATTATCCATCCTGTCATTTTTCTAGCAGATGCGATTGATACAATGTTATGGTCCTTGAAGGTGAGATCCTCCGACATGATCACTCCCAGGTCTTTGACGTTGGTGTTTCGCTCTATTTTGTGGAAGGAATTTGTTTTGTACTCTGATAAAGTTTTAATTTCCTAATGTTTACCATATCGGAGTAATTGAAATTTCTCATCGTTGAACTTCATATTGTTTTCTGCAGCCCATTGAAAGATTTGGTTTATGTCCGCCTGGAGCCTTGCAGTGTCTGCAATGGAAGACACTGTCATGCAGATTCGGGTGTCATCTGCAAAGGAAGACACGGTGCTGTGGCTGACATCCTTGTCTATGTCGGATATGAGGATGAGAAACAAGATGGGAGCGAGTACTGTGGCTTGTGGAACAGACCTTTTCACCGTAGCTGCCTCAGACTTTACTCTGTTTACTACTACACTTTGTGTCTTTTTGTGAGAAATTATAGATCCGTCTACCAACTTTTCCTGTTATTCCTTTAGCACGCATTTTGTGCGCTATTACGCCATGGAAAGATTTGATATATGCAAGTGCAGGGCCCTCTTACACTGTAATTATCAAGTTTGAGGAGTAGGATGCTGTGGTCTACTGTATCAAAATCTTTCTTAAAGTCGATAAAGAGTCCAAGTGGGTATTCATTTGTTTCAAGTGCTGTGTAAAGTAGGTTCAGCATTTTTATTATTGCATCATTTATACTTTTGTTTCTTCTGAAGTCAAACTGGCAGGAGTTGAGGATGATTTGTGATGTTATGAAGGCGAATAATCTATTGTGTATGAGCTTCTCAAAGATTTTGCAGAGTAAAGGCAAGTTTGACATTGGTCTATAATTGTTTACATCCGTTGGATCACCACCTTTGTGTATTGGGGTAATCCTTTCTAGTTTGAGTGATGCTGGAAAAGTGTTTGTTTCTAGTGATTTGTTAAAGAGTAATGCAATGGTGAGTGAAAGGATTTGAGCTCCTCGTTTATACAGTAGTGGTGGCACTTGGGTTACATTTCCTGATTTGTTTTTTAGAGAGTTAATAATCATGGTAACCTCAGTGGGCTCAGTTGGTGAGAAGTTTCCATCTAGATAATCATTAGCTCGGGCATTGGTAATTGGAATTTTTCTGGCTGATTTTTTGCTGGTGTTGCTACATGTTAGTTCATTAGAATAATAGATGACAGTGCGTCCACCAATTTGTTCTGGCCTGCAGTTGTGGACTGCTGAGTATCCTGGAGGTATACAGGAGGTTTAATAAATATAGGAGTGCCAGGAGTCCATCATAGTGTTTACATAGGGATATAAAAACTGTAATTGAAAATTATAATGTATTGGTATACTGAGGACAGTATTGGCTTCTGTTGCTGTGTAGTGAAGGAGTCAACTGATAAATATTCAAATGATTTTTGAACTGAGGAGGGTGATAAAAGTAATATTATCTGAAATAAGGTGATTGTACAACAATACTGTAAATGTAAATTGTTCCAATAGATTGTAAAAACTAATAAACACATAGTGTTAGAGTAGCAATTAAATATATTGAAAAGATTAAGACTAGATATATTTAATAGCACCTAAACGTATACAGTTGGTAATAGCACTTGTGCTATTACAAACTGTATACAATAGACAGTAAAAAATACAATTGATATTCTGAGAAGTTGGTCATGGATAAATTGTAAGGTGCTTTGTTTACAAAGTTTTCTGAGTTATAGTTTGGTGGGTGAAGATCGCTGTTTACTACAGCTGAATCAGACAGTTGTTGTTCCAGCTGTATTTGAAGTTGTTAATAACATCTGTAAGTTGCAAATCCACTCTTGCTCTTTCATTCTTGATGTTGGGATTTAGTTGGGTAACTTGATCTTTTGGACTGTTGATGATGTCCTCAGACTGGGTGTGTGTGTTGCTTAGTTGTTCCAGTGTGTGTAGTTTGATTTCCAGAGTTGTAATCTTGCCTAGGTACGGTGTGTTGGTGGTGTGTAGGGCCTTAATTTCCCGAGTTAACATGTCATTGCATTGTGTCTCACGACACAATCTCATAAAATGTCAAAAATAAATCATTCTAAATAAGGCTCCGTCAGCAAAATTACATAGAATATGAGGTGTATGTTTCGGCTGCCCGACAGAAACATTACCGGAAAATAAGTCTACACGACAAGTGCAGAGGAGAACAATATTCTCTCAGTATGCAGAGAAAAAATGTTGCCTCGTTGATGTACATCTAAGGGAGAGACAGAGCAGCAGCGGCTGCAGGTGAGAGATGAGAACTCTCTTGCCTGGTGTCCAAGAAAGCAAATAAACAGTTTAGCAGCGCCAGAAGCCCACCTAAACTCTCGAATCTGACAGCAAAAAAAAAAAAGTGTAATTTATGTGTAACATCCTGCCTATAATTCTAGCTAAAAATATTCAACAGATAATACTATGAAGATTGAGATTTTCATTTTAGCTGGTAATGAAAATAACATTTGCATCAGTTTTTCGG
The DNA here is from genome assembly GCF_026875155.1 of Cherax quadricarinatus. Lineage (NCBI taxonomy): Eukaryota > Metazoa > Arthropoda > Malacostraca > Decapoda > Parastacidae > Cherax > Cherax quadricarinatus. The sequence goes on along the minus strand of NC_069451.1, from coordinate 20,238,985 downwards.
AAGATGATAAACTGCTACAGGGATACCTCAGGGATATGTTTAAAAGACAATATTCAAAATAAAGTTGCTAGTAATGGCAAATCAATTGATCAACAAACAAAGAGAGATAGTAGAGGGCAACGAGTGACTAGCTCCCTTAAGGTATACTATACAAATAGTAGGAGTCTAAGAAATAAGATAGATGAGCTAAGATTACTTGCAAGTGTAGGTAATATAAACCATACCCCCGGCCGGGATTGAACCCGCGGTCATAGAGTCTCAAAACTCCAGCCCGTCGCGTTAGCCACTAGACCAGTCATGTTGACGGCAGTGAAGGGACTTGAGCTAGAGTTCGTCACGGCCATGCTAGCTGGAGATTCGTCTGTAAAAACTTGCATTTGTGGTCACAGTGGTGCCTGTGCTAACCTTCCTATGGTGTAGAAATATACCTAGTTGGATGAATCTTATTGTGGCTAGCTGGTCTAGTGGCTAACGCGACGGGCTGGAGTTTTGAGACTCTATGACCGCGGGTTCAATCCCGGCCGGGGTATGGTTTGTTTGCAATCGTGTCATTACGATTTCTTGAGTCAAGTAGGTAATATAGATATTATTGGTATAACAGAGACCTGGTTCAACCTGAAAGATAGAGAAATGCCTTCTGAATGCAACATAGAGGGTTGTAAACTATTCCACACTGATAGGGTCAACAGGAAGGGTGGTGGAGTGACGATGTAAGTCAGAGAAAATTTAAATTGTTGTCTTAGACATGATATAAGATTAAAAACATCGAACACAGATTCTGTTTGGCTACAATTTCTCGAGGGACCTGACAAATTAATTTTGGGTGTGATTTATAGGCCCCCAAACCTTGATAGGGAGGGCAGTAAGCTGTTATGGGACGAAATTCATAAGGCATCTAGATATGAAAATGTTGTGATAATGGGAGATTTTAACTTTAGACAAATTGATTGGAACAATATGACAGGAAATCTTGAGTCTAGTGACTTTCTTGATACGGTTCAGGATTGCTTTTTAGAACAGGTTGTGACAGAACCAACTAGAGGAAACAATCTGCTTGACTTGGTTCTTGCCAACAAAGATTCACTAAATAATAATCTTGAGGTTAATGATGAGCTTTGGGAAAGTGATCACAAATCACTTAGTTTCAATATATCATGGAATTACCCAGATAACTGCAATCAAATCTCTGTCCCAGATTTTCGATTGGCCGACTTCATGGGACTGAAAAATTACCTGGGTGGGCTAAATTGGGATGTCCTGACTATGGGTCAGGTAGGTGATCTTGGTTGCCAATATGACGTTTTTCAGAGCATAGTTCTAGCTGCCCAGACAACTTTTCTTCCGAGTAGGGAAATTAGATCTAACAAAAATGATCCCAAATGGATGAACAATAGATTAAAACATCTCATTGGTCAAAAGAGAGGCATACATAGGCGTATCAAAAGAGAGGATGGGCAGTTAAGAAATCAATATATTTAATTAAAGAGAGAAATAAAGAAAGGAATAAGAAAAGCAAAAAGGGATCATGAGGTCGCAAGGGATTCAAAGACTAACCCAAAAGGGTTCTTTCAGGCATACAGAAGTAAGATTAGGGACAAGATTGGCCCACTTAAGAGTAACTCTGGTCAGATCACTGACAGTGACAAGGATATGTGTGAAATTCTCAACACCTACTTCCTCTCAGTTTTCACCCAGGAAAATACTAGTGATATTCCTGAAATAATAGATTATGTAGAACAGGATAATAAACTATGTACGATTGCGGTAACTAGTGACATGGTCCTCAGACAAATAGAGAAACTAAAACCTAACAAATCCCCAGGCCCTGATGAACTGTTTGCAAGGGTGTTTAAGGAATGTAAAGAGGAACTTAGCATAGTGCCTGATAAGTGGAAAATGGCAAATGCAATACCTATTTTCAAGGCAGGAGACAGGTCCTTGGCTTCGAAGTATAGACCAATAAGCCTTACCTCCATAGTGGGAAAATTTATGGAATCAATAATTGCCGAAGCAATTCGTAGCCATCTTGACAGGCACAGATTGATTAATGAATTTCAACACGGTTTTACAAAGGGGCGTTCCTGTCTTACGAATTTACTGACTTTTTTTCACTAATTGTTTGAGGAGGTAGATCATGGTAATGAATATGATGTTGTGTATATGGACTTGAGTAAAGCTTTCGATAGAGTTCCACACCAGAGGCTATTGAAGAAACTTAAGGCACACGGAATAGGAGGAGAATTTTTTCCTGGGTAGAGGCATGACTGACAAATAGACAGCAGAGAGTTTGCATAAATGGGGAGAAATCAGAATGGGGGCACGTCAAAAGCGGTGTTCCTCAGGGGTCATTGTTGGGCCCGTTGTTGTTCACAATCTACATAAACGACATAGATGAGGGAATAAATAGCGACATAAGCAAATTTGCTGATGACACCAAAATAGGCCGTCCAATTCATTCTAAGAGACACTTCAGACTCCAGGATATTTGAATAGACTGAATACAATGGTCGAGAAGTGGCATGCAGTAATTACAAATGGAAAGGTTTTTAAAAAGGGGGGGAAAAAATCCCAAATTTAAAAAAATTTTTCAGATTTTGGGGTTTTAAAATTTTTTAAAGGGTAA
>NC_069451.1:20213458-20235862 GCF_026875155.1 Cherax quadricarinatus | reverse complement strand
CTTTCTCCCAATTTTTTTGTTATCCTCATAACCTTACCTTTCTTTTTTCCCCTTTTAATTTTTCTTTTTTGCACACCCTCCCAAATTCACCACATCTCTGCAACTTCCTTCAAATCCCCCAAAAACACGTGTCATCAGAAAAGAGCAGCTGTGACAACTCCCATTTGTGTGTGATTTTGTCTTTTACTCCACGCCTCTTCCCAAGACCCTCGCATTTACTTCTCTTACAACCCCATCTATAAATATATTAACAACCACGGTGACATCACACATCCTTGTCTAAGGCCTACTTTTACTGGGAAAAAATTTCCCTCTTTCCTACATACTCTAACTTGAGCCTCACTATCCTCGTAAAAACTCTTCACTCTTTCAGTAACCTACCCCTACACCATACACTTGCAACATCTGCCACTTTTGCCCCCCTATCCACCCTGTCATACGCCTTTTCCAAATCCATAAATGCGACAAAGACCTCTTTAGCCTTATCTAAATACTGTTCACTTATAGGGTTTCACTGTAAACACCTGGTCCACACACCCCCTACCTTTCCTAAAGCCTCCTTGTTTCATCTGCTATCCTATTCTCCGTCTTACTCTTAATCTTTCAATTATAACTCTACCATACACTTTACCAGGTACACTCAACAGACTTATCCCCCTATAATTTTTGCACTCTCTTTTATCCCCTTTGCCTTTATACAAAGGAACTATGCATGCTCTCTGCCAATCCCTAGGTACCTTACCCTCTTCCATACATTTATTAAATAATTGCACCAACCACTCCAAAACTATATCCCCACCTGCTTTTAACATTTCTATCTTTATCCCATCAATCCCGGCTGCCTTACCCCCTTTCATTTTACCTACTGCCTCACGAACTTCCCCCACACTCACAACTGGCTCTTCCTCACTCCTACAAGATGTTATTCCTCCTTGCCCTATACACGAAATCACAGCTTCCCTATCTTCATCAACATTTAACAATTCCTCAAAATATTCCTTCCATCTTCCCAATACCTCTAACTCTCCATTTAATAACTCTCCTCTCCTATTTTTAACTGACAAATCCATTTGTTCTCTAGGCTTTCTTAACTTGTTAATCTCACTCCAAAACTTTTTCTTATTTTCAACAAAATTTGTTGATAACATCTCACCCACTCTCTCATTTGCTCTCTTTTTACATTGCTTCACCACTCTCTTAACTTCTCTCTTTTTCTCCATATACTCTTCCCTCCTTGCATCACTTCTACTTTGTAAAAACTTCTCATATGCTAACTTTTTCTCCCTTACTACTCTCTTTACATCATCATTCCACCAATCGCTCCTCTTCCCTCCTGCACCCACTTTCCTGTAACCACAAACTTCTGCTGAAACACTCTAACACTACATTTTTAAACCTACCCCATACCTCTTCGACCCCATTGCCTATGCTCTCATTAGCCCATCTATCCTCCAATAGCTGTTTATATCTTACCCTAACTGCCTCCTCTTTTAGTTTATAAACCTTCACCTCTCTCTTCCCTGATGCTTCTATTCTCCTTGTATCCCATCTACCTTTTACTCTCAGTGTAGCTACAACTAGAAAGTGATCTGATATATCTGTGGCCCCTCTATAACATGTACATCCTGAAGTCTACTCAACAGTCTTTATCTACCAATACATAATCCAACAAACTAACTGTCATTCGCCCTACATCATATCGTGTATACTTATTTATCCTCTTTTTCTTAAAATATGTATTACCTATAACTAAACCCCTTTCTATACAAAGTTCAATCAAAGGGCTCCATTATCATTTACACCTGGCACCCCAAACTTACCTACCACACCCTCTCTAAAAGTTTCTCCTACTTTAGCATTCAAGTCCCCTACCACAATACTCTCTCACTTGGTTCAAAGGCTCCTATACATCACTTAACATCTCCCAAAATCTCTCTCTCTCCTCTGCATTCCTCTCTTCTCCAGGTGCATACACGCTTATTATGACCCACTTCTCGCATCCACCTTTACTTTAATCCAATAATTCTTGAATTTACACATTCATATTCTCTTTTCTCCTCCATAACTGATCATTTAACATTACTGCTACCCCTTCCTTTGCTCTAACTCTCTCAGATACTCCAGATTTAATCCCATTTATTTCCCCCCACTGAAACTCTCCTACCCCCTTCAGCTTTGTTTCGCTTAGGGCCAGGACATACCAACTTCTTTTCATTCATAACATCAGCAATCATCTGTTTCTTGTCATCCGCACTACATCCACGCACATTTAAGCAACCCAGTTTTATAAAGTTTTTCTTATATATATATATATATATATATAATATATATATATATATATATATATATATATATATATATATATATATATATATATATATATATTTATATATATATATATATATATATAATATATAATATATATATATATATATATATATATAATATATATATAATATATATATATATATATATATATATATATATATGCAAGGAATTCGCGAGAGCAGGCGAAATATACACAAACACTGATCTCTGGCTGAAGGAGACTCGAACTTACGAACCTTTGGACAAGGTACGCAGTGCTTTACCAATCTACCCACTCTGGACAATACCTTGGAGTCTAGCTTGCGCTAGACGTTGATCCAAGGCAGCCAGCTTTCAGGGAGAAGGCTTACAGCTTTTCATCTCATCCCCTGCATGCATCAGCCTTACTAGAGATTTTAACAATGCAAGGAATTCGCGAGAAAGCTGGTTGCCTTGGATCAAACGTGTAGCGCAAGCTACACGCCAAGGTATTGTCCAGTGTGGGTAGATTGGTAAAGCACTGCGTACCTTGTCCTAAGGTTCGTAGGTTCGAGTCTCCTTCAGCCATGAGATCAGTGTATATATATATATATATATATATATATATATTATATATATATATATATATATATATATATATATATATATATATATATATGTCGTGCCGAATATGTAAAACTGGTCTATTAGCAAGAACTCATTTAAAATTAAGTCCTTTTCTAAAATTTTCTTTTATACCTTTAAAGATATATATTTTTTCATTAATGTTAATGTAAAAATTTATAATTTTGCTGTGAGGGAAAAGTAGTGTAAGTAGGGGTTAAGGTTGTTCGGGCAAACAGAAAACCATTAGCGAGTTACGTTGCGCGCGCACTCACCCCCCCCCTCTCTGGCGGGCTGGGGCAAAAAATAGTTTCCTGGTGTCCGATTTGTTAAAGTTTCTACTCCTGGTAATATTGACCTTACCTGGTGTGGATTGAAGTTTGGAGAGTCATTCGCCTCCACTCTTCTCCTAATCAGGTAGGGTGATCTACCAGGAGTATTACTGTTTGTTCTTTCTAGTGTTTGCTGGTTACCAATGATGATTTGGCATTTATCATTCTTTTTCTTTCTTAAATGTTTTTATCATGACTATGGGTAACCATTTTATTTCTCTCTATTTGTCAGCTCTGTTCCTGGCGTGGTCTTCCAGGATAGACGCCAGATAAAGGGGCAAGACGTGTTAATAATACTTATTAACATTATTCTACAACTACCGGCCTTACCTATTCTACTTGTGCTCCATCCAAGTGGTAGGAGATTCCAGAACATCGGATTACCATCTGCCCCGGATAACCTACATAAATAACATCAGAGGGAAATATCTAGGGCCATACCTACTCCTACCCAACTACAAGAACTGAAGGCCATATTTTTTTTTATTATATTTAAATTTTAAGTAAAATTCTCAAATCATTTTTCTTGTTTTTCCTAAATCATTTCTTTATTTATTTTTCCATTAGTTTCTTTTGTTCAGTAGGAAGGCGTTCCACTGACATTTGCACCAAAAGGAACTTAGAAAACTTACCTAACCTTATTATAACAAGCACAATTTATTTTAGCCTAACCCAACTAAATATATTTTAGATTTGTTTACAAAAAATTAATACTAAACAAACACAGTGAAATATATTTTTTTCGTTAGGTTCAGAATGATTTTGGCGAAATTATTGAATACACAAATTTTCACTTGTCCTATATGGCAAGATGAGCGTTGCTATTTAAGCCAAGATCGCAAGTTCTGCCTATTCGGCTCGACATATATATATATATATACAAGACAAGCGATAGGGGGTGGAAATCTCATGTACTTTCATACTTCACAGTGCATCCTCAGGAGCTATGCAATGTTGCAACTAAAGGAGTGAGGAAAAGTTTTCTCAGAGTAGCAGAGTGTGGGTCTGTCACCTGCCGCGGTTTCTCTCAGAATGTGGGCCTATGGTCCGTGCCAACCCCCACACCACCACCACCCCCCTCCTCCCCATATGGGGTAGGAGGGTTTTTGAAATGTCAAGTATTATGAAACTATAAGATTTAATAGCCAGCCCCAAGCTTTTCTTCTAGCCGCTTAGAACAGGTCATGTGATTTGAGAAAATGCGTTTCTCATTGGATACTATATATATGGATTACTATTATTCAGTGTAATCTTTTTAATTAATAACAGAAAGAAATAGAATGTGCTCCTTATCCATTTAAATGTCCTCCTCTGGGGTACTTGAATGTTCACCGGGGCACTCTGAAGTATCTCCTCCTAAATATTGTCTACTATCCTTCTCAGTGTCGGTTAATATGCCTTACTTGGGAATCTTCTATACCATTCCGATAATATTTCTATGAGCCAAATTTCTACTTCTGATATTCTCTTACCCCACTACCTACGTTATCCCGTAATCTTGTGTACCTGTCAATGTATGGTACAGTAACAACTGAACGTGTTATATAACAACTGACGTAGCATGAAGTTTTGGTGCGTAGACACAGGTCGAACATTACTATTCCATCATGAAACTACCTGGCATAATGGGGCAAATCCTGTGATATTGTGTAGCATTGTTGTTTAAGATTATGTACAATAGACTCTACTAAATAGCTTGTGAGCTTGTATAACCCACAATTTGAGTTACATACTGTATTCCTTTCATGTTCAAGAGAGAAGATTCAATTATGTTTCTTTCCATGACAGAACTTTTGGTACAATAATTTGGGCAGCATTCCACCTCGGTGGGTGATTACAGGAACTAATGTGGTTAGAGATAGCCCTGTCCTGACTGAGCATTTATGTTGGGCTATTCTGGTTTCCAGAAATTTTACCTGTTTGACCCAATATATGAGAAAAGGACACTGAGTAAATGGACCTTGTAAATATATGAAGAGGACACTGAGTACATGGGACCTTGTAAATATATGAGAGAGAACACTTAGTACATGGGACCTTGTAAATATATGAGAGAGAACACTTAGTACATGGGACCTTGTAAATATATGAGAGAGGACACTGATAACATGGGACCTTGTTAAAACCCACTGACATTGTTGGGACATGTGTTTTTTAATCACCTTTAATTTACAGTCCCTGTGTTTTTGAAAGCCAGGTTCATATTGATGTTTTTTTTTAATGCTTCCACAGGCAAACCAGGGTTTTCCCTTGTAATAAAACAGCATATTTTTCCCGGGATCCCCTTCCAGAAAGGGCTCTTGCTGACAATCATTTCCCTTTTCTCGCAAAATCCCAGGATTATCTCAGTTTTGTATCTATGTTGAAATATCATTCTGATTTCGCCTCTGGTACTTCTGGACTACGATGCCAAGGCTCCAAGAACAACTGTGAAGAACACACCTTTCCATTTATCCTGGTTTCGTGATTGTAATAGTATTTGAATGTATGACGACACATTGGTGGACTTCCTATAAACTGTAAATCTAAATTTACCATCAACACGATGGATTAAAACATCTAGGAAAGGGAAATAAATTTTTTATTTCCCCGTTCTGCCAAATGAAAATTAATGGAAGGTGTACAATTATCCTACGGAAGGTTATTTGTGAAGATATGTTGCAGTTGTTGGTATAAGAGTTATAACACTTAAGTTAACAATTAGCTGGGCAGTTGCAGCTACAAAAGAATACATTTCCTGTCTATGCACGATAATTTGGGAAATAAATCTTGAACACAAAATCTACAAATCAGTAACGCAAGGAAAAGTGATGCTCTAGTGACTGTTACAAATGTGACATCTAATAGCAAAGACTCCTCGAGGAAGGGACCTTGATGCTGGTGAGGGGCTCTTGATCTATGGACCCTCCAGGGAGTGTCCTTGATGCTGGTGAGGGGCTCTTGATCCATGGACCCTCCAGGAAGAGTCCTTGATGCTGATGAGGGGCTCTTGATCTATGGACCCCCAGGGAGGTCCTTGATGCTGGTGAGGGGCCTTATCTATGGACCCTCCAGGGAGTGTCCTTGATGCTGTGAGGGCTCTTGATCTATGGACCCTCCAGGGAGTGTCCTTGATGCTGGTGAGGGGCCTCGATCTTTTAGACCCTCCCGGGGGAGTCCTTGGGTGCTGGTGAGGGCTCTTGATCTATGGATCCCCCCAGGGGAGTGTCCTCTGGATGCTTTGGGAGGGCTCTTGATCTATGGACCCTCCAGGGAGAGTCCTTGATGCTGGTGAGGGGCTCTTGATAATGGACCCTCCAGGGAGTGTCCCTTGATGCTGGTGAGGGGCTCTTGATATATGGACCCTCCAGGGGGTGTCCTTGATGCTGGTGAGGGGCTCTTGATCTAGGGAATTGGATCTGTGCTCCAGTTCCCTGAATTAAACCTGAATACCTTCCATCCTTGCCCCAGGCGCTGTATAATCCTACGGATTTAGCGCTTCCCTATGATAATGATAAAATATATTAGCTGATAATACAAGTACACACTTTTAAATACTCCTCTATCATATAACCTGAGTTTAGCTCTAACACTTCGTTAGCAAAAAATTTCCCAACACCAATTATCGTGCAACAAATTATTCTTTCATAACATATATATATATAATTGTCGAGCGCTTTTCCTAAATGGGTTTATGAAGATTATAACCGAGTGAATAATTATCTACAAATATAACTTTTAGAACGTTATTTAAACAAAATTGTCTAGTGATAATATAAAGTCAAAATTAATAAAAATTGAATTAGTTCCAAATACCTCCGTGTACTAGCTTCGGTAACTTATCAGTTATTATGAGTAAAACCGGAGTATACTGGAGACGGGGTCTCACCCCCGCGGCCTGGTCTGTGACCAGGCCTCAAAGGTGGAGCAGAGCCTGGGTCAATTAGGCTGTTACTGTTGGCCAAACGCAATCCGACGTACGAACCACAACCCGGCTGGTCAGGTACTGACTTTAGGGGCTTGTCCAGTGCCTTCATGAAAACAGTCAGTCCTTCATGAAATGCTGGAGGCAGTTGAACAGTCTTGGGTTCCTCAAACTTACTGTGTAGTCTCTTATCGTGCTAGTGGGGCCCCTGCTTTTTAATTGGGGATGTTGCATCGTCTGCCGAGTCTTTTTCATAGGGGTGATTTCGTGTGCAATTTGGTACTAAAATTTTCCCCTAGGATTTTCCAATCATGTATCTCCTCTCGCCTGCGTTTTAGGGAGTACAAGTAGTGTGTGTGTGCTCGGCAGGACTTAACATGGAGCGTGACTGACGAAACAAGTCCCTAAACAGACTAAATTATGACTAACAGAGGGGTAATTTCCACAGCAGGGAAAATAAAGCGAGCAGTTGGCCAAACAGCAAAGTGAAGAACACAGCCGTGACCATCACAGAGTCAGTCAAGAGACACAAAAACGACAGTAAAATGAGGACATTTGAAATGTTCATTATACGAGATAGAAAAAACTCACAAACTGCTAAATTTTATCAGCAACTCCAAACCTCGACAAAATTGGGCGTGGACCCCTCGAACAAGTTAGATCATTAGCACATGTGCAACTCTTGGTTTTTTATTGAGGAAACTTTCACAGTGTCTAATTTTCAACTGTGGCTCTCTGAACCATTCACTACAACCCTTAAACACTGAACTTTTTGGGGATCAATACACTTGGGAATTCTTCGCTTGCCCCCCCTTTGGGGCACGACCTACTTCACATTGAACAAGTGTGACGCCACCTACTCGCTGCACCTCCCTCCACGGTAAAAACTCCTTCTCGCACAGATACTGAGTTTAAGTATATTTGATTATAATGTTTTAACCTTTTTTCATGATTTTGAGCAAAGCATGTATATTTTTTACATATATATTATGTTGGGGGGGAGCTAAGGAATAAGGTTTTTTTGACTTTTTAAAAAATTTATTTGATCGTGGTTCGGAGATTTCTGGCAAAACTTCCTTTTTTGGTCCTTTTATAAACAGTAGTTTTTGAAAAAAAATTACCCTAACAGGGGGAATCCATAAATTTTTGCCTTTTTGGGGTTGTTCCAGGGGCAATTGAAAGTGTCAAAAAGTGTCTCAGGTCGGGTTTAGATTAAAGTTTTCGTAAATTGGGTTTTAAACCCAAAGGGTAAATGTTTTGTATGATGAGTAGGTTCATTTTTTTGAAGATAGGGGAAGGGGGGGTTGTCAGCAGGGATTGTGGATCTTTCACACCGCAGCTTTGTTCGGTTTTTTGTTGGATTTAGGTGATTGCCATTGGGGATCCCCAGGTGCAAATAGATAGGTGATAGTGGGAGATCATGAATTGTATAGTGTAATAGTGCTGTTTTGTGGGACATAATAACGTATTTTGAAAGGATGCCAACCCGTTAGGTGTTGAATTTCAGGTTGCTATCAAAGGGGAGACTCAGGAAATTTTCCCTCGTTATGTTTAGCAATAATTTTTTAGTTTGACCTTACTTACTCAATTCCAAACATAATTAAAAGTTTTTGTAATTTTATTGACAATCATCCAGGTGCTATTTCTGCAACCTTCGTTTAAAAAAAGGTTTAGTGAGGGTAAATTTTGGGGAGATGACAAAAGTCGTTCGTCAACAAAAGAATAACGTAAGTTGTTGTGATACGTTTGGGAAAACTTATTTTAAAAGTAAAAAAAGGGTCCAGAACCCTACCCTGGGGACCCAGTTCCAGGGTCTTGAGAGAGGTATCTTTTTTTTAGAGACGATTTTCTTTCAAAAAAATTTTCCTGGGGTTTACCTGGAGAGAGTTCCGGGGGCAACGCCCCGCGGGGCCCCGGGCTGTGACCAGGGCCCCTTTTGGTCAGACCTGGGTAACCAAAGTTTTCCCCGGGTGGGCAGGTACCAACTTTTTGGGGCTTGCCAGTGCCTCTTTAAGACTGCCCAGGGGGCTATTTAACCCCCTTATGTTCTGGGAGGGATTGAACAGTCCGGCCCCTGACACTTTTTGTATTTTCTCTTAACGTCATGACACCCCTGCTTTTCATTGGGGGGGTTTGCATTCTCCGATCTATTTCTTTTGTTTTGAGTGTTTTTTGTGTGCAAGTTCGGTACTAGTCCCTCTAGGATTTTCCAGGTGTATATAATCATCTATCTCTCCCGCCTGCGTTCCAGGAGTACAGGTTCAGGAACTCAAGCCCTCCCAGTAATTGAGGTGTTTTTATCTCTGTTATGCGCGCCGTGAAGGTTCTCTGTACATTTTCTAGGTCAGCAATTTCACCTGCCTTGAAAGGTGCTGTTAGTGTGCAGCAATATTCCAGCCTAGATAGAACAAGCGACCTGAAGAGTGTCATCATGGGCTTGGCATCCCTAGTTTTGAAGGTTCATTATCCATCCATGTCATTTTTCTAGCAGATGCGATTGATACAATGTTATGTCCTTGAAGGTGAGATCCTCCGACATGATCACTCCCAGGTCTTTGACGTTGGTGTTTCGCTCTATTTTGTGGAAGGAATTTGTTTTGTACTCTGATAAAGTTTAATTTCCTAATGTTTACCATATCGGAGTAATTGAAATTTCTCATCGTTGAACTTCATATTGTTTTCTGCAGCCCATTGAAAGATTTGGTTTATGTCCGCCTGGAGCCTTGCAGTGTCTGCAATGGAAGACACTGTCATGCAGATTCGGGTGTCATCTGCAAAGGAAGACACGGTGCTGTGGCTGACATCCTTGTCTATGTCGGATATGAGGATGAGAAACAAGATGGGAGCGAGTACTGTGGCTTGTGGAACAGACCTTTTCACCGTAGCTGCCTCAGACTTTACTCTGTTTACTACTACACTTTGTGTTCTGTTTGTGAGGAAATTATAGATCCGTCTACCAACTTTTCCTGTTATTCCTTTAGCACGCATTTTGTGCGCTATTACGCCATGGAAAGATTTGATATATGCAAGTGCATGGCCTCTTACACTGTAATTATCAAGTTTGAGGAGTAGGATGCTGTGGTCTACTGTATCAAAATCTTTCTTAAAGTCGATAAAGAGTCCAAGTGGGTATTCATTTGTTTCAAGTGCTGTGTAAAGTAGGTTCAGCATTTTTATTATTGCATCATTTATACTTTTGTTTCTTCTGAAGTCAAACTGGCAGGAGTTGAGGATGATTTGTGATGTTATGAAGGCGAATAATCTATTGTGTATGAGCTTCTCAAAGATTTTGCAGAGTAAAGGCAAGTTTGACATTGGTCTATAATTGTTTACATCCGTTGGATCACCACCTTTGTGTATTGGGGTAATCCTTTCTAGTTTGAGTGATGCTGGAAAAGTGTTTGTTTCTAGTGATTTGTTAAAGAGTAATGCAATGGTGAGTGAAAGGATTTGAGCTCCTCGTTTATACAGTAGTGGTGGCACTTGGGTTACATTTCCTGATTTGTTTTTTAGAGAGTTAATAATCATGGTAACCTCAGTGGGCTCAGTTGGTGAGAAGTTTCCATCTAGATAATCATTGGCACATTCGTCTCTCGACCTGCGGGGAGAGAGGACGCTTCTACTGGTTCTCTTGCACGCCACCTGGTGAGGAAAACATAGTATTAGCGCCAAGATGGCGGACCGACTGTACCGGCGCATTAATACTGTCTGCATTCAGCTGGTTAGAGGAACTTTAAGCAACGACACGATGAACGTTCTCCTGCCAAGCATTATCAGGGACTGTTATGGCATCCCCAACGAAGAGCTGTATGGTGTGGCACTGAATGGAATGTCAAGGGTCTTCGTGAAGTTCATGAGGGCTGACTTCTACTCACTACCATCGTAGATGAATTTCAAGACGACGGATGAGTATAAATTCGGCAGTGGAAGTAATGCTTGCATGATGTGTCTAAGATTTTACTTGGGTGAAGGTAAGGAATGTACTTTGAGGCAACAGCATACAGCATCAAGATGTGTTCAGTGGTTATGGAACTGTACACTCGACGAGCATGGGAAATGTGGAGGGACGGCCCTTATGAGGGGATGCCGAAGGATCATGCACACTGAAAATGACCTGAGGAGACCGATACCATCATATGTTACATGCTAACCATAGAACACAGGTTTTGTTCACTATGCGGGGCAGAGGAAGACGGTGCCGTTTATGTGACTCTTATGAGCACATGGTGGCACAATGCCCCAGGAGACAGGAGCCTAGGCGTCAGGAGACGTTTGCTGTGGATACGCTTAGAAGCACGGATGTTATGACGGATAAGTGGAAAGACGGGTACAGGCCTATGGATGTGAGGAGGTCGACAGGGCAGAGGTGGTTTTGGAGACGTGTGTTACACTACCAGTGGAAACGGGAGGGGAGGGAATATCGCCGTCAGAACCAGGCCGTTTAGATAATGCAGAGTCAGCTCAGGACTGGGATTTTGGAGGCTGTGCTGAAGGATTTTTTGGAAGAGTCGGTGCTTGTGTGGAAAGTGATGTGAGGTCAGGTGATGACAAGGTGATGGATGAACAGAGCAGGGTAAGGAAGATTTGAGTGAGGTTCGAAAGGAGAGCAAGGTGGTGGTGGAGGTCCATCAAGAAGATGTGGTTGAAGAAGAAATGTATGTAGAGGGTAGTCCGCAAAGAGATCAGCGGGGCATCAGACATGGACGAGGTCCACTACCAAGCGCAAGGCTCGGGAAGAAGATGTGGGCAGCTGTGGTTGCAAAGGCAAGTCAGGGAGGAGGGGGGCAATGGGAAGCTAGGTGGGAAGGGACAGGGAGGGGTTGGAGGGCAGGAAACGAGGGATTGATAGAGAAGAACCGGAGACCTATGAAAGGGGATCAAGTAAGCCTCAGCGCACAGGGTAAGCCGCCTTTCTTGTAAATTCAGGTGTGTAACTTTCAATGTAAACGGTCCTTAAAAACGACGAGTCAAGAGGGTATGGTTAGTAGTGGGTTTTGAGGAGATTTAGCATTGAATGTCTGTTTTTTGCAGGAACATAAACCATAGGTTAGGATGTGAGCTGTTGTTGAAAGGTTATAGGTTGTTTTTTACATGTGATGCTTTGAGGTTGAAAGGAGGTGTGGCTGTGGCGGTAAAGGAGACCAGTCCTTTTGCGTATCCTGGTTGGGAGGAGGGGGGTGTGGGAGGTTGTCAGGGTGGATGGGTTTTGGGGGGCCAGGAGGGTTAGTTTTGTAGTGTGTACATGCCAGCAACTAGTAACACTAGAGTGAAGGTGGATTTTGTACGCGAGGTTCTGGTATATCACTTGAGAGGTTTACCTCTTTTAACGGTGATTGGTGGGATTGGAATTGTGTCATTAGGAAGGGTGATGTGGTTCCGAGGGGGGCGGGTTGTGTTTTGGGGTCCTGCGGGATGTTTTGCGAGATGTTGGAGCAGTAGATGTGGTGGGAAGTAGGGGATATGGAGTGGAGCACACTTTTATTCGTAGGGGATATGAGGCAAGGTTAGATAGGATTTATGTTAGGCAGGGCATAGCTGTGGGGAGAGGGTGAGGACTATCGATGTGGGTTTTTCTGATCATCGAGCTGTTATAGCAGATTTGAGGGTAGATGGCATTAGTGAGGGTTTATGCAGGATATTGGAAATTAAATGTGAGGGCTACTTAGGAAAGGATGAACCTACGGGTTTGAAGATTGGTGGAAATCCTTGTGGGAGACTAGGAATATGGAATGGATTTGCTGGATTGGTGGGAAATGTCGAGAGGCTAAAGTTGAATAGGGAAATTTTTAAGTAGGGTAAGGAGATGGCTAGGTGGAGCTATGGCCTACAAAATTATCTTGAGGGTCAGTTAAATGACTGTTATTGCAGAGGAACGTGTGGGCGGAGTGAGGACATGGACTTTGCGAAATAGTTGGCGAAATTCACAATGAAAAATTTGAGGCAATTCGAGTTAGGGCAGGGTTTGGAGGATGTCTTAAGGGGAGATAGGCCATCGGGTTTTTGTATTAAGGAGGTTTAATGGAACGGCGGGCGAAGACCACCTTGGCGTATATTGAGGTAGTGTACAGGGGGGGGGGGCTTTGAGGAGGGTCAAGGCCTATCCACCACGGAAAATATTAGTTGTATGCAGATTTTTGGTTTAGGGAGAAGTGGAGAGGGATGGCAGGGGAGTGGGTGAGGGACGGTTTTGGGGATGAAGGGTTTTAATAGAGTATTAAGTGAGCAGGACAGTAACAAATCGAGGTGATAGTATTACTGTAGAGGAGGTGGAGGAGGCAGTTTTTGGGATGTGCCAGGTAAAACCCCAGGCATAGACGGACTACCAAACGATTTTATAGGTATCATGGGGGAGTGTACGGCATTGTTTGGTGGGGGTTTGAATTGTAAGTTAAATAGTGGGAGGATGGGTGAAATCACAAAGAACGGGTGTCACGTTTTAGTGCCCAAAAAGAAGGAATGCCGAGTTTTGAATGATTATCGTGCGATATACGTTAATGTGCTCGGATTACAAGATTTTTGCTAAGGTTTTGGGCAACAGAATGAGAAAGTGTTGGGTTTAGTGTTACATAGGGGACAGTTGGGAATTCCGGAAGAAGGATGAGGGAGGGACATGGTTGATGGAGATTAGGGGATTTTCTAGAGAGATGTTCGGGAGGGGGAATACTAGGTTTAGATTTGGGTGAATGCTTATGATTGCGTGGACAGAGATTTCTTAGGGTTTTGCTTAGAAGGTTGGGTTTTCGGGAGGGGGTAGTGAGGTGGGTGAACACCCTGTATGATGGGGCAGAGGTGAGGGTACAGGTCAAATGGGAGGTTGGGTGAAAGTGTACCAATGGAGAGAGGTTTGAGACAGGGCTGTCCGATGTCACAGCTGCTCTTTGCGTGTGTGCAGAATCCTTTTTATGAGTCTGTTGAGAGGGTAATAGAACAATCAGGAGATGGAAGGGGGTGCAAAGGGGGCATCGTTGGTATGTGGATGATACTACTGTTATGCTAAGGGGTAAGGAGGAGTTAAGGAGGGTGGGAAGAGTGATTCAGTGTTTGGTATGAATACCGGAAATGAGAGTTAATACGGTGAAATCAAGGTTACTAGAGGTCGGTTAATTGGATAGGGGGGAGCTTGGGGATAGGGTTAGGATGGACAGTGGTTGACAGAATCAAGGTATGTGGGATATGGTATTTGGCGGAAGTGCAGGCATGCAGAAGGGTAAATTCGGAGTCTGTCAAGGGTAAGGTTTTAAGTAGACTAGGAGGTTTAAGTGCGAGGGACTTAGCTTTACATCAGAGGGTAGTGGTGGTAAATTCACTTGTCTATAGCAAGGTATGGGGGGTGGCAGAGGTTTTTCCCTTAGAGGTACGAGATATTGTGGAAATGCAGAGGAGGGTGCTGAAGTTTGTGTGGGGATTTGGGAGGGCATGGTTAAGTAAGGAGGTAGTTATGACGGATGTGCGGAGAGGGGGTTTAGGGTTTGTTGACTTTAGGACTGAGAGTCATGGCTGTATTATATCAAGGGGAGGTATATGAGGGAAGGGGGTGTGAGGGGCGTCAAAGTAGGAAGAGTTATGGAGGAGGGCACGTAATGGTGGAGTGGGAAGGAATTGAGGGTTTGGAAGATATTTGTAGATTTTTAGTGACAGTGCAACAGGTGGATAAAATCAAAGTGAAACGAGTTGGTGAGGGTTAAGTGAAAGTCAAGAATTATGCAAGGTGGTAGCGTGTATCCAACGTATGATTGGGGGTTATTTGGAAAGATTTTAGTAAGCTTCGGATACCGGCTAGAGTAAGAGAATTAGTATATAGGTTTACATGGGGATCTCTGGCTTCCAAGGAGGTGTACGTAGTATGGGATTTGTGGAAGAGGCTTTTTGTCAGTTTTGTGGTGATGTTGAAACGGCGTTTCATGTGGTTTTTTTTTGTACCTCCTTGGAGGGGGTGAGATCATGGATGGGTGGGGTTATCAGACTGTTGGGGGGGGGTCGTTTGTCGCTTTTAAGGCTTTACTACTGGATGTAGGGGGAGTGGTCTAGGGATGTAGGAAGGGCTATAATAGTATATCATAGTGGATTATCTGGACATTTCATGGGGAATGAGGGGATTAAGGGGTGATATGAGGATAAAAGCGTTGGCGGCCAGATTCTATAGGACGAAGTGTAGGAATAAGTTGGTTTATGGGGCGTCTTGGGAAAAAAGTTTCCCGGAAGGTTATAGGAATCTCACTGTGGGTTCCCTTGGGCGGGTCCCTGAGGATGGACAAAGGAGTGGTCTCCTTATGGGGGGATGTAAAGGGGGGGGGTTTGTTTTTGGTTTATCTGGAACTGATGTGTGTAAGAGGAAGGTAGTGAGAATTAGGTATGGATGGTAAGCCATGTTTCAAGAGAATGTTTGTCATAGTGAGATATAAGTGTGGTTTCCAGGGTTACTTTTCTAAGCCTGATGGTTATGTTCACTGGGTTTAAAATTTCCTTGAAAGCCAGATACAGAGCCCTTAGGATCTCGTTTTTAAGTAATTAGATTGACACGTTGGTATCAACACAAAATTTTTCTGAGATACGTGTCAGTTCTTTTGGGACTGGCACATTACAGCAGCCTTAGTCTTATAACTACTCTGGTTTTATTTAAGTCTCGGGTTCTTTAAATTATTTACATAGCCTAGTATTGTACCGCTACTATGGCATGTGGTGTATTATCTTGTATTTTGAGTGTGAACTACACTATATGCAAATGTTTTGAATGTTTGTAATTCATGGTTAACATTAATATTTGATATCATATTGGTGGTGTATATACTTCTACTTATTACAGTGTATGTGTCTAGGAATGTAATGTTTCATATCTGTTTTAGTCTGTGAATTTTGTGTTTTTGTCTTGTTCATGCACTACCAACTTTTAGGTTTGATGAGGTCAGGGTATGACCTTTCATTAGGATAATTCAATGTATGTTATTTAGAACGGGGACTGTACAAACGGGGAGGGGGGGGTAGAAGTGTCAGCTGTGTCTGCACTGGTAATAATGATTATTATAAAAGGAGGGTTTATAGGTTATGTATATGGTTGTGGGGTTATGTATATGGTTGTAATATGGCCTTGATCTATGGTGTTCTTAAAATGTACCGGGATTGTGTACTAGAGGTTTTGTAATACCTAGTATGGTTTTTAATTTTATACTATAATCATTATTGTATTTGCTCTGTTTATAAAATTCTGTATTGTAAGGATGTGGAAGGTTGGGTTTTCAATATTCTGGTGTATGTGTTAGGTATGGTGCTCCTGTTTAGCCAAGTACTTGTGACATGGAAGTAAACTATATGTATTTGTTCTGTATACCGATCTGAGTTGTATATTAATTTAATTAACATATATGTATGTGTGTGTGTGTGTATGTGTATATATATATATGTATATAATATATATATATATGAGTAAATATATGTATGTGTATGTATGTATTGTCATCAATACTAAGTACTTCTATAAGTTACAGTGGATGTGGTTGATTTATTGACTATTTTGTAATGTTGGTGTTTAATTTCATGTTCGGAGAGGTATGAAGTTCACTGTATGTACTTTTTATTTATTTTCACTGTGGTTTGTTTTGTAAGTAATACAATGTATTATGTATATGCAGTTTTTTAAATAAAATATAAAAAAAAAAAGATAATCATTAGCTCGGGCATTGGTAATTGGAATTTTTCTGGCTGATTTTTTGCTGGTGTTGCTACATGTTAGTTCATTAGAATAATAGATGACAGTGCGTCCACCAATTTGTTCTGGCCTGCAGTTGTGGACTGCTGAGTATCCTGGAGGTATACAGGAGGTTTAATAAATATAGGAGTGCCAGGAGTCCATCATAGTGTTTACATAGGGATATAAAAACTGTAATTGAAAATTATAATGTATTGGTATTACTGAGGACAGTATTGGCTTCTGTTGCTGTGTAGTGAAGGAGTCAACTGATAAATATTCAAATGATTATGAACTGCAGGAGGGTGATAAAAGGTAATATTATCTGAAATAAGGTGATTGTACAACAATACTGTAAATGTAAATTGTTCCAATAGATTGTAAAAACTAATAAACACATAGTGTTAGAGTAGCAATTAAATATATTGAACGATTAAGACTAGATATATCAATAGCACCTAAACGTATACAGTTGGTAATAGCACTTGTGCTATTACAAACTGTATACAATAGACAGTAAAAAATACAATTGATATTCTGAGAAGTTGGTCATGGATAAATTGTAAGGTGCTTTGTTTACACGTTTCTTGAGTTATAGTTGGTGGGTGAAGATCGCTGTTTACTACAGCTGAATCAGACAGTTGTTGTTCCAGCTGTATTTGAAGTTGTTAATAACATCTGTAAGTTGCAAATCCACTCTTGCTCTTTCATTCTTGATGTTGGGATTTAGTTGGGTAACTTGATCTTTTGGACTGTTGATGGTGTCCTCAGACTGGGTGTGTGTGTTGCTTAGTTGTTCCAGTGTGTGTAGTTTGATTTCCAGAGTTGTAATCTTGCCTAGGTACGGTGGTTGGTGGTGTTTTGGGGCCCTTTAATTTTCCCCCGAGTTAACATGTCTTTGCATTGTGTTCCGACAAAATTTCTCTTAAAATGAAAAAAATTTAAATCATTCTAAATAAGGTCCGTCAGCAAAAAAAAAATTTAAAATTATGAGGTGTATGTTTCGGCTGCCGACAAAAAACATTCCCGGAAAAAATAAGTTTTTTCACAAACAAGTGCAGAGGAGAACTTTTATTTTTTCGAAATGAGGGGAAAAAAATTTTGGGCCCTCTTTGATGTACATCTAAGGGAGGGGCAAAAGCACCCGCGGCTGCGGGTGAGAGACCCCTAAAGGGAAAGGGTTTTCCTTGATGTTGGTGAGGGGTTTCTTGATTTGGGGGAATTGGATCTGGGCCCCACCCCCGAATTTTTTGCCTGAAGGGCCTTTCCCACTTTCCCCCCCCCCCAGGCGCTGTATAACCCTTTCCGGGTTTAGCGTTCCCCCTTTGATTATAATAAAAAAAAAATGCGGGTTGAGAGAGGGAAAAAACTCTCTTGCCTGGTTGTCCCAGAAAGAAAAAAACAGTTTACAGCGAAAAGAAGCCCATTTTAAACTCTCGAATCGGGACGGCAAAAAAAAAAAAAGTGTAATTTTGTGTAACACCCTGCCTAAAATTCTAGCAAAAAAAATTTATTAAAAAGAAAATTATTTGGAAAAAGGGAGTTTTTATTTTAGTGGTAATAAATTTTTAACCCTTTGCTCAGTTTTTCGGAAGATGAAAAACGGGCTCGGGGATACCTGGGGATATTTTTTTAAAAGACAATATTCAAAAAAAAATTTGAAAATTTAAGGGGCAATCAATTGTTCAAAATCAAAGAGGATAGTAGGGGGAACGAGGGACTAGCTTTTTTAAAAGGGTAAAATATAAAAATTTTAGGGTCTAAGAAATAAGTAGATGAGCTAAGTTTAAATTTTGCAAGTGTAGGTAATAAAAAACCCTACCCCCGGCCGGGATTAAACCCCGCGGTCATAGAGCCCTTCCCCCCCCATAAAAACCCTCCGGGCCCGTCGCGGTTCGCCCAACCTGGGGAACCATTTTTAATTTTGTTAAAACGGGACAGGGGGATGGGGGGAAACTTTGGAGCTTAAGGGGATTTTTTCTTTTAAACGGGGGATTTTGGTTTTTCGGCGGGTTAA
Source organism: Cherax quadricarinatus (assembly GCF_026875155.1). Classification (NCBI taxonomy): domain Eukaryota; kingdom Metazoa; phylum Arthropoda; class Malacostraca; order Decapoda; family Parastacidae; genus Cherax; species Cherax quadricarinatus. The sequence goes on along the minus strand of NC_069451.1, from coordinate 20,217,017 downwards.
AATTTGTTTTTTTGGGAAAGGGGTTCCTGTGCCCCCTTTGGGTGTTGGAAAAAAATTACCTTAGGGGTTAACAGGGGGGGTTAGGGGCAAAGCGGGGGGTTTAAATTTTGGGGCTTAGCCCGGGTTTAAAAAAAACCCGGGCCGGGGGATTTTTTGGCTTACAATTTTTTGGGGCCGAATTAATTTTTTTTTTAAGGCCCCCAAACCTTGATGGGAAAAAAGTTTAAGAAAAAGGGGGTTTTTGGGGAAAAATTAAAATAAGGGCCACGGGAAAAAAATGGGTAAATTTAATGGGGGAAAAATTTTTTAAATTTTGCAAAATTTGATTGGAAAAAAATAAAACAAAAATTTTTTTGGCTAAATTTCGGGGACGCAAAAAAAGGGTTTGTTTTTGGGGAAACCCTTGTGGACCAGAAAAATTAGGGAAAAAATCCTAAGGTTTTGATATGAAAATTTTAATATTGAGGTTTTAACTTTGGAAAATTGTTTAAAAAAAATTTATTTAAAATTTAATAAAACCGGGGAAAATTTTGAAAAAATCTTTTTTGTTCCCGGGATTTTTTAAAAAATTGGGCCAAAACCATGGGAAAAAAATTTTCCCTTTTTTTCCCCAAAAAGGGGTTTCCCTTTAAAAAATTCGGGTGGGGTTTTGATTTTGGGGGTTGCAAAATACTTTTTCAAACATGGTTCCCCAAAAACTCCCAACAAATTTTTTCCCCCTTTCGATTGGGAAAATTGGGGACTAAAAAAATTACCTGGGGGGGCAAGGGGATTTAAACTTGGGGGTTTTCAAAAGGGACTTACCAATAGGGCTTTTTTCAAAAGAGGAAAAATTTCTTAAGAAAGGGAAAAGAAAAAAAAGAAAAAAAAAAAAAAAAAAAAAAGAAAAAAAAAAGAAAAAAATAAATTTTTTTAAATTTAAAAAGAGAGAAATAAAAAAAAAAGGAATAAGAAAAGAAAAAAGGGGGATTTTGAGGTCGAAAGGGTTTCAAAGCAAAACCCAAAGGGTTCTTTCGGGGCCTACAAATTTAAGTTAGGGAAAATTTGGGGCCCACTTAAGATTTAACTCTGGTCAGATAAACTGACGGGGAAAAGGGGTATGTGTAAAATTCAACACCTATTTCCTCTCAGTTTTCCCCCAGGAAAAAAAATTAGTGATTTTCCCTTTAAAATAATGGATTATTTTAGAAAAAGGATTTTTTAACTATGTACGATTGGGGTTTAACTAGGGGGACAGGGGTCCTAGGAAAATAGAGAAAAAAAAACCTAAAAAAACCCCCCGGCCCCTGTAAAATGTTTGCAAGGGTGTTTAAGGAATGAAAAGAGGAATTTTTTAAGCATAGTCCCTGAAAAAGGGGAAAATGGAAAATTTGCAATACCTATTTTAAAAGGCGGGACGGCCCTTTGGGCTTGGGAAGTAGACCAATAAGCCTTACCTCCCTAGTGGGGAAAAATTTTTTGGAATCAATAATTGCCGAAGCAAATTCGTAAACCATCTTGAAGGCCCCCAGATTGATTAATGGAATTTTCCCCCACGGTTTTAAAAGGGGCGTTCCTGTCTTTTCAATTTACTGACTTTTTTTTACTAATTTGGGTTTTAGGGGTTGATTGGTTTAAAAGAATATGAAGTTTTGGGTTTTGGGCTTTAGTAAAGTTTCGATAGAGGTTCACAAAAAGGGCTATTTAAGAAACTTAAGGCACAGGAATAGGAGGAGGGAATTTTTTTCCCGGGTAGAGGCATGACTGGGCAAATGGACGCCCGAGAGTTTGCCCTAAATGGGGGGGGAAATCGAATTTGGGGGGGCGTCAACAAAAACGGTGTTCCCCAGGGGGGGGATTGTTGGGCCCCCTTTTTGTTAAATTACAAAAACGACATGATGAGGAATAAATAGCGACATAAACAAAATTTTTGATGCACCAAAAAAGGCCGTCCCAAATTTATTCTTTAAAAAAAGGGCAAACCCGCACCCGGATGATTTGAAAAGACTGTTTCAATGGTCGGAAAAAGGGGGGCAAAATGCAGTTTTAAAATTGGCAAATGCAAAGTTTTTAAATGTTTGGGCAGGTAAATAAACCCGGCCCCATATAAACCCAAATAATGAAAATCTTTTTATAATGATTGCGAAAAGGGTTTAGGGTTCTGGTTTGCAGAAAAATAAAACCCAAAAAAAAACCCGGCATTAGTGTTTGCAATTAAAACTAACAGAATTTTTGGCTTCATTTTTAAGAAGTATAAAAAATAGAAGCCCTCAGGTTGTTCAATCTGTATTTTCCTTAGTTAGGGCCCCATTTAGACTTGCGGTCAGTTTTTGGTCACGTATTTTCGAAAAGGGATTTAAATGCCCCTGGAAAAAGTTAAAAGGAGGATGACAAAGATGATCCCATGTATCAGAAATCTTCCCTATGAGGATAAACTGAGGACCCTGAATCTGCATTCTCTCGATAGGCGTAGAATTAGGGGGGATATGATCGAGGTGTATAAACGGAAAGCAGGAATAAATAAAGGGGATGTAAATAGCGTGCTGAAAATTTCCAGCCAAGACAGGACTCGCAGCAATGGTTTCAAGTTGGAAAAATTCAGATTCAGGAAGGATATAGAAAAGCACTGATTTCGTAATAGAGTTGTGGATGAGTGGAACAAACTCCCGAGTACAGTTATTCAGGCTACATGAGTGGGTGTGGGTGGGTGTGAGTTGGACCTGACTAGCTTGTGCTGATGGGTCTGGTGCCGTGCTCCATCCTTGAGTGGAGGTGACCAAACTGGGTGGGCTATTGGGCTAATCCGGGGGGGTGGGACGTTGGGCTTATCCGGTGGGGACATGGACCTGCTCTGCATGGGTCAGTGGGCCTGTTGCAGTGTTCCTTCTTTCTTATGTTCTTATGGTGTCAGGAGAGGAGGATGCATACCGCCCTCAAGTCACAATACGGGGAATTAATCCAAAGAAGCAATACACAGCCCGGACAGTGTCATAAAATAAATATTAATTAGCCTAGAAAATCCAGGAATTATTTTTAATAATATTTACATTAATAGGCCATGTTTTTATAAAGTAGAACTGTTACAAGGAGGGAGGAGTGTATGGTGAGAAAAAGAGATGTTAAGTGAGTGGTGAAGCCATGTAAAAAGAGAGTAAATGAGAGAGTGGGTGAGATGTTATCAACAAATTTTGTTGAAAATAAGAAAAAGTTTTGGAGTGAGATTAATAAGTTGAGGAAGCCTAGGGAACGAATGGATATGATATTTAAAAAACAGGAGAGGAGAGTTATTAAATGGAGAGTTAGAGGTATCGGGAAGATGGAGGGAATATTTTGAGGAATTGTTAAATGTTGATGAAGTTTGAGAAGCTGTGATTTCCTGAATAGGGCAGGAGGAAAACATCTTGTAGGAGTGAGGAAAGAGCCAGTTGTGAAATGTGGGGAAGTTCGTGAGGCAAATAGGTAAAATGAAAGGGGGTAAAGGGAGCCCGGGTTGATGGGATAAAGATAGAAATGTTAAAACAGGTGGGATATGTTTTGGAGTGGTTGGTGCTATTATTTAATAAGTGTATGGGGGAATAAG
>NC_069451.1:20195125-20212958 GCF_026875155.1 Cherax quadricarinatus | reverse complement strand
AAGGGTTGCAGAAACCCAACCTTTCATGAAATTAAAGCCAAAGGGGTAAACTGAGGATGAGGCCTCCAGTTTCCCACAGCAGATTGAGACTAAACCCTTTGGCAAAGTGTGCAAGAACCCCAAACTCACTGCAAAGGATTCTGGTGATTCCAAAATGCCATCGCAACACCAGTGGGAGGAGCTAGCCATCCCTGCTTGCACATGTGGAACTACTGGTCTGCACTACTGATCCCTATGGCTACACCTGATATGGGGATGAGCTTGTATTTTTCCAATAACAAAATACAAACATGGGACGGACCCCAAACACAGTAACCCCCTGGAAATTGGAGATGAATAGATGCAAGGACTACTGAAATTTGAATGATGAAACAGATTGCACAGGCACCATCAGAGAACACTAATGTAAGCCATGGTACCTGTTAAGGTGATAGGTGTTAAAGAAAGCACTAACTCAGAATTGCCATCCTCCAGAGAGGCTTTGGGAAATTCGCCTGACCCTTCCCTCATATTATAACAAATTTCAGAAAAAAAAATTGAGCATCTTGAGCAGATCCTGACAAGTTTAATAAATTATGTAATCAGGATGATGCTCTTGAGCATGGTGATGATGTCAAAAGTGCAGCAATCCCCGATCAGTTTCCAGCAATATGTAAGAAAGAAGCCCATGACTCTTGCCTTCAAGACTTGCCTTGGAACTGGCTGCCAAAATGCCGAGAAATGCTTAAAAATAAAGGTCCTGAAGATAAAGACGTACTAACTATGCTGTTTGCTCTTAAGTGCCTCCACACTGTAGTCAAAGCATAACAGTTTTACCATCTTATGAGCAAGAGATTGTAATAACTCACTACAATGGATACATTACAAATCTTTTCATGGAACATTGCTTCCATCAGGAAGCGGTTGCCTGACTTACATCATATTAGTGCAATCAAGAATATTGATGTCATCTATTTGCAGGAATGTAGATTGAAAGATGGAGCATCTCCTCCAAACTTGCCTGGATATGCAGCTTAAAACCCTAAGGTCAACCAACTGTTGTGTGATGTATGTCAGAAAGAATTTGCCACATTCACTCCTTTCCTTGCAGAGTCGAGTTAACATGCAGTATCAGGGAAAGTCCAAAGTATTGCAGGCGATTTTTCCATAAACATTTTTTATCTCTATGCCCCAGCGAACCAGTTTCGACCTGTTTGCTTTACCAGATCGCATCAATAGTGAACCTACCATCATTCTTGGAGATTTTAATGCCAAACAAAAGGGAATATTGGTGGGTCTATAACAAACACCAAGGGAAAACTAAACTAGTGAAATTGCAAATGAGCATGATAATGTTCGAATTGTGGGCACTACTGAGCCTACTCACATATATGGTGGCATACTAGATCTGTGTCTTGGATTTAATACATCATATACGATGCATGACTCTGTCATAGTTGATGATATTCTATCTGATCACTCCCCAAGACTAACAACTGTCAATCTAGATCACATCTCCAGCATCAAGGAGCAAAATACAGAAGGAGGAAACTTATTCTCAAACCAGAACAAAAGAGACAACTTTATTAACCACTTGGATCAAGGGTTTATAAGAATTACGAGCCCATTGGCACGCAAAAATTTAATGATGATTTAGTTACACTATTGAGAGTGTTTCACAGATAAAAGTGGGCAGGAATAGGAAACAATGACCTCCACTATAAATAACAATAAAAACCAATGTAAATACTACAATGATCCACAGTTTACACAATCTAAAACATGCAGCTAGGAGGTTTGGTAAAGCATCCCGTGAATTTTAGAACACTAGACCTGCTCAGAACGTTCCAAGCTGCACTAACAATGCAAGGAATAGAAACCCAAGAACTCAGGCAACAGGAATGGGAACAGTTTGTTAGTGGATTAATAGGTCCACCCCTTTAAGTTTGGCTTGGAAAGGTAAAAATAAATAACCAGGAAAAAGGACGGGCAATGTTGCTCATCCCTTTCCTCTTGAAAATGTAAATGACCTCTAATGACTGGTCCAAAAACATCCAGGCATGAATACCCTTCCATCTCATATTAGAAAAAATTAGAGAGTACTTCTGAAGAAATGTTGAAACTGATTAATTTTATGAGCCAAAATATTGACGAGAGTGATTGCCTCTTTACCCGGGATGAATCAGATAATGCATTAACTAAAGGTCGATCAACTGCTCCTGGAGAGGATGGTATAAAACCCATGATATTCTCAGAAAATCTAAGGCACGTGCCTGATAACTCTTTGTTTGGGACTGTATTTAAACTCGTTACATTGGGGCGTTTTCCTACTTCCTTCCTTCCTTCCTTCCTTCCCTAAGCCCCAAAAAGCCTGATACATTTAGACCGATCTCCTTAACTAGTTATTTTTGTAAAACTTTGAAAGAATGATGCTTAAACAGACTGCACTACAGAAAACAAACACCAGCTTTCCCCCTACCTCTATGGGTTCATGAAAGGTAAAAGTGTGCAGAACTGTATTTCCACCTTTCTCACCTTTGCACACACCCCTACTAGTTTTACCAACTTTTCTTGATCTAAAATCTGCATTTGTTTTTTGCGAACAGAACCGTTATACTACATGAACAGCCAAAATGAATATTGGTGGTAGCTTACTCTGCTGGATAATAGGATACTTGTCAAATAGAGTATCCCCTGTCCTTTACCCAAGGCTTTAGAAGTGAGTCTAAAGAAATGTCTTTAGGTACCCGCAGGGAGGAGTTCTTAGTCCCATGTTATTTAATATTTTGATTAATGCTCTCTAAATGCTCTACCTGCCTCACCTAAAAAATATAGCTATAAGCTACGCTGATATCATGATACATACAACAGGGCATAAGAAGATGAATACCATTCTTAATGAAGTTCAAGCAATTTGTAATCGACTGGCCTCATAAATTCCTCTAAAACAAAGATATTTAAAAAGCAAACGACATCCCCCACCCATTATTTGCAGGGGTGAAATCATTAGCTACGTTAAAAATTACAGATATCTTGGTGTAGATGTACCCTTTAACAAATCCACTATACCACAACTAAAAAGAAATGCAAAGCTAGGCTAAATGCTTCCAAAGCTGTTGCTGGCTACAACCCCAACTATAGTGCTAATGTGAGAATCGTGAGAATGATGTACATAGCCTATGTTAGGTCCTTAATTGATTATGATTCTCTCACGTTGATATTAGCTAGAGAAAGTTCTCTCCGACCCTTGGAGTTATAAAAAATGAAGGCTCTCAGGATTATTCTTGGCTGTCCCAGATCTACAAAAGTTCTTAACATGAGAAGGAGCTTGGTATTTCTAGTATCAGTGATAGGATTTATTGAGATTAACACTGTACTCGGTATTAGAATGTTGAGAAACGAACCAGACACTGTCACAGTGAATCTTACCAAGTGTCTAGAGGTAATACACACAGATCTAAATGAATTGTGAAAACGTGCAATTACATTAAGTTTTATAACCTGCATGAACTGTATCACTGTAGGCAACAATTGCACGAGTCCTAAGAGTTTTAAGGGACATCAAATGGCTGGGCAGTGAACTCTGTTATTTATAGTCCGATTTCATTCATTTATGGTGTGCGTTAAGAGGCATCACTCCATCATGCATTACCCAAGTTTCAATAACATAGCCCAACAAACAACTGAAGAAAATATATTTACTAAAAATAATATATGGCAAAGCCCTAGCCGGGTACTGGCACTAAGAGAAGCTGTTTGAGAACTACTTCCTGATAAAACTTTGATAATTCGAATTAATCACTGTCGTAATTTGTGCATAATCAGAGTTTGAAAAACCTTAGTTATACAAAATAATGCACAGTTTAATAAAGAAGAAATGTTAAATAACAGAGTTAGGTGTACAAAAACAAGAGGAAGTGGGAAAAGATAGTGCATATGAAAAAAATTAAGCAGACACTACATTAAGCAGAATTGAAAATTGGCGATGCTGTTTGTTCGGCACATGATTATGTGTTTGTGACCAGATGCAAAAAAGTGGCAGATTTTTTTGTCGTGTTCGGAAGCGTTCATGGCCAGAGGTTCTACTGTATATTAATATATAACAATGACACTGGTGATGAGCAAGAAAACAACATTATCACTACACAGTCTACTGAATAATTACATTATACATAATGACACTAAAACTAAACTAATACAACCTACACTCTGCTGCTATGTACAGAGCTACACAAGTACACAACCTATACTCTGCTGCTATGTACAGAGCTACACAAGTACACAACCTACACTCTGCTGCTATGTACAGAGCTACACAAGTACACAACCTTACTCTGCTGCTATGTACAGAGCTACACAAGTATCACAACCTTACTCTGCTGCTATGTTACAGGCTAACAAGTACACAACCTATACTCTGGTGCTATGTACAGAGTACACAAGTACACAACCTACACTCTGCTATGCTATGTACAGAGCTACACAAGTACACAACCTAATACTCTGCTGCTAGTACAGTGCTTAAAAGTACAATACATACAATCTGCCTCATAAGTACAGAGCTACACAAGTACACAACCTACACTTGCCTGCTAAGTACAGTGCTACACAACTACACAACCTACTCCTCTGCTGCTAAGTACAGTTGCTACAAAGTACACAACTACACTCTGCTAAGTACAGTTCTACACAACTACACTACTAAACTCTGCCTGCTAAGTACAGTGCTACACAAGTGCACAACCTCTACACTCTGCTGCTAAGTTACAGTGCTACACAAGTACACAACCTACACTTCTTGCTGCTAAGTACAGTGCTGCACAAGTAGAGAACCTACATTTCTACTGCTAAGTACAGTGCTACAAAAGTACACACCTACACTATGCTGACTAAAGTACTGTGATTGCAAGTTACACAACCTACACTCTGTGCTAAGGTTACTGTGCTATGCAAGTTACAAAAACCTTACACTCTGCTCGCTAAGGGTTTACAGTGCTCTATGCAAGTACACAAAACTACACTTTGCTGCTATGTACGTGCTGCACAAGTAGGAGAACTACCTACATTATCATGCTAAGTCAGTGCTACACAAGTCACAACCTAACTCTGATGCTTAAGTACAGTGCTATGCAAGTACACAACCTACACTCTGCTGCTAACGTACAGTGCTATGCAAGGTAAACACAACCTAACACTCTGCTGCTAGGTACGTGCTATGCAGTACCACAACCTACTTTCTGCTGCTAAGTACCAGAGTTACACAAAGTACAAGGTTTTTGCAAATATATATATTGGTTACATAACTACAGTATGCATACACTCCAACCCCCCCCCCAACTCCACTTTCACCTGGGCTATATAAGTATCAAAACCTCGTTCACGACCTCCAGACACAAACATCTCTATGACATACTAAAACCTATTCAAAAATTCAATGTACATTAACAAGGGCCTAAAATCTAGAACACACAACCTGAAAATTTAGAAACTGCAAGCAAAACCATCACTTTCAAAATACCATTAGAAAACTGTTATCTCCTATGACACACTCCACCATCTGACTAACTACAAGGGAAAACCATCTATTATTCTCACTGTATCATACCACATCAAATAACAAACTAGGACCTACTCTCGATATCTGTGATCTACCCCAGTTTACACTAACACTTGATCCCCCTCAGTTTACACTTAACACGGATCCCCCCCAGTTTACACACATACACTGATCCCCCCCAGTGCTTACACTAACACTGATCACCCCCAGTTTGCACTAACACTGATCACCCCCAGTTACACTAACACTGATCCCCCAGTTACACTAACCTGATCCCTCCCAGTTTACACTAACACTGATCCCCCCCAGTTTGCACTACACTGATTCCCCAGTTTACGCTAACACTGATCCCCCCAGTTTACACTAACACTGATCCCCCCAGTTTGCACTAACACTGCATTCCCCCAGTTTACACTATCAATGATCACACCAGTTTACACTAACACTGATTCCCCTACCAGTTTACACTAAAACTGATCCCCCCAGTTTACAATTACACTGATCCCCCCAGTTTACACTAAAACACTGATTCCCCTGTTACGTTTACACTAACACTGATCCCCCCAGTTTACACTAACACTGATCCCCCAGTTTACACTTAACACTGTTCCCCTATCAGTTTACACTAACACTGATCCACCACAGTTTACACTTACACTGATCCCCACAGTTTACAACTAACACTGTTCCCCCCAGTTTAAACTAAACATGATCCCCCCAGTTTACACTAACGCTGATCCCCCCCAGTTTACACTAACACTGTTCCCCCAGTTTACACTACAACACTGATCCCCCAGTTACACTAACACTGTTTCCCCAACAGTTTACACTAACACTGATACCCAGTTTACACTAACACTGATCCCCAGTTTACTCTAAAACTGATCACCCAGTTTGCTACTACTAACAATGATCACCACCAGTTTACACTTAAACTCATCCCCCAGTTTACACCTACATGATCCCCCCAAGTTTACACTAACAACTGATCCCCCCTGTTACACTTTAACAATGAACCCCCCCCGTTTACAATAAAACTGATACCATAGTTTACACTAACACTGATCCCCCAGTTTACAATAATACTGATTGCCCCCCAGTTTACCTAACACTGATCCCCCCAGTTTACACTAAACACTGATCCCCAAGTTTACAACTACACTGATCCCCCCAAGGTTTAACTACACTGATGCCCCCCAGTTTCACTTGCTCTGATCCCCCCAGTTTACCATTAACACTGGTCCCCCCAGTTAACTAACACTGATTCCCCCAGTTTACACTAACACTGATCCCCCCAGTTTTCACTAACACTGATCCCCCCAGTTTACCACTAACAACTGATCCCCCCAGTTTACATAACATAATCCCCCACAGTTTACAATAACTCTGTTCCCCCCACAGTTTACACTAAAAACTGATCTACCTCCAGTTTAACTAACACTGAATCCCCCAGTTTACACTAAAACACTGATCCCCCCAGTTTACACTAACACTGATCCTCCCCCAGTTTTCATAACACTGATCCTCCCTGTTTACACTACACTGAATCCCACCCAGTTTTCGCCTAAACACTGTTCCCTCCGTTATCACTAAACTATGATCCTCTACAGGTTTACACTAACAACTGACCACCCCGTTTACACTAACACTGATCCCCCCAGTTTACACTAACACTGATCCCCACCAGTTTACACTAACAACTGATCCCCCCCTCCAGTTTACATAACACTTTGAACCCCCCAGTTTACACTATCACTGATACCCACCCAGTTTACACTAACACTGATCCCCCAGTTTACACTAAAAAATGATTCCACACCCAGTTTACAATAAACACTGTCCACCACTGTTTTCATAACACTGTTCCCCCCAGACCACCCACAGTTTACACTAAACATGATTCCCCCCCCAGTTTAAATAACACTGATCCTCTCCAGTTTCAATTAACACTGATCATCCCCCAGTTTACACTAACACTGATCCCCCCCAAGTTTACACTAACAACTGTATTCTCCAGTTTACACTAACACTGATCCTCTCCAGTTTACACTAACACTGATCCCCCCCCCCCCCCCCACAGTTTACACTAACACTGATCCTCTCCCGTTTTACACTAACACTGTATCCTCCCGAGTTTAACTAACCACTGATCCCCCCCAAGTTTACACTAAAACTGATCCTCCCCACTTTACACTAACAATGATCCTCTCAGTTCTACACTAACACTGATCCCCCCCCAGTTTACCTTAACACTGTATCCTCTCAGTTTAACCCACTAACACTGATCTCTCCAGTTTTACACTAAAACTGTTCCTCCCCAGTTTACACTAACACTGATCCCCCCCAGTTTACAACTACACTGATCCTCTCCAGTTTACACTAACACTGATCCTCTCAGTTTACACTAATCACTCGACCCCCCCCAGTTTTACACTAACACTGATCCTCTTCCGTTTACACTAAACACTGCTCCCACACCCAGTTTTTACACTAACACTGATCCTCTCCAGTTTACAACTAACACTGATCCTCTCCAGTTTACACTAACACTGATCCTGCCCACCAGGTTTACACTAAAACTACTGATCCCCCCAGTTTACCTTTTTTTTTTTCACTAACACTGATCCTCTACAGTTTTCATTACCTGAGCCTCTCTGTTTACCAATAAACACACTGTTCCTCTCCAGGGGGGGGGGGGGTTTTTTTTAACACTAACTTGATCCACCCAGTATACAACTAACATGATCCTCACCAGTTACACTAACACTGATCCTCTCCACAGTTTACACTAACACTGATCCTCCCCCTTTTACACTAACCCACTGATCCCCCCCCAGTTTACACTAAAACATCTGATCCTCTCCAGTTATACACTAACAACTGATCCCACCCCCAGTTTACAATAAACACTGGAAATCCTCTCCAGTTCTACACTTCACACTGATCCCTTACCAGTTTACACTAACACTGATCCTCTCCAGTATTCACATAAACATGATACCCCCACAGTTTACACTAACACTGATCCTCTCCAGTTTACACTAAACACTGATCCTCTCCAGTTTACACTAACACTGAATCCCCCCCAGTTTACACTAACACTGATCTCTCAGTTTACAACTAACATGATCTCTCTCCAGTTTACACTACAACTGAGTCACCCCCCAGTTCACACTAACAATGATCCTCTCCCAGTTTACACTAACAATGATCCCCCCCAGTTTACATAACACTGATCCTCTAACAGTCTTACACTAACAATGATACTTCAAGTTTACAACTAACCACTGATTCCTCTCCAGTTTACACATAACACTGATCCCCCACGTTAACACTAACATGAATCCTCTCAGTTTACACTTACACTGATCCTCTCCAGTTTACACTCAACACTCAACAAAATGACTGTAAACATAAAATATTTACAATAAAGATATAGTCTAATAAATCTTGAATCAAGTCATAAGTTTACCTGAGACACTACCATTTAGGAACTATATTATAATATCTTATTTTTCATGCCAAGCTAAAACCATCACATTGTTCAGTTTACCTGAGACACTACAATATAGGAACTATATTATAATATCTATGTATCATGCCAAGACTAAACCATCACATTGTTCAGTTTACCTGAGACACTACAATATAGGAACTATATTTATAATATCTATGTATATTTTTTCTTGCCAAGGACTACAACCATCACATTGTTCAGTTTACATGAGACACTACAATATAGGAACTATATTATAATATCTATGTATCATGCCAAGACTAAACAATAACATTGTTCATGTTTACCTGGACACTACAATATAGGTAAATATATTATTATACCTATGTTTATGCCCAAGACTCTAAAACCGTCAACATTGTTCAGTTTACCTGAGGGACATTACATATTGAAACTATATTGGTAATATCTTTAACTATTTTGTATCATGCCAAAGACCTAAACATCACATGTTCAGTTTAATGAGACACTACAATATAGGAAATAATTATTAATATCTATGTATCATGCCATGAATATACCTTCACTTTGTTCAGTGTACCTGAGACACTACTATATAGGGATCTTATATTATAATATCTTTGTATCTGCCAAGACTAAACCATCACATTGTTCAGTTTACCTGAGACACTACAATATAGGAACTATATTATAATAGCGATGTATCATGCCAAGACTAAACATCACATGTCAGTTTACCTGAGAAGACACTACACATATAGGGAACTATTATTATAATATCTATGTATCATGCCAAGACTAAACCATCACATTGTTCAGTTTACCTGAGACACTACAATATAGGAACTATATTATAATATCTATGTATCATGCCAAGACTAAACCATCACATTGTTCAGTTTACCTGAGACACTTCAAAAAATAAATAGGAACTATTTTATAATATCTTGTATCATGCAAAGAATAAACAATCACATTTTTCCAGTTTTAACCTGAAGACACTACAATTTTGGAGGACAATCTATATTATAATATCTATGTATCATGCCAAGACTAAACCATCACATTGTTCAGTTTACCTGAGACACTACAATATAGGAACTATATTATAATATCTATGTATCATGCCAAGACTAAAACCTCACACTTGTTCTGTTTACCGAGATCACTAAAATATAGGAAACTATATTATAATATATCTATGTATTCATGACAAGACTCTAAACCATATCATTGTTCCGTTTACCTGTGGACACCTTTAAATATCACGGACTTTATAATATAATTCTATGTATACATGCAATACCTAAACCCTTAACATTTGTCTCAGTTTTTACCTGCAGGACACTACATTATAGGAAATATAATTATAATATTTATGTATCGCAAGACCTAAACATCAAATTGTTCAGTTTACCTGAGAACTACAATCTAGGAACTATTTATTAATATCATGTATCAATGCCAGACCTAAACCATCCATTGTTCAGTTTACATGAGAACTACAATATAGGAACTATATTATATTAATTTTGTATCATGCAAGACTAAACCATCACACAGTGTTCAGTTGTTTCACATGAGACCCACTACAAATAGGAACTATATTTTAATATCTATGTAATCATGCCCATGACTCTAAACCTCACATTGTTCAGTTTTACCTGAGGACAATACAATTTAGGAAAAACTACATATTAATTTCTATGTCTATGCCAAGACGAACCGTCACATTGTTCAGTTTACCTGAGACAATACAATATAGGAAAACTATTATTTTATTTATATATGTATCATGCCAAGACTAAACAATCTCATTTGTCAGTTTACCTGAGACACTACAATATAGGAACTTTATTTAATATCTATGGATCTGCCAAGACCCTAAACCATCACATTGTTCATTTTACCTGAGACAACTACAATTACGAACTATATTATAATATCTATGTATTCATGCCAAGACTAGCACAATCCATTGGTTCGGTTTACCTGAGACACTAATACTATAAGGAACTATATTATAATATCTATGTATCATGCCAAGACTAAACCATCACATTGTTCAGTTTACCTGAGACACTACAATATAGGAACTATATTATAATATCTATGTATCATGCCAAGACTAAACCATCACATTGTTCAGTTTACCTGAGACACTACAAATATAGGAAAACTATATGTATGACTAATCTATGTATCATGCCAAGACTAAACCATCACATTGTTCAGTTTACCTGAGACACTACAATATAGGAACTATATTATAATATCTATGTATCATGCCAAGACTAAACCATCACATTGTTCAGTTTACCTGAGACACTACAATATAGGAACTATATTATAATATCTATGTATCATGCCAAGACTAAACCATCACATTGTTCAGTTTACCTGAGACACTACAATATAGGAACTATATTATAATATCTATAGTATCATGCAAGACCCTAAACCATCCACATTTTTCAGTATACCTGACGACACTACAAATATAGGAACTATTATTATAACTTATTATGTATCATGCCAAGACTAAACCATAACATTGTTCAGTATACCTGAGTGTCACTTACAATTATAGGGAAAAATATATTATAATATTATATGTACTGCCAAGACTATACTCCATTGTTCAGTTTACATGAGACACTACAATTATGGAAAACTATATTTATAATATCTATGTTTCATGACCATGACTAAACCATCACATTTGTTCAGTTTACCTGAGGACACTACAATATGGAACTATATTATAATATCGATGTATCATGCCAAGACTAAACCATCACATTGTTCAGTTTACCTGAGACACTACAATATAGGAATTATATATTAATATCTATGTATCATGCCAAGACTAAACCATCACATTGTTCAGTTTACCTGAGACACTACAATATAGGAACTATATTATAATATCTATGTATCATGCCAAGACTAAACCATCACATTGTTCAGTTTACCTGAGACACTACAATATAGGAACTATATTATAATATCTATGTATCATGCCAAGACTAAACCATCACATTGTTCAGTTTACCTGAGACACTACAATATAATAACTATATTATAATATCTATGTATCATGCCAAGACTAAACCATCACATTGTTCAGTTTACCTGAGACACTACAATATAGGAACTATATTATAATATCTATGTATCATGCCAAGACTAAACCATCACATTGTTCAGTTTACCTGAGACACTACAATATAGGAACTATATTATAATATCTATGTATCATGCCAAGACTTAACCATACACATCTGTTCAGTTTTCTGAGACACTACAATATAGGAACTATATTACAATATCTATGTATCATGCCAAGACTAAACCATCACATTGTTCAGTTTACCTGAGACACTACAAGTATAGGAACTATATTATATATATCTATATACTGCAGACTTAAACCATCACATTGTTCAGTTTACCTGAGACACTCCAATATAGGAACTATATTATAATATCTATGTATCATGCCAAGACTAAACCATCACATTGTTCAGTTTACCTGGACAATACAATATGACCTATATAATAATATTTATGTTTATCATGCCAAGACGTAAAACCATCAAATTGTTTCAGTTTACCCTGAGACACTACAATATAGGAACTATATTATAATATCTATGTATCATGCCAAGACTAAACCATCACATTGTTCAGTTTACCTGAGACACTACAATATAGGAACTATATTATAATATCTATGTATCATGCCAAGACTAAACCATCACATTGTTCAGTTTACCTGAGACACTACAATATAGGAACTATATTATAATATCTATGTATCATGCCAAGACTAAAACATCACATTGTTCAGTTTACCTGAGACATACAATATAGACCTTTTTTATAATATCTATGTATCATGCCAAGCCTAAACCATCACATTGTACAGGTTACCTGAGGAACTAACAATATAGGGAAACTATATTACTAATATCTATGTATCATGCAAGACTATACTTCCATTGTTCAGTTTAACTGTGACACTACATTTAGGAACTATATTATAATTCTATGTATCATACCAAGACTAAACCATCAACATTGTCTCAGTTTACCTGAGGAACTACTATATATGAACTATATTATTATATCTATGTATCATGGCAAGCACTAAACCATATCATGTTCAGTTTACCTGAGACACTACATATTGGAACTCTATCTATAAATATCTATGTTCATGCCAAGGGCTAACCCATCACATTGTTGTTTACCTGAGACACTACAATATAGGAACTATATTATAATATCTATGTATCATGCCAAGACTAAACCATCACATTGTTCAGTTTACCTTGAGACAACTACAATATAGGAACTTATTATATATCTATGTATTTGCAAAGACTCTAAACCCATCACATTGTTCTGTTTACCTGAGACACTACCAATATAGGAACTAGATTATAATATATACTGTATCATGCCATAGGGACTAAACATCACATTGTTTCAGGTTTACCTGAGACACTACAATATAGGAACTATATTATAATATCTATGTATCATGCCAAGACTAAACCATCACATTTTTCAGTTTACCTGAGACACTACAATATAGGAACTATATTATAATATCTATGTATCATGCCAAGACTAACCATCACATTGTTCAGTTTACCTGAGTACTCTAACTATATATGGAACTATTTATAATATCTATGTATCATGCCAAGACTAAACCATCACATTGTTCAGTTTACCTGAGACACTACAATATAGGAACTATATTATAATATCTATGTATCATGCCAAGACTAAACCATCACATTGTTCAGTTTACCTGAGACACTACAATATAGGAACTATATTATAATATCTATGTATCATGCCAAGACTAAACCATCACATTGTTCAATTTACCTGAGAAGACACTTACAAATATGGAACTATATTATACATAGCTATGTATCATGCCAAGGACTAAAACCATCACATTGTTCAGTTTTACCTGAGACATCTACAATTTATAGGATCTATATTATAATATTAGGTATCATGCCAGGAATAAACCATCACCAATTGTTCTGTGTACCTGGACATACAATATAGGAATATATTATAATATCTTGGTATACATGCAAAGACTAAACCATAACATTGTTCAGTTTACCTGTGACACTACAAATATAGGAAACCTATATTATAATATCTATGTATCATGCCAAGACTAAACCATCACATTGTTCAGTTTACCTGAGACACTACAATATAGGAACTATATTATAATATCTATGTATCATGCCAAGACTAAACCATCACATTGTTCAGTTTACCTGAGACACTACAATATAGGAACTATATTATAATATCTATGTATCATGCCAAGGACTAAACCATCTCACATTGCTCAGTTTACCTGAGACCACTACAATAAGGAACTTATTATAATATCTATGTATCATGCCAAGAATAACTAAAACATCAACATTGTCAGTTTACCTGATGACTCTTACAATATAGGAACCTATTTTATAATATCGATGTATTCAAGCAAGACTAAAACCATCACATTGTTCAGTTTACCTGAGAACACTTACAATATAGGAAACTATATTATAATCATCTATGATCATGCCATAGCTAAACCATCCATTGTTCAGTTTTCCTGAGACAATTACAATATTAGGATACTCTTTATAATATCTATGTATCATAGCCAAGAACCTAAATCCCATCACATTGTTCTGTTTACCATGAGACACTACAATATAGGAAACTATATTAAAATATCTAGGGATATGCCATGACTAAACCCTCACATTGTTCCAGTTTACCTGAGGGACACTACAATATAGTAACTATATTATAATATCTATGTATCATGCCAAGACTAAACCATCACATTGTTCAGTTTACCTGAGACACTACAATATAGGAACTATAATATAATATCTATGTCTCATGCCAAGACTAAACCATAAAATTGTTCAGGTTTCCTGAGACAACCTTCAATATAGGAATATATTCTATATCTATGTATATGCCCAAACGACTTAATCCATAACATTGTCAGTTTACCTGAGACACTACAATATAGGAACTATATTATAATATCTATATATCATGCCAAGACTAAACCATCACATTGTTCAGTTTACCTGAGACAAGACAATTATAGGGAACTATATGTATAATATCTATGTATCATGCCAAGACTAAACCATCACATTGTTCAGTTTACCTGAGACACTACAATATAGGAACTATATTATAATATCTATGTATCCTCGCCAAGGACCTCTAAACAATCTAATTGTTCAGTTTTCCTGAGACACTACAAATATAGGTACTATATTATAATAGCTAGTTCTTGGCAAGACTAAAACCATCACATTGTTCAGTTTACCTGAGACACTACAATATAGGAACTATATTATAATATCTATGTATCATGCCAAGACTAAACCATCACATTGTTCAGGTTTACTGAGAAACTACAATATAGGAAAACTATATTATAACTATCTATGTATTGCCCCAGACTAAAACTTCACATTGATCAGTTTACCTGAGACACTACAATATAGGCATCCTATATATATTATCTATGATCATGCCAAGCATAAACATCACATTGTTCAGTATACATGAACACTTCTATATAGGAACTATATTATAATATCTATGTATCATGCCAAGACTAAACCATCACATTGTTCAGTTTACCTGAGACACTACAATATAGGAACTATATTATAATATCTATGTATCATGCCAAGACTAAACCATCACATTGTTCAGTTTACCTGAGACACTACAATATAGGAACTATATTATAATATCTATGTATCATGCCAAGACTAAACCATCACATTGTTCAGTTTACCTGAGACACTACAATATAGGAACTATATTATAATATCTATGTATCATGCCAAGACTAAACCATCACATTGTTCAGTTTACCTGAGACACTACAATATAGGAACTATATTATAATATCTATGTATCATGCCAAGACTAAACCATCACATTTTTCAGTTTACCTGAGACACTACAATATAGGAACTTTATTATAATATCTATGTATCATGCCAAGACTAAACCATCACATTGTTCAGTTTACCTGAGACACTACAATATAGGAACTATATTATAATATCTATGTATCATGCCAAGACTAAACCATCACATTGTTCAGTTTACCTGAGACACTACAATATAGGAACTATATTATAATATCTATGTATCATGCCAAGACTAAACCATCACATTGTTCAGTTTACCTGAGACACTACAATATAGGAACTATAATATAATATCTATGTATCATGCCAAGACTAAACCATCACATTGTTCAGTTTACATGAGGGACACTTCAATATAGGACTATATTATTAATAAATCTATGTATCATGCCAAGACTAAACCATCACATTGTTCAGTTTACCTGAGACACTACAATATAGGAACTATATTATAATATCTATGTATCATGCCAAGACTAAACCATCACATTGTTCAGTTTACCTGAGACACTACAATATAGGAACTATATTATAATATCTATGTATCATGCCAAGACTAAACCATCACATTGTTCAGTTTACCTGAGACACTACAATATAGGAACTATATTATAATATCTATGTATCATGCCAAGACTAAACCATCACATTGTTCAGTTTACCTGAGACACTACAATATAGGAACTATATTATAATATCTATGTATCATGCCAAGACTAAACCATCACATTGTTCAGTTTACTCGAGACACTGCATTAGGAAACTATATTTAATATCTATGTATCATGCCAAGACACTATAACATCACATTGTTCAGATTTTACCTGAGACAATAAAAGAAGGAACTATATTATAATATCTATGTATCATGCCAAGACTAAACCATCACATTGTTCAGTTTACCTGAGACACTACAATATAGGAACTATATTATAATATCTATGTATCTTGCCAAGACTAACCAATCACCATTCTTCAGTTTACTGAGACACTACAAATTTAGGAAATTATAATTATTATTATGTATCATGCCAAGCTAAACCTTTACCCCCAACATTGTTCGTTTACCTGAGACACTACAATTTAGGAACTAATTTATTATTTCTATGTATAATTGCCAAGACTAAACCATCACATTGTTCAGTTTACTGAGACACTACAATATAGGGAACTTTATTTTAATATACATATGTATCATGCCAAGACTAAACCATCACTTTGTTCAGTTTACCTGAGACCACTAACCATATATAACTATATTATAATATCTTATGTATCATGCCCAAGACATTAAACCATCCACATTGATTCAGTTTACCTGAGACACTACAATATGGGTTACTATCTAATATAATATCTATTGGTTCTCATGCCAAGACTAAACCATCACATTGTTCGTTTTTCCTGAGACACTACAAATATAGGAACTATCATTTCAATATCTTGTTATTCATGCCTAGACTAAACATCACATTGTTCCCGGGGGTTTTTTTTTTTAACCCTTGGGGAGACACTAAAATATAGTAACTTTATTATAACTAATTCTATGTATCATGCCAAGACTAAACCATCACATTGTTCAGTTTACCTGAGACACTACAATATAGGAACTATATTATAATATCTATGTATCATGCCAAGACTAAACCATCACATTGTTCAGTTTACCTGAGACACTACAATATAGGAACTATATTATAATATCTATGTATCATGCCAAGACTAAACCATCACATTGTTCAGTTTACCTGAGACACTACAATATAGGAACTATATTATAATATCTATGTATCATGCCAAGGACTA
>NC_069451.1:20170196-20194625 GCF_026875155.1 Cherax quadricarinatus | reverse complement strand
AGGCATGAAAACTGTAGTTTTAGGCAAATCTTAAACTAGATACAGTAAGTTTTCAAATTAAGCTTTATTTTATTATTATTATTATTATCACACTGGCCGATTCCCACCAAGGCAGGGTTGGCCCGAAAAAAAAAACTTTCACCATCATTCACTCCATCACCGTCTTGCCAGAAGGGTGCTTTACACTACAGTTTTTAAACTGCAACATTAACACCCCTCCTTCAGAGTGCAGGCACTGTACTTCCCATCTCCAGGACTCAAGTCCGGCCTGCCGGTTCCTGAACCCCTTCATAAATGTTACTCTTTGCTCACACTCCAACAGCACGTCAAGTATTAAAAACCATTTGTCTCCATTCACTCCTATCAAAACACGCTCACGCATGCCTGCTGGAAGTCCAAGCCCCTCGCACACAAAACCTCCTTTACCCCCTCTCTCCAACCTTTCCTAGGCCGACCCTACCCCGCCTTCCTTCCACTACAGACTGATACACTCTTGAAGTCATTCTGTTTCGCTCCATTCTCTCTACATGTCCAAACCACCTCAACAACCCTTCCTCAGCCCTCTGGACAACAATTTTGGTAATCCCGCACCTCCTCCTAACTTCCAAACTACGAATTCTCTGCATTTATTCACACCACACATTGCCCTCAGACATGACATCTCCATTGCCTCCAGCCTTCTCCTCGCTGCAACATTCATCACCATGCTTCACACCCATATAAGAGCGTTGGTAAAAACTATACTCTCATACATTCCCTCTTTGCCTCCAGGACAAAGTTCTTAGTCTCCACAGACTCCTAAGTGCACACTCACTCTTTTCCCCTCATCAATTCTATGATTCACCTCATCTTTCATAGACCCATCCGCTGACACGTCCACTCCCATATATCTGAATACATTCACCTCCTCCATACTCTTCCTCCAATCTGATATTCAATCTTTCATCACCTAATCTTTTTGTTATCCTCATAACCTTACTCTTTCCTGTATTCACCTTTAATTTTCTTCTTTTGCACACCTACCAAATTCATTCACCAATCTCTGCAACTTCTCTTCAGAATCTCCCAAGAGCACAGTGTCATCAGCAAAGAGCAGCTGTGACAACTCCCACTTTGTGTGTGATTCTTTATCTTTTAACTCCACGCTCTTGCCAAGACCCTCACATTTACTTCTCTTACAAACCCCATCTATAAATATATTAAACAACCCGGTGACATCACACATCCTTGTCTAAGGCCTACTTTTACTGGGAAATAATTTCCCTCTTTCCTACATACTCTAACTTGAGCCTCACTATCCTCGTAAAAACTCTTCACTGCTTTCAGTAACCTACCTCCTACACCATACACTTGCAACATCTGCTTTAGCTTTATATAATAAATATTAATTGTTGCAGCAATTAGTAATATTACAAAATTTACCTATTTATATTGAGGAAATTAAATATACACTTAGGGTGCTTACTTATAACATTTTTAATTTATATGGATCACAACACTTACTTTATGGTTCACTTTGAGGACCATGGTTCAATCCCGGTACGAGTGGAACCATTAGGACGTGGACCCTTTAAGACCCTTCTGTCCCTGTTCACCTAGCAGTATAAAACAGGCACTGGGTGTTAATCGACTGGTGTGGGTTGCATCCTAGGGACAAAATTAACTTTAGCTGCCGAAATGTTCTGCATAACAAGGGACTTTCTATACTGTAGTATGTCATTGATGTCAGTGAGAATTATATACTTGAACATGTACTTGTAGAAATAAAGATATTTATTTATTATTATTACGTATTTATATTATGATGTGACCCATTCCTGCTGGCTAATGCCCTGATACAAATGCTTGGTGAGACTGCTCTATATGGTGGGTTGAGCACACTACCACAGATGTTACGATATATATTACATTAGGTACAGAAACCTGTAGCTTATTCATAATAATAATAATCTTTATTTCTACAAGTACATGTACATGGTATACAGGCCTAGCTGACAACAATGACATATACTACGTATATAGAAAGCCCTTGGTATGCTGAGCATTTCCCACAAATTAGGTCAGTTTTATCCCAGGATGCAACCCACACCAGTTGACTAACACTCGGGTACCTTACTGACAGATGAACTGGGACAGCAGGTGTCTTAAGGAAACACGTCCTAATGTTTCCACCCCGAGAATCGACCCCCAGACCTCAGTATGCGAGCTGAGTGTCCTACGAAGACTGAGGGACCCCAGTGGAAATAGACAGTCCTCGATGATACATTGACTTTCTTGGGTTATCCTGGGTGGCTAAACACCGAGTTAAATATCCGAACAAATCTTATTTTAATCATATCCCATGCTGAAGTGAAAACTGTCCATGCAATCACCCCTCTGGTTATAACCTGGTTGATCCAGGGATTCGGATCAATACCCCTGGCTTGGGCATGTTTCCTTACACCTGCTGCCACTGCTCACCTAGCAGTAAGTAGGTACCTGGGTGTTAGTTGACTGGTGTGTGTTGCATCTGGTGGACAAGATTAGCCTAAGTTCCCCAGAATGTTCTGCATAAACCAGGGATTTCTATTTAATATGTCAACCATGTCAGCTAGGTGTGTATTAATTGTATGCACTTTTTAGAAATAAAGATTTATTATTATTATTATTATTATTATTATTATTAACAACACAACCATAGCAATTGTAATGGCTTTTTCTTGACATTTAGTCAATCGTCTTTTCGTAACTGTGTAACCTTATGAAATAATTGTTTAGTAGTTATAGTTAATTTTTTAAGGCTGCCCAAATTACTCTGCATAACAAGGGATTTTCCATTTAGTCTGTCAAACATCTTGACTATTCCTTTATCCTTTGCATACTGTACTTTATTTCCATAAAGATCTGAATTTTGAATTTTGAAGTAATAGTGTAATATTTTCCTAACTCAAATTGCATTTTTTCAGGACAATTTTCTACATCTCCATTGTGTATGTGCTGGGAAATGCAGTTCTCTCTGTGTCAGCCGTTCCTCCTGTTTTCCGGAGCTCAGTACAAAGATGTAAGTACATTGTTAGATACAAACATCATTGTTTAAGCTTTTTGTCATTCTTATTCTCAAGCAAATTTTGGCCACTTTCTAATACTCCATGCATATTTTTCACACTAAGACAACCCAGAAAACTAGTGCCTGCAGCTTCCATTATATAAAAGCTTATTTAGTATATTAGCACTGTTACATTATTATTTATTATTATTATTATTATTATTATTATTATCATTACTACTATAGATTTAAAAACAGAAGATAAATTGTATGGGTCATAATGTTACAACACTATTATTGATTAAGTTAAGGCAGGTATATCTGGAGTATACCTGGAGAGGGTTTCAGGGGTCAACACCTCCACAGCTCGGTCTGAGGCCTTGTGGTGGCTCAGGGTCTGATCAGCCAAAGCTGTTACTACTGGCTGCACACAAACTGATGTAAAAAACCACAGCCTGGCTAGTCAAGTACTGACTTTAGGTGCCTGTCCAGTGCTTTCTTGAAGACAGCCGGGGGTTTTATTGGTAATCCCCTTAAGTATGCTGGGAGGCAGTTGAACAATCTTTGACCCCAGACACTTACTGTGTTGTCTCTCATTGTACTTGCGGTGCCCCTGCTTTTCACGGGGGGAAATTTGTTGCATCTCCTCCCGAGTCTTTTGCTTTCATAGCAAGTGATTTTTGTGTGAAAGTTTGGTACTAATCCGTCAAGGATTTTCCCAGTGTATATTATCATGTATCTCTCTTGCCTGCATTCCAGGGAATACAAATCAAGGGACTTTAACTGTTCCCAGTAATTTAGGTGCCTTATCATACTTATGTGTGCCGTGAAAGTTTTTTGTACACTCTCCAGGTCAGCAGTTTCGCCTGCCTGAAGGGGGCAGTTAATGTACAGCAGTAGTTCAGCCTAGAGAGAACAAGTGATTTAAAGAGAATCATCGTGGGCTTGGCATCCCTAGTTTTGAAAGGTTCTCACTATCCATCCTATCATTTTCCTAGCAGATGCAGTAGATACAGTAGCCAGTTGTTTAACATGGTAGTTACGTTCTTGAAAAACACTGTGTTAGGTAAAAACCGTGTTAGATGAACTGGAGAACTCATGGGAAAAATAGGGTTACATTCCTGAGAGCCCCAAAAAAGCCAAACAACTTTGTTTAGGCCCCCACATCTTATAAAAAATAAAAGTGAATATGTAATTGTAGTTCATTGTTGTGATGTATTATGTTGTTTTTACTGCTTAAGGCTACAAAAGTAACTGAAATAATAGTATTTCTTACCTTAAATTGTGGGTGCTGGTGTATGTGGATGATTGTGAAGAGAGTGGGAGTTTATGCTGTGGTCCTATGGGCTGAGGTGGATGGTAGAGGTTTGGTACTGAAGTTGATGGTTGAAAATGGAGTGTCTAAGTCATTCAGTCAATC
This sequence comes from Cherax quadricarinatus, assembly GCF_026875155.1. Lineage (NCBI taxonomy): Eukaryota > Metazoa > Arthropoda > Malacostraca > Decapoda > Parastacidae > Cherax > Cherax quadricarinatus. The sequence continues at coordinate 20,190,180 of NC_069451.1, read as the reverse complement.
AAGTCATTCAGTAAGTCAGTCAATTCATTCAGTAAGTCAGTCAATTCATTCAGTAAGTCAGTCAAGTCGTTCAGTAAGTTCAGTCAAGTCATTCAGTAAGTCAGTCAAGTCGTTCAGTAAGTCAGTCAATTCATTCAGTAAGTCAGTCAATTCATTCAGTAAGTCAGTCAATTCATTCACTAAGTCAGTCAAGTCATTCACTAAGTCAGTCAAGTCATTCACTAAGTCAGTCAAGTCATTCACTAAGTCAGTCAAGTCATTCACTAAGTCAGTCAAGTCATTCACTAAGTCAGTCAAGTCATTCACTAAGTCAGTCAAGTCATTCAGTAAGACAGTAAGGTCATTTAGTAAGTCAGTCAAATCATTCAGTAAGTCAGTCATTCAGTCAGTCACACAAACTTATGTTTGCCTCTTTTTTATGTATACAAAGTAACACTTCATTATGGCCACAGGATGTATTGTCTGATATCTTTGTTTCCTTCGTTAATTCTAAGACTTAAACACTTACACCTTTTCTTGCCACTTTGAGCAACACTGGTATGCCTACTGAGTGTCATGATTGCTTGGCAGATACAAGATATAACAATTAAAAGATCAAAACACAATTCACAATCACAAGCTTGTGTGTGTGTGTGTGTGTGTGTGTGTGTGTGTGTGTGTGTGTGTGTGTACACTCACCTAATTGTGGACACGATGAAGTACAAATGGTGGGGTGGTGTCGGGGAGTGGCTGGGGATGGCATGGACCGGGCCACAGGGGCGTTGATCCCCGGAATAACCTCCAGGTAACCCCCCCACAGATCCACAACAAGGCAGCCGCTTGAGGAAAAGGGAAGTTTTTTTCCTTCCCGCAAACTGAACCGTGTTAAATTCATCTTACGACGTGTTACATAAAATTGTCCCAAAATTCTTCAGTAGTGCTATATCCAAATCGTGCTAAATAAACTCGTGCTAAATAACGGTCTACTGTACATTGTTGTGGTCTCTGAAAGTGAGATCCTCTGACATTATCACTCCCAGGCCCTTCACTTTTTTGCTTTATTGTATGATTAGAATTTGTCGTATACCCTGATAGTTATAATTTCCTTGAGTTTTCCATATCTGAGTAGTTGAAATTTCTCTTCATTGAACTTCATATTGTTTTGAGTGGCCCATTTGAAGATTTGGTTGATGTCTGCTTGGAGTCTTGCGGTATCTTCAATGGAGGTAACTTCCACGGCAATCCGGGTGTCATCCATAAAGGAAGACACAGAGCTATGGCTTACATCTATGTCAGATATGAGGATAAGGAATAGAATGGGAGCGAGTTCTGTGCCTTGTGGAACAGAGCATTTCACAGTAGCTGCCTCAGACTTTACTCTGTTTACTATTACTCTGTGTTCTATTTGTCAGGAAGTTATAGATCTATCTACCAACTTTTCATGTTATTCCTTTATCATGCATTTTGTGCACTATTACACCATGGTCACACTTGTTGAAAGCTTTTGCAAAGTCTGTGTATACTACATCTGTATTTTATCCTCTACAGCATCCAGGACCTTGTCATAGTGGTCCAGTAGCTGGGACAGGCAGGAGCGACCTGCTCTAAACCCGTGTTTTCCTGGGTTGTGTAATTGATGGGTATCTAGGTGTGTGTGTGTGTGTGAGAGAGAGAGAGAGATTGACTGATTGATTGATTTAGGAGGATTCTTGTTAGACTGGGTCATGGGAAATGAGAGGTCTAGATTCAGTGGCTCATGCATGGAGGAGGGGCTTATGGGGTTACAGCACCTAATAGGTGCAAATACTTTTTATTTTTTCATTATTATTATAATCAAAAAAGAAGCGCTAAGCCACAAGGACTATACAGCGCTGCAGGGCAGGAAGGAAGCGAGGGCATCAGTTGGCAAAAGGGAGATGGATGAGTAATAGGTTACGGATAACAGCGGGGTAGTGGATGGTGAAAGGGTAAAGGGCAGCAAGAGACTGAACTAGAAAGGGCTGAGGGGAGTGCGAAAAGTATCATCAGAGTTTGTGGAGTAAATCAGTCGTTGTCAAGAAGTCAATGAGAGAGTCAGGATTAAAGGAGGGTCCATCAGCAAGAAGGGAAGGTAAAGAGAGAGTAGTAGAACGAAGACGACGTTGGAGGTAAATTCTGCGTGCTCGTTGATAGAGGGCAGTCTAACAGAATGTGGCTAATCGATACTGGAACTTGACACTGCTCACAGAGAGGAACAGGGTGCCTCTCCATGAGATACCCATGAGTAAGACGAGTGTGGCCAATGCGAAGGCGGAGGAGAGTGGTCTCCCAACCTCGGCACTGATGACAAGAAGACGGCCAGTAACCTATGCTCGGTTTAATAGAATGAAGTTTGTTACCGAGCAGAGTTGACCAACGTTGTTGCCAACGGGTGCGAAGGTGGGTAGCTATTGCAGCAAAATAGTCCAGAAATGGAACACCTCAATAGGAAATTGGTAGGTCATGTACTGCTGACCGCACAGCAGTGTCTGCCTGTTCATTGCCCTGTACGTCGACATGACCAGGGACCCAACAAAAAAAATATCTTTATGTTTGGTAGAGATACGGCGTAGCCAAAGTTGGATATGGAGAACTAGGGGATGAGATGTATCAAATTTTCGTATAGCCTGTAGAGCACTAAGGGAGTCTGAGACTACTACAAATGATGACACAGGCATAGATGCGATACGAATAAGTGCTGCAAGAATGGCATACAGTTCAGCAGTAAAAATGCTAGCTGAAGATAGTAAATGCCCCGCACGACGCTGTCCGGAAACACTGCTGCGAATCCGACGCCGTCTGAAGACTTAGAGCCATCTGTGTACACAGCGGTGGCATGAGAATGGGAGTGGAAGTGATCAAGAAAAAGAGAGCGGGAAGCCACCGTAGGCAGTTGAGCTTTCGAGCAAGGGAGTGAGAAAGAACAGACCCGAACAGCTGGAACTTCCCAGGGGGGTAGGGAAAAAGTGAGATGCTACATGAACATATAAAGGTGGTAATTGAAGGGAAGACAAGAGTGAATGTAGGCGAAGAGAAAAGGGATGGAGCAAACAGGGGCGGCGAACGAATAAAGAATGTCTACTAATATCGGTGACCATTCTATAAATGGAAGGATTGTGTAGATTGTGAGAGCGTACATAGTAGCGAAGGCAATGGGCATCACGGCGATCAGACAAGGATGGAACATTCGCTTCTGTATAGAGGCTCTCAACAGGGGAAGAGTGAAAAGCACCAAGGCACAAACGTAATCCTTGGTGATGGATAGAGTTAAGGCTAGAGAGAGTAGCAGGAGAGGCCGCGGAATAAATCTGGTCACCATAATCGAGTTTCGATAAAACGAGGGCTGAATGTAGGCGAAACAGAGTTCGACGATCAGCTCCCCAGGAAAGATGAGCAAGGGTTTTAAGAAGGTTTAGCCGGCTGTGACAAGTTGCCTTCAGAGAGGTAATGTGAGGTTTCCAGGATAACCGACGGTCAAAGAGAGGGCCTAGAAACCTGACTGTATCACGTTCGGGGATACGGGAGCCATAGAGATACAAAGGATGATCGGAGATAACAGAGCGTCTAGTGAAAGTAATTTGGTGAGTTTTGGTAATTGAAAATTTAAACCCATACGTGGTGGCCCAAGTGGAAACACGGTCGACCGCATGCTGGAGAGAAACTGCAATATGACAGCGCCTGCACAAGCAATAGTGAAGTCATCAACATAGAGTGATGACCAAATATTGGGTGGAAGAACAGAGGCCAAATCATTTATAGCAAGGAGAAAAAGTGTTGTGCTTAGAACACATCCCTGAGGGACACCTTCAGCTTGGACGAAGTCCGGGGAAAGAACATTATTGACTCGAACACAGAAATGTCTGTCAGTTAAAAAGTTCTTAAGGAAGGATGGTAGATTGCCTTGGAGGCCTAAGGAATGGGCCTGGGCCAAAATATTATACCTCCAAGTTGTGTCATATGCCTTCTCAAGGTCAAAAAATATGGCAATAACTGAGTGATTATTCGCAAAGGCATTACGAACATACGTATCCAAGAGTTTGTAAGGGGGTCTATGGTAGAACGACCCTTACGAAAGCATATTGACTAGCGGAGAGAGACTGTTGTGTGTCTCTAAATACCACATTAACGTCGATTTACGAGACGTTCCATCACTTTGCAAACTGCACTAGTAAGAGCGATGGGGTGATAGTGGGAGGCATCATGTCCTGTAGTACCGATTTGCGGAAAGGGAGAACAATGGCAGATTTCCACAGCTGGGGAAGAACTCCTTGTGCCCAATAAGATTGAAGAGGTGTAAGAGGGATACAAGGGCTGACCGATGTAAATGTTGTAACATACGAGTATGAATGTCGTCAGGCCCAGCTGCGATGATCGGCAAGCTGAGAGCATTGCTCCAGTTCTTGAAGGTGTAAAAAGGCACATTATACTGTTCTTCTCTGAGAGAAGAAAAGTCCAAGGGTACTAACTCTCTGGCAGACTTTGAGGAAAGAAACGAGGGGCATAGATGGAGCCCTCGGGAAATACGGACCAGATGTGTGCCAAGTTCATTGGCAACGTCGAGAGGGTTTGCTACATCAACACCAGCGACCAGTAGAACAGGAGCCGGGTCAGGAGAGTATTTACCACTCAATTTCCTCACTTTTTTCCAGACTGCACTCATAGAAGAAGCAGAGGTGATGGTGGAAACATAGTCTCGCTAACAAGTGAGTTTAGCTTCACGGATGACACGGCGATGCGATCGCCACCACTTCTGCTTAAAATCAAGAAGTCTCTCAGCGGTTCTATTGTACCGGTACCTGCCCCATGCAGCACGTTTCAAACGTACTACACGAGCACAAGCAGGAGACCACCAAGGCACGCACTTCTGAGAATGCCTGCCTGAGGTTTGGGGTATTAGAATGAGAAGCTGCGGTATATAAACTGACGTCGAGAAGATGTGTAGGAGCTCATCAATGGAGGATGAAGAAGGAACCTCACTAAAAGCAGTGAGGTGTGAGTAAAGATCCCAATTTGCCCGATCAAATTGCCAGCGAGGGCTACGGAAAGGTGGTGAATAGGAAGGAGAAGTAAGAATGATCGGAAAATGATCGCTGTCATGTAAGTCTGGTAGAACAGACCAGGTGAAGTCTAGTGCAGTGGAGGAAGAGCAGACTGATAGATCGATGCAAGAGAGAGTATGAGTACGAGGATCAAAAAATGGGTGGGAGTACCCGTATTTAAAACATGGAGGGGGTGAGAGGCGAGAAAAGCCTCCAACTGGATGCCACATGAGTCACAATGAGACCCCCCCCAGAGGAAATGGTGGGCATTAAAATCACCAAGTAACAGAAGTGGTGGTGGTAAGGATGAAACAAGAAAGGCAAAGTCTGGGATAGAAAATGCTCGAGAAGGAGAGAGATATAAAGAACATATTGTAAACCACTTATTCAAGTGGATACGGGCTGCAGTGTAATGCAGCGAGGTATGGACAAATAGTTGATAGTACGGAATATCATTGCATAGAAGAAGGGCACTTTCATTAAAGGTCCCATCTGAGAAAGGTCCGAAGAATACAATAAATTATAGCCTGAGATAGGTTGGAAAACAGCCGAGTGTAATTTTGGTTCTTGTAAGCAAGCACCAACAGGGGAAAACCTGGAAAGCAACATATGAAGCTCACCCCGATTACCCCTGAGGCCGCAGATATTCCACTGTAAATAGGCCATGATTGGCGATGAAGAAAATACCAGGAATCTGTAGGTAAAGGCACTACGGACTAGAGGGGTTAGAAAAGTCAACGTGTGGGTGGCATTGGAAGACGTTCAAGTAGGCGAAGGAACGGGCATTGCGAAGAATGGGGTTGTGAAGATGGAGGAGAGGGAAGAGAAGGAACAGGAAGTGAATCAGTGTCCATTGAAGGTTTGAGTCTCTGCAATATATTCTGAAATGGCTTCAAGTGTTTCTGAATTCAAAGATGTATGGGAGACCATATTGGAGATAGAAGGAGGAGGGTGAGTAAAGATTGGGACAGTAATGGACTGTACCAAAGTAGAGGGGGAGGGAAAGTGTGTAAGGGACTGGAGATGAAGTGTGGGGGGGGACAGAAGAGGCAGAAACCTGGGAGGTGGCAGAAGAGGGGAAAACTTGGGAGGGGACGGGGGTGGAAGGCATAGTACGAGGAGGAGGGTGAATCTCCACACTTGTAATAGAGCCAGAGAGAGGGGAAGAGAACTAGGTACAGAGACTGGAAAGGTAAAGTGTGGAGGTGGAAGAAGGGAAGGAAGGGGCAAAGAAGATTTGAGCAATGTGGATTTTTTGGACTTCTGAGTAGAGGGGCAATTGGTATTAGGTGTCGTACGAGGTCTTGTCGATACTGGGGCTTGTGAGGAAGGACGCGAAGATGTGAGAACAGACTGAGTTGTAGTCGGGACGTCAGAGTCAAGGACAGGAAAAGGATTAGATGCCGTAGTGGCTATGGGAGGGGTAACAACAGAGGAGGCTGCAGAAGATGGGACCCAGAAGTGGGGGATGTTTGGAAACACGTGAATAAGAAACGCGGGGTAGTCTCCTTGGAGGCGGAGATGAGTAACTGCCATAGCATAAGGGAGGACCTTCTGCCTCTTTGAGGCAACGGATTTCACGTTCATTTGAGTAGACCTGGCAACGGCGGGAGTACGAAGGGTGAGCTTCATTACAATTAAGGCAAGATGGAGGTTGACTGCAAGGTGTATTAGAATGGTCGTCGGCACCCACAGACTGGGCATTCGGCCATAGATCTGCAATATTTCGCTGGGTGACCAAAACACCAGTAATTTCTACATTGTTGCGGTGTAGGTATCACCTTTCGAACTTGTAACCGATGTCCCACGACATATACAGAGGACGGGAGTTCTCGGCTGTCAAAAAGTTAAACGAGCCACATTGCAAGGGTAACGTCTCCGCCCCCGGGCAGGAAGGACATAAGTGTCTACTTTGAGGATTGGGAGATCCTGGAGTTCCAGCTGTTCAAAAATGTCATTGCCACATGACTGGAAATTCTGTTGGACTATGGTATGGGGCAGAATGACAGTACCACTACAAGAATTGAGAGAAAGATGTTTTTCAATAGTGATAGGAGTAGTATCGATATTCGAAAGGAGAGAAAGATCATGAGCTTGGGTAGCATTCTGGACAGTAACGATGTGCATACCGCTCTTGAGAGCATGAAATGAAATATCTCTACCAACATGACGCAGGAGCGCTTTGCCAATACTATGGTCAGAAAGGTAGGCAGAAGAAGAAGTCGGTCTTAAAGTAAAGAATTTTGTCCATTGTGTGGTCCAAAACTGAGCGTGGAGAGGGAGTGCTTGACGTGTTGGTCTTTTCCGAGTAGAATGGGAAGGTAAAGAAGGAGCATCATCAGGAGATTGATGTTGGCGTTTAGGAGTAGGACCGGAGTTGGTCCGGCATGAAATGGGCGGGCGATTCGAAAATTGCCGTACCGTAGAGGGAGAAGCCAGAAGCATAGTCAAAGGAGAGTGGAGTTCAGACAAATCGAAGGAGTCAGTCGAAGCCCCAGTACCTGAAGCGGGTGAGGAAACAGCACCAGCAAGAGGTACAGGGGCATCAGGAGTGTCCGAAGAGTGGTCTAAACACAAGGCAGGGTCAGAATGGGGTGCGGTATCAAGAAAGGGCCCGGGGGTAGTGGGTTCATGGACTAGGGCTGCCATGGTTAGGTTACTCCTTTGCTTTTTGTTTTTAAGAAAAAAAAGAAAGAAGAAAAGAAAATAAAAATAAAAAAAAGAATAAAAAAAAGGGGGAGCGGGGAGGAATAGTTCCAGGAGGAATGAAAGGGCCGGAAAATCTCCCTCCGCGCCCAAGAGGACCTCAGCACCGCTAGTAGCGCAGATGCAGCATGGAACCCGTGCCATACCCTACCCTTCATGCCAGTAAACCAGCAATCCGGGATAGCAACCTCACATCTGCCGAGCTACCTCGGTGGACAAAAGAGAGGGCGGCCGGATATCCGCCACAAAGCATACCTCCTTTGGCCACCACCCCAGAATCCGAAAGGTAGCTTCCAGAGATACACCGTCGCCCGAAAGACACCCAAAGCTACTCCGGATACAGGAGAGGGGATCGGGACATCCCAGGCAATCCAGATTCCACGGCAAACTACGCCACCGCCAAGAACCTCAACGGAAGGGGATGGACCCCGGTGTCCTTTCCCCTCCCTAGGAACTAGCGCGCTGTGGGAGAACCCCAAAGGCCAAAAAGAGGAAGGGAAAAAGGGAGGGGTGAGGAGGAGGAGGAGGAATGGAAAAAGGGGAGGATGGGATCGGGAGAGGAGAATGGGGGGTTAATTAGGTTCGGTCTGAGGAAGAAGACCGACAGGGCTAATTCCTCAGACCAAGAGCCTCTTCACCACCCCAAGGGGAGCCCCCCTTGAGAGGTTTATTTTTTCAATTAATGGCTAATTTTCACTGTATTGTTGGTCAGTTCCCCATGGAAACTTGTTATTTAAAGATATTTCACACCACACAACACACAGTGAAATTCAGGTTTTTAAAAATTATTTCTTTGACTTGTTCAGCATCTCATGAGTTTTAAGCTCCCAGGTTAAATCCTGGCTGTACCACTGCCTAGAACTATTAACAGATGTTTTGCTTGATGCATAGCTTCATGTTAGCATGATTGCATAGCCCTTTAAGTTTGCCCGAAATGCTCTGCATTTCTAAGGGGCTTTCTGCTGAGCACGTAAATGTTGCCCACCCTCTACAAACGCTGCATCATGCTAAAATAAAGAATCTAATCTAATCTTTTTTTCTTCCACAGAGGCATATCCTTAACTGGACTTTTCCTATAGCTCTTGGGACAGGAGGCATTAAACCATGTGTGTCAGCCTTCGGTGGTGACCAGTTCGTCCCCTCAACAGGAACGGCAACTCACCCATTTTTTTCTCCATCTTTTACTTCAGGTAGCATCTCATGCATTACCTTTTCTCTCTGTGTAAATTTCAAGAGCTATTCATATGTTCATTATTTTTAAATAGTAGCAAGGGGCTAGTAACCCTTTTCCTGTATAAATTATTAAATATAAAAAGAAAACTTTAAATTTCTTTTTTTTTTGGGTCGCCCTGTCTTGGTGGGAGATGGCCGTTGTTTAAAAAAATGTATAATAAATGGTCTGATGTAAAAATATAAAATATAAAGTAGGTCTTAGACAGGGATGTGTAATGTCACCATGGTTGTTTAATATATTTATTAGATGGGGTTGTAAAAGAAGTAAATGCTAGGGTGTTCGGGAGAGGGGTGGGATTAAATTATGGGGAATCAAATACAAAATGGGAATTGACCAGTTACTTTTTGCTGATGATACTGTGTCTATGGGAGATTCTAAAGAAAATTGCAAAGGTTAGTGGATGAGTTTGGGAGTGTGTGTAAAGGTAGAAAGTTGAAAGTGAACATAGAAAAGAGTAAGGTGATGAGGGTGTCAAATGATATAGATAAAGAAAAATTGGATATCAAATTGGGGACAAGAGTATGGAAGAAGTGAATGTTTTCAGATACTTGGGAGTTGACGTGTCGGCGGATGGATTTATGAAGGATGAGGTTAATCATAGAATTGATGAAGGGAAAAAAGGTGAGTGGTGCGTTGAGGTATATGTGGAGTCAAAAAACGTTATCTATGGAGGCAAAGAAGGGAATGTATGAAAGTATAGTAGTACCAACACTCTTATATGAGTGTGAAGCTTGGGTTGTGAATGCAGCAGCGAGGAGGCGGTTGGAGGCTGTGGAGATGTCCTGTCTAAGGGCAATGTGTGGTGTAAATATTATGCAGAAAATTCGGAGTGTGGAAATTAGGAGAAGGTGTGGAGTTATATAAAAGTATTAGTCAGAGGGCTGAAGATGGGTTGTTGAGGTGGTTTGGTAATTTAGAGAGAATGGATCAAAGTAGAATGACATGGAGAGCATTTAAATCTGTAGGAGAAGGAAGGCGGGGGGTAGGGGTCATCCTCGAACAGGTTGGAAGGAAGGGATAAGGGAGTTTTGTGGGCGAGGGGCTTGGACTTCCAACAGGCGTGCATGAGCGTGTTTGATAGGAGTGAATGGAGACGAATGGTATTTGGGGACCTGACGATCTGTTGGAGTGTGAGCAGGGTAATGTTTAGTGAAGGGATTCAGGGAAACCGGTTATTTTTATTAGCCGGACTTGAGTCCTGGAAATGGGAAGTACAATGCCTGCACTCTAAAGGAGGGGTTTTGGGATATTAGCAGTTTGGAGGGATGTGTATCTCTATATGTATATGCTTCTAAAACTGTTGTGTTCTGAGCACCTCTGCAAAAACAGTGATTATGTGTGAGGTGAAAGTGTTGAATGATGATGAAAGTATTTTCTTTTTGGAGATTTTCTTTCTTTTTGGGTCACCCTGCCTCGGTGGGAGACTGCCGACTTGTTGGAAAAAAAAAAAAAAAATGTAATACAAAAATTTATATGCTATTACAGTTATATTTAGCTATCTTGTAATTTAATATATATATTTTCCTTCACAGCATCAATGCTGGCTCGTTGATTTCAACATATGTAACTCCAATCCTGAGAGACAATATCCACTGCTTTGGCAACGATTGTTATTCCCTCGCGTTTGGAATTCCAGCAATTTTGATGTTGATTGCGCTTAGTAAGTATTTTACAATAAATACTATTTTTTTGTACTATTTGATGGCATGTATTAGCAAGTCTTCTTACACCTGTTGTCCCTGGGAAAAAGACATATTGCATTTAATTTGACTTTTTCTTGTCAGTAAAAGATTACATTATACACTCAGCTCTCTTAAAAGCTCCTCTTTATAATTCAAGTTTTCATAATGTAATTAAACAAGTACATCCAAAATTGAATAGCACAAAGACAGGCCTTCTCAGTACATGCTTTTTAATTTTTCAATGTGCTTTTTTAACTGCGTTTACGAAAAATTTTACTACATAGTGGAGCTTTGTAAGAGCTCAGATTTATTAAATTGAAATTTCTTTTTATGCTGTACAAAAAATAATGTAGTTTACGTGAGATAAATCACTGTTTTGCACAAAAGAAAGCCATTAGTATGCAATGCATTTTGGGTAAGCTAATCCTAATGCTTGAAGACTATGTACTCAATACTTAAGAAATTAAACATAAACTATTATGGAATCCTTTCTTAGGATGGAGTTATACTGCATACACCTCTTTTTTACCATCGAATTGGTATTTTGTACTGTGTGTGTGTGTGTGTGTGTGTGTGTGTGTGTGTGTGTGTGTGTGTGTGTGTGTGTGTGTGTGTGTGTGTGTATGTACGTGTGTGTGTGTGTACACTCGCCTAATTGTGGTTGCAGGGGTCGAGACTCAGCTCCTGGCCCCGAAAGAACATGGCAGCGACCTTGCCAGGTCGCTGTGTGTGTGTGTGTGTGTGTGTGTGTGTGTGTGTGTGTGTGTGTGTTGTGTGTGTGTGTGTGCACGTGCGTGTGTGCATGCATGTGTGGTGTACATGTACTCACCTATTTGTGGTTGCTGGCACAGGAGTTTATAATCAATCTCACAGCAGATTTTTGTTGGCTTATTAAAGGATTAAGGTGATTTTGCTGTGGTTGAATCCCATGCACAAATACCATAGGTGAGGTAAGGGTAAATGAGAGAGTGGTAAAGAGCAAGAAGTGCCATTTGGGGTACAGTGGGCCCCCGCCTTACGAATGCATTGCGTTATGTTAAATCCGCCATACGAAGCATTTGAACGCAAAATTTTGCCTTGCCTCACGATAAAAACTCGCCTTACAGGATTCATCCGGGACGCACCCAGTGTGGCCTCAGCGCCAGTGTTTACAAGCCAGCCAGTGTGGTACATCTACGCATACATTCAGTACATTTCACATTTATCCCAGTGTTTTTAGTGCTTGTAACTGCAAAATAAGTCACATGGACCCAAGAAAGCTTCTAGTGCCATCCCTGTGGTATAAAAGGGCAAGATTAGTATGGAATTGAAAAAAGAGATTAAGGAAATCTGTGCAAAGTGGGTTGAACTGCAAACTTTTACGGATGAAAATCACCCTGACACAGCTACTGCAAGCCATGTTGGCACCTGTACAATGACAATGTTATGGCCCATTTTAGAAAAGTCTTAAAGGAACGGGAGGTACAGAGCTCTATGGACAGATTAGTTGTAGACAGAGGTCCAGTGACTCTCAAGCTGGTCCTAGTGGCATTAAAAGAAGAAGGGAGTAACCCTGGAAAAGGACTGCTACCTCAAGTCCTAATGGAAGGGGATTTCCCTTCTAAACAATAACAACTTCCACACTTCCCTCCTCCCATCCCATCAGTCATCACCAGATCTTCAATAAAGGTAAATGTCATGTATTCTATTCTTAGTAGAGTAGTAATTGTGCATGTCTTCTTCAGTTTGTGTGTATTAAAATTAATATTTCATGTGGTAAAATTTTTTTTTTCATACTTTGGGGTGTCAGGAATGGATTAATTTGATTTCCATTATTTCTTATGGGGAAAATTAATTCGCCTTACAATAATTTCGGCTTACGATGAGGTCTCAGGAATGGATTAATATCGTAAGGCGGGGGTCCACTGTACATAGTACCCTATCTTAGAAAGGATGCCTACTGTTTTGGAGATTTTTTGTGAAATATGCTGTATGTGGGTCTGAAATTTAGGACAGCAGTCAATGTGAAGCCCTAGAAATTTGCCATAAGTGTGCTTTGAAATGGGGAGCCATTTATCAATATGTTTAGCTGAATATTTGCAGCTCTGTTTCAAACAGTATGAAGTAGGTTTTGTCGTATTGGGGAGAAAGTTTGTTGGTCGTCATCCAAGTGGATATTTTTAGTAGCTCATAAATTTACAGTGTTTCTAAGTATAGTTTTTATTCTCATGTGTTTTTCCTTTCATCTCCATGGGAAATGGTAAGGAATCCTTCCTTCACTAGCTATGCTTGTCATAAGAGGCAACAAAAATCCCAGGGCCAGGGGCTAAAACCCTTCACATATATAAATTACTAAATGAAAAAAGAAGGCTTTCATTTTCTTCTTCGGGTCACCCTGCCTCAGTGGAGAAAAACGGGTTTGTGTTAAAATGTTTCTATGAGGAGGTGTATAAATGAAAAACAGGAATAATAAAGGGGGGTGTAAATAGCTTGCTAAAAATATTAGCATAGAAGGACTCGCAGCAATGGTTTAAGTTGGAAAAATTCAGATTCGGGAAAGGGGATGTAGGAAAGCACTGGTTGGTGGTAGTTGGGGATGAGTGAAACAACCCCTGAGTACCATCATAGAAGCTAAGACATTGTGTAGTTTTAAAAACAGGTTGGATAAATACATGAGTGGGTGTGGTTGGGCCTGACTAGCTTGTGCTATTAGGTCAGATGCTGTGCTCTTTCCTTAAGTGAATATGATGACCTGACTAGGTTAAAGGGGCATTGGCTTAAGCGGTGGGAGAATGGACCTGCAGTAAGGCCTGCTGCAGTGTTCCTTCTTTCTTATGTTCTTAAGAAAATAAGAACGAAGGAACACTGCGCAGGCCTACTGGCCCATGTGAGGCAGGTCCAAGTCTCCTACCAGCTTAAGCCAATGCACCCAACCAGTCAGGTCAGGTCACATTGACTTAAGGTGAGGAACATGGCAACCGACCCGGTAGCACAAAACTATCAGGTCCAACTCACACCCACCCCATCCCCTCATGTATTTATCCAACCTATTTTTAAAACTACACAACTTCTGGCCCCCATCACTGTATTGGGAGGGTTTTTTCCACTCATCCCCAAACTCTGTTACCAAACCAGTACTTTCCCATATCCTTCCTGAATCTGAATTTTTCCAACTTAAAACATTGCTGCGAGTCCTGTCTAGGCTAGATATTTTCAGCACACTATTTACATACCTTTATTTATTCCTGTCTTCATTTATACACCTCAGCTTTTCCCCCCTAATTCTACGTCTTTCTAGGGAAGGTTTCTGTTTCATGGGATCAACTTTGTCATCCTCCTTTGTACATTTCCCAGAGCATTTATATCCATTCTGTAAAACGGTGACCAAAACTGTGCAGCATAATCTAATTTAGGCCTAACCAAGGATGTATAGAGTTGAAGAACAACCTGAGGGGCTCCTATTATTTATGTTCTTGATATGAAGCCAAGGATTCTATTAGCTTTATTGCGAACCTTATGCACTGTTGTCTTGGTTTCAGATTACTGCTAACCAGAACTCCTAAATCTTTTTCGCCAATCCGTAATATTAAGATCTACATTATTTAGTTTATATGTGGCATGGTTATTGTCCCGTCCAGCATCCCAGAACTTTGCATTTGTCTATATTAAACTGCATCTGCCACTTCTCCGACCACTGCATCAGTCTATTCAAATCTTCCTGGAGTGCTCTAATGTCCTTGTCAGAATTGGGAAATTCGACGGCCTGTTTTGGTGTCATCGGCAAACTTGCTGATGTCGCTCTTTATGCCCTCACCTATGTCGTTTATGTAGATTGTGAACAGCAGGGGGCCTGTTACGTTGGTTGTCCCTTAATACTTTGATAGTAAGGTTCTCACTACATGGAGGCCTGGTCACAGACCGGGCCGCGGGGGCGTTGACCCCGAAACTCTCTCCAGGTAAACTCCAGGTAACATGTTCTAGTGTGGGGTAGCTTTTTACTTAATGGCCTTATCTGTCTAGGGGTAATACTTACATTATGGCTGATCATCCTGAGTGTCTCTGATATCCTTTCACCAGCCTCTTCACAGGTTATGTAAACTACTACTATAAAAATATAACTGTATTCTCAATAGATATGTACAGAATATACAATTACAGCCTCACATTTTCAAAACAAAGATCTACACACTCCATAGCTGTTCTCCACATGGTGTATCTTATTAACTTTTGTCCTTCTCTCTTCTTGACATAACTCTGGGCTAACCAGTGTTTTGACACACTTTAGTCACCCTGGGTATGGTGGCCACAACTTAAATTATAAAAACTCACCCCTGGAGCACACATACTGCCCAAAAGATAGAAGAAAGACCCAGAGATCCTGCCAGGTTGAAGGTCAGCACACAGAGAGAGAGAGTCAGAGAGAGGGAGAGAGAGAGAAGCCTAGCTAAGCTCCTCCCACCAAAACAAAAGACTGTTGCCAAGCACAATTCTCCAGTTACCACAATTCTACCACACCTTAATTTTACTTTTACAAAAAGAAATACAACTTTATAAACTACTTATTTAAATTGTGTGTTTATGTGTCTATAGTATACCTATTATATTGAGAAAATAGGCTTGACCCAGCTGCCTCTCAGTCATAAGGTTGATCACCCCTTATGACATTTAGAACTGACCCCCCATAAATTCAATATAATTAGGTATTCCAGAGTAACTGTTACTTATAAATCGTTGGGCCCTTTTACCCCCATAACGGGCCCAACCTCCCCCCTGTGGAACACCGCGTGACGTTCCCCCACTTGATTTCTCCCATTTATGAAAACTTCTTGCCTTTTTGCAACCATGCCTCTATCGGGGAAAAATTTCTCCTCCTATTCCATGTGCCTTATTTCCTCATGTCTCTGTGTGGGCCCCGTCAAAACTTACTAAATTTTCCAATACAAAATATTCTTTTTCTACCTGTTTTCCCCCCTCAAATCCCTTAGTGAAAAAAGTTAAAAAATTCGTAAGGCGGGAACCCCCTTTTGTAAAACCATGCGAGATTGTTGATTAATTTATGCTTTTAAGGTGGCTAAAAAGCCTCGGCAATTTTACTCCATAAATTTTCCCACTTGGGGGTTTGGGTTATTTTGGGCTTAGTTCAAATAAAGGGCCCGTCCCTGCTTTGAAAATAGGTACCATTTGTATTTTTCCCCTTATTGGTCCAGCCAGTTTTTGTATGATATGTTGAAAAGATTAGCAAAGGTTTGCTAAGCTCCTCTTTACATTCCTTTAGAACCCTTTTTACAGTTTCAGGGCCTGGGGATTTGTTGGTTTTAATTTATTTTTTGCCTAAGGACCCTGTCATTGTGCCTAATGTGCCAGTTTTTTATGTCTGTTCTACATAATTTTCACTTTGGAATATCGCTGGTATCCCTCCTGTGTAAAACTGGAGGAAGTAGTGTTAAAAAATTCACATTTCCTTTCAGTCAGTGAGCTGCCCGGGAATTTTGGTGGACCCTTTTGTTCTGATTTATTCTGTATACCTGAAAGAAACCTTTTGGGGGTTAGTCTTCGTTCTCTTGCAACTTTAACCCCTAATCTCTTGCTTTTTAATTCCTTTTTTATTTCTCTCTTTAATGAATATATTGATTTTTTAATTGCCCCTCTCCCCCTTTTTTTTACTTTTATGCCCCTTTTTGCCAATCAGATATTTTATCTATTGTTCATCCATTTAGGATCATTTTTGTTGTCTGTTTCCTTTTTGGAACATAATTTGACTGAGGCTAGAATTGCCCGGGAAAGGTCATTCGGAAACCCATCCCCCCAAACCTGACCTTAGTAGGTCTTTCAGTTCAGCCCCCCAAAGTAATTTTTCGTCCTATGAAATCAGCAAGCGAAAGTCGGGGACGAGACTTGTTGCCATTTTTAGGGGAATTCCGATAAAATTTAAAACTGAGGTTTTTGGATCACTTTCCTCAAGTCATCATTAACCTCAAGATTATTAATTAGTGTTTCCCTATGGCAAAAACCAAGTAAAGGAGGTTTTTTCCCCTTTTGGGTCTGTCACAAATGTTTAAAAAACAACCCTGGATCGTATCAAAAAAGTCACTGACTCAAAATTTTTCCTGTCAAATTGCCCCGTCAATTGTCTATAGTTGAAATCCCCCATTAGCACAACATTTTCGTATGTAGTGCTTTACAAATTTTCATCCATTGAAGTTTATGCACCCCCCAAGATTTGGGGCCCCGTTTTAAAACAACCCAAATTAGTTTTCTAGCCTCGAGAAACTGAACCAAACAGATTCAGTGGCGACGCTTAATTTTATTCTTGTTAACACAAAATTAAATTGCTCCGACAACATTTCTCTCACCCCCCTTCTGTTGACTTGTCAGTGTGAATAATTAAGCTTGTAGTGACATCAAAAGGGGATCTCTTATCTTTAGATTTTGGGGGGTCTCTGTATGCAATATATCTAGTTTTTCCTTGCAATAATCTTAGTCATCTATCTTATTTTTACACTCCGTTTTGTATAGTAAAACCCTTTAAAGGGGGCTAGTCCTTGTGCCTTGCTGTCCTCCTTTGTTTGCTGACCTGATCTATTGCCTTTATTTATAACTTCATGCTGAATGCCTTTTATACATTTACTGTTTCCAACCCTAGTATTGCAACCTGCTTGTTTCCCACATACACCCATACCTCTATCTAGTTTAAATCACAGGCATTTCACCAATGGCCTTCTCAATTGAGTTTGCAAGTGCTACCACCCCAGCCCCAGAGAGATGTACCCCATCCCTTGCATACATATCATGTTTGCCATAAAAGTTGTTCCAGTTGTCAATGAATGGGATTGCAAGTTCCTTGCAGTATCTGTCTAGCCAGCAATTTACACCAGTTGCCTAGACAACCATTCATTTCCTACTCCCTTCTAGGCAATATGCTACATATGATTGGGACCCTCCCTTAGACTTAATGAAATCTATAGCTGACCTGTACTTTTTTTAGCAGCTCTTCTCTCCTACCCTTCCCAATATCATTTCCACCAGCACTGAGACAGATAATGGGCTTGTTCCCATTACCTGACATGATATTATCCAGCCTGTTAACTATGTCCCCAACACCAGCTCCAGGGAAGCACACACTATCTCTCATCTTCTTATTCCTATTACAAAAGCATGGTCAATATATCTTACCTGAGAGTCACCAACCACAAGAATGCTTTTACCTCTGTTAGCAGGGGGCAGTAGTACCCTTACCTTCACTGGCCACTGAAGTACATTCATCCTGAAGAACAGAGAAGCGATTTCCTACCTTCAGATCTTCACTCTTAACTTTCCTTATTCTGATTTCTCCCCCCATTACTGGTTACCACTCGCCACTTGTAGCAAGTGCTGGACTGCACCTCACTGCTGGTAGCCGTTGCTACCTCCCCACCTACAGCCTCCTCACAGCAAGAGACAGACTGCATCTCACTGCTAGAAGCCTCATTCCCCACAACTCCAGCCACCTCACACTCTCTCCCAGACCCATTAAGGTGGACCTTCAGCCTCCTAATCTCCTCCTGGAGAAGCAAGACCTCCTCCTTCAACTCTCCAACTTCAATTTTTAAAACACTGCAGAAGCAAGCCATGCTTTGTAACCTTCCACGCTAATCCCCAAAGCAGCTCAGGGTCTGTGACCTCATGTGACGACTGACCACTGACCACTGAGAGATGATGTTGCTCAATACTCAACAATCTTGATTGGATGTTGTTTGTGTCATAAGTATCTCTTGGTCATCTGAAAACTTTTCATCTGCTCAATCTCTTCTCCACCTGTGCATCCTGTGATTATTATTAATATTATTATCATAATGCATTATTATTATAATTATTAAATATGCATTGCATTTCAGGCAAAATTTAGACTATACTCTTCTTAAATTTATGGTTTTATTTTGCTTATTTTATGTTTACAGACAATAGTATAAATTTTGTGGGTAGTTTTGAGGGCACATTGATGTTGTAGGCTATATAAATAATTCATGAAATTGTAATGATACAATTGCAAACAAATCACAGAATGGATTTAAACCCATGGCAAACCAGTCATTAAATTAACAGTCCAGTGTCATTATCCACTGGAGCATGTTGACTTTATTAAGACTATTATTGGACTACCATGATCCAGTGGATTAGTGCACTGGCCTGCTTTGAAGGACTTGCAAGCCATGGTCTCAAACCCCACAAATTCCATAGACAGTTCATTACATAGTTAACCTAGGATAGTGCAATAATCAGTGTAACTTATTTCATATGGAGTTAAATTAAGTCTACTGATACTAAAAATTAACTTTCAAAATATGTACTACTTTATGTTAACCTCAGTTAAATATCGATACTGTAGCAGCTATTGATGTTCGCCAGTTATGTTTTTGGCCGGCATTCGCTGACACACTCAAGCACCGGGGGGGATTACTGAAAGGGGGGGGTCCGTTTTTTGGGGGTGCCACCAGTAAACCTTCATGTGATGGGGTTGCATTTTCTAATTAAAATTTTGGGGGAACGAGAAACTTTTGTTTTGCTTGTGGTAGAGCCTCATGTTGGTCAGGGGGTAAAAATTAGTAAAAGCCATGGTTATTTAAATTAAAAAATAAAAGATGTAATTTTTTTATGTACCTTTTGGCTTTCTCAATATTTATCTTTCCAGGTGATATTACAGGGATTAATAAAAAATTTAATAATTACAGTTAAAAACCTCTTTGTAAAGGATCTGAAAAAACTGAATAAAATCCCTGAGTCGTTGATTCAGAAAAATGGAGAAAGTCCATTTTTTAAAGGTTGTTCAGTTTTTTATTGTCACGGTTTTAAAAATCCTTCTTTCCACCACAATTGTTATTACCCCCCACCCCTCTTTCCCCTTAGTCCCTTATATGAGGGGTTTACTCTTATATATTTAATCCTTGGCCTATAGAAGGCATGCTGCACTAACAACCACTTCTCTGCAATCTTGCTTTTTTAAATTAATTATAAACATTTTTTTATTAAAAAATATTTACTCATTCGTTTTATAAATATCAAAATTTTTATATGAACCCCGTTTTTAAAACCTTTTTGTAATCCTTTTAAAACGTATTTTTGCTTTTAAATGGCCTCAGCTCCACTCTGAGAGATCAGGGTTCGATTCGGTATAAACGCAAAATTTTGGGATGTTTTCCCCATGCCTGTGATGCTGTTTACTTAGTAATTTTAGGCAGTTTTAATGAATGGTGTGGGTGGCATCCTGGGAAGGAGGATATAAGAAAAACAGTGGAAATAAGCCCAAAAGTCTGATAATCCCGACTTAATTTTGTTATCCTGGGTTTTAATACCCGTAAAAATTTTTTAAA